>OU503037.1:32772898-32798195 GCA_912172775.2 Fraxinus pennsylvanica | reverse complement strand
GGGGGGGGGTGGGGGGGGGGGGGGGGGGGGGGGGGGGGGGGGGGGGGGGGGAGGGGGGGGGGGGGGGGGGGGGGGGGGGGGGGGGGGGGGGGGGGAATGGGAGAGAAGTGGTAAAAAAAAAAAAAAAATCGCCGAAGCAACTGCAAGAGATTGGTGGTCAACCAAAGAAAAAGAATTAAAGAAAAGAAGTATGTTCTTGATCCTCCATACAGGGTTTTAAGGCCATTGAATGCTCTTCTTTCTACCTGGAGCTTCCTAACTTCCAGGACTAACATCAAACAGCTTTCTATTTGTCTTCCAGAAGACTAACATCAAACAGCTCTTCTTTCTACCTGGAGCTTTCTAACTTCCAGGACTCAATAAGCTTTTACAGTAAAGGACAGGACTCCAATGCACAGTGTACGAACACTCTCAAGAAGTAATTTATCCACACACACTGAATGTTAAAACAATCACTTGGAAAACTAACCCTAATTTTTTTGATAAAAGGTAAATCTGTAATGTTATCCATGGAGACATTTACCTACATCATGTATAAAGAACCAATTAGTACAACATTACTGGACTTTGAGATTAGGCTGGACAGGTTCAAACGTTAGAAATGCTTGTAGTTTTGAACAAATGGTTGGAAGATTTAACTAAAATATTTCTAGGATAAGATGCAGGACTAGACATGATGACGAGAAGAACAATAACATAAAACTTCAACAGGTGAAGGGGTTAACAGTGTGACCACTGAATTATATGACAGGACTGAAAACGAAATAATCGTTAAAAATCCTGTTAACTCACAGAAATGTAATTAATCTGAAATTACCTCTGTGCCATGTTGAAAGACACAAAAGAGTGAAAATGAAACTTCAGCCGGCCTTCTGGATCCTGTGTTCTTGCTCCATGCCGTGCATCAAAACCTCTACCTGGCCAAAGAGTCATAATGATGATTGGACTGCCCATTGATGACAAGGTAGGAGGAATGACTTGGATGTCTTCTATGTCTTCCCAAAGGAAGAAAAACTTCGTCTTATGACCAAATAGATCTGCATGAAACCCAATTATTCTTGCTGACAGAAAGAGGCGGCCCTGCCACCACAATTAGTTAACGGTTACTTAGACACAACATTAAAATCTAAACAAAAATTAGAACTTAAAAAAGCATCATCAGCTCCCCGACTTGGAGAGTGTTGATCTAATTTTTGTGATTACAGCAAAAGTAGTCCTTACAACTTCAATTGATTGCACTAACACTGTCAAATAAAAGAGAACTCCAAGATTCACATCACCATAAAACAAACTATATTAATTACCTGCAGAGGCATTTTGCGTTTCAGGTGACAAGCAAAGTCATTGATAAGAAATTCCTCAGGTGGGAGTGCAAAGAGCTTTTGGAATGCAAAATTTGTTTGAGGAGAGCGCAATTTTATCTGAAAACATTTCATTAACCATATTGGATGGCCATAGAAAAGTGAGTTAACCCGAAATTACACTGTCGAAAAGTAAATACATTTGCAGAAAAAGAGGCCATTTACCTTTTTCCCCACCTCCTTCCCCATCTTAGTTAAATAATCTATGACAACATTGCCACCCCTGGTATTGTTCAAAAAAACTCTTAAATGTAACTTTGACTGGCATGCCTGAGCCAACTTTCCTTGTATAGGAATCCAAATATCAGACAATTCTGATATGTTAGTTTTCAAGAAATTAATTTCAGCACGTCCAAGAGATGTAGCATCATCAAAAGGTCCGTCAAAATCAAACACTTCTACATCCAGTACAGATGGAGGCTCATCCATTGCATCAAATTCAAAAATTTCTGTAAGAGACAATATTCCCACTAAGTAATTTAGCCAATGATAAACCGCACATATACTATTATACAATACCAGTAAATTTATGCAAGAAAATACCATTCCAAAGAGGATCAGATTTCTGGAATTTAATAGAGCTGGTTCTTGTTTTCCCATTGCAAGTGAACACCACATAAGGATCAGAGAACCCACTTGAGTCAACTGCTGCCAAATTGCTTCCTTCAATTAAGGCAACAGTGAGCAACCAACCTTCCCCTTGAGCTTTAATTCCATGATCACTGCCTGTAGTCAACATAACGAAATTTGAATAAAATTAACTCATTGGGAAAATATAATTCTTTTTGTATACAAAGACAGGCAACTTCTTTGGCGTGTATTTGCCTGAAGCAATGGAATCTAAATTAAAACCACACGTCCTCACAGACTCAGCAATCTCAAAATATTAATACCTCTTTGTACTCTGGCTTGCATGAAGCGTGATATCAACTCTAGTACCCGTTTACCTTGGAGAACCAGTACTCCACACACAATCAATTCACCAATGGAATCAGGCAAGTCTAATCCAACAAACTCAAGACCCTGAATTGTGCTAGGCATGGTCAGCCATATATGCACAAGCACGTACAAACCCATGAAAATAGATGAAATTACTGTAAAATTAGTGAAATACTGAACGGCCAATTTCCAATCTGACAGATGCTCGACCTGAAGAGATGCCAAAACTTGATCCTTCTCTGAACCCATTTCTTTAACGTCAGCTGGCTTTACATTCTGAGATAACAATTTTTGATACTGCTCAAAGCTTTCCTTTATACCTTGTCGTGCTCCTCCTTCAATCATACCTTTCATCATTGTGCTTTGCAAAAAGTTCATTCGCCAAGAAACTACTAATCGAGAAGACTGTTCTCCTGATGGAAGCTCAGGTCCTAGAGTAATGCAATAAAGCACTTCTGCTTTAAAAGTTTTCCCATATGGAGCATCTGGAGTGCTCACACTTGCTAAAACTGCAAAAGCCTTCCCATCAGCAATCATATATGTTTGCTCCTCGGTCGCTTTCAAAGCTTTAATCAGTTTACTTGGAGCCTTAATATAAGTAACCACTCTCTTTAGACTCTCACTACCATTTTCGAATTCCCAAGGTCCTAAATGAAATTCTGTAGATCCCTGCACATCGGCTACAGACTTCATAAAGCTTGAGTCTGGTGAAAAGAGTAACGAGTTCAATTCACCTGGTGCAACTGAATACAGTTGGTCTAAAACTACACCTCCTGGCAAATTACTCGGAACTCCACGTCCTCGTTCTTTCATCCCCATGCTTCTCATTACTTCTTCAAAATCAATAGCTGAGAACTGCTCTTCAGACTTGTTCTCTGAAACTGCCGGATTTTCACTTTCTGATAACTCTAATATGTCAGGTGCTTCAACAGAGCTTGCAGGTGTTGTATCTACGTTCTTGTTGAAAATTTGTGCAATTCGATCAGCAAATGTTGGTGCAGAAGGCTTTTCCTCCTTAAAAGAGAGACCTTCTTCCACTCTCATTGGAGAAGCTGATCTCAAAGGGGATGACCTTAAAGTTGAATCCATCCCCATATCAGCACCCTTCCTTGGCAACGGTGCAGGATCAACAAGAGATGTTGGCAAGTCCAACAGGGAACTATTTTGTGAGAACCAAATAGTGACAAGAATTTCACCTATTATGAATAAAAGAAACACTTGTTGATCAGCACTCACAAACTAATTCCTGGTTCACTTGAAATTATAGAAAATTACAATTCATATGCATGACCAATAAAAAATTTGACTGCATCAAACTCTCCCATTTATTCATTCAAGAAAAAATATCAAGGGATAACTGGCTAAAATATTCAATGTTATATGCTGATTAAACAATCGGATTGAAGAAATGTACTCAACTAAACAGAGCATTATCCCATTTGAACATATCATAGAAGAATTTTAACTGGCTGTAAACAATATTAACTGGATGTATTCTTAATTTATTTAACTCATCAAATTCTAATAAGACAATCAACTAGAATAAGTAATGCTCTTGAAGAAAGAATACAAACTAAAGTGCACAACATACCACAATCCTTGTTCTTAGCCTTCTTCCTAGGCTGCAATGAGTACCAAGAAGTGGCAAGAGACTTATCCATAGCTTCAAAAACCTGAGAGACGGGCACTTTAACCTGGCCAATGACGTCATCATTAAAGTACTTGTCTTCATCAAGAACAGCAATGACAAGCTTTGCTTTCAAATCATCGACGTTAAAAGTAAATTCTTCACACCATGATGGGTTCAGGCACTTCTTTACGACTTTAGTTCTAAACCTCTGTCTACCCAGTTGTAATTTCACATATGGATCACTGAATCCATTAGGGTCCATTGCTGGTATATTTCTTGCTTCGATTACGCGTACTAAGAGCTTCATATTCACGGATAGGGTACAAGATTAACCTTTCTTCAGTTCAGCAAAGGAAAAACAATTAAACTATCATCACACTCTTCAACAATATATGACCCTAAAGATAAGATTCTTTTTCTGGGAAAGGGTGTGGTAAAGAACGGAATTTCAAGAAAAGTGCAGAACAGAGAATAGGGTTCATTGCATTGCAAGAAATATTGGAGGGTATGGATGATACAGAGAATGATCGAAAAATGACTCTCAAACTTTGAAGGATAATAAGAAAGATATAATTCTGGAGTAAAAAAATAACCTGATCCCCAAGGTAAAAGGGTAAACAATAGATTGCGAAATGGAATGGAAGAAACGGAAATATGGCGGAATTAAATTCAAGAAAAACTAGAAATAGCGAAAAACCGTCTGAATGTTAATTATTCATAAGACGTTATTGATTGAGAAAGCAAAAAAAAAAAAAGAATCAAGATCAAATTGGTACGTATTCAAAGTTCAAACCCCAAGAATATCGAATTCAAATTTATGGTGCTTCAAAATCAATCTGTTTCTTTCATGTGTATGCGAGAGAGAGAGAAATGAGGGGGGAATTTACTTGAAAAAAGAGAGGCAGGCCGATAGAGCTTTCGATGGCCATTTTTCTGTTATTCAAATGCAACTGCGCGTACGTTTACGGACTGTTAACAGACAAAAACAGTTCAATTTATTAAACAATTTGGTAGAGAAAAATATTAAGTAGTTTTTTACTTTTTCAAAGTCTTTTCAAACAATCTCTAATATGTGTTTGATTTTTAATTCAAACAATTTTGTCTTCTCTATATTATTATATTTCTAGAATCAGTAATTTTTTATGAGCATCCCAATTGGTAGAGAAAAATTCACAATCACTTGGAGTTATCTTGCGCTTAAAGCTAACTAATTGATTACCCAAAAAAAAAAAAAAAAAATTTGAATCGGATTTTTCCTTTTTTCTTCTGTAGTATCCCAAGGTGACACGAAATACTATCTTGTTTAACATTTTCTTAATATTTACGTTGTCATTCTTATACAACGGAAACTACTCTTTTAACCCGCAATGTAATTTTGATAAAAAAATATTGAAAAACGAATTACTCTATTTTAAATATTAAATATGGATAATCAAATTGTGCAATAAAACATAGGGTATGTTTCACAGGATTTCTACTTTTGTTTTTACTTCTTGTAGAAGAACTATTTAATGAAGTACTTTAACTTCCTCTAAAAGCTTTTTAGCAAGACCAATGCCCTTTTTGAGCCAAATTATTGTAAAATGAGAATGAAAAATATATCAATTATTGGAGCCCACATAAGAGATAATTATTGTAAAATGAGAATGAAAAATATAGTCGTTATTGGGGCCCACATAAGAGATAGAAAATTTGAATTTAAATGTTGATGTGATGGATAACAGTCATATTTTTCATTTTAATGAGATAATAATGTAGATCAAACGGGGGCCAAGTATTTTTAAAAAACTATTCAAATAAGTATAAAAGCAATTTCTTAATTTCAAAAGTATTTTTTGACTTTTCAAATATTTTGTCAAATAGGCTATTATTTTATTTTGCATGCAGAGCATATTAAAGAATTCATGAAATTTTTTATTTAACTTTGTTAATTATGAAAAAGTAGCTACATCTTCGAGAAGGTTCTAAATTCAAGTCAAATATTGTGAATGTTGAGATTTACTGAAATTTTATAAATATATTTAACGGTAACGGTCCTGTTATAG
The DNA here is from genome assembly GCA_912172775.2 of Fraxinus pennsylvanica. NCBI lineage: Eukaryota > Viridiplantae > Streptophyta > Magnoliopsida > Lamiales > Oleaceae > Fraxinus > Fraxinus pennsylvanica. The sequence continues at coordinate 32,792,220 of OU503037.1, read as the reverse complement.
TAATCCAGATTGTCTCAATCTAATGACGTGGTATTTACGGTTTAATAAGCACGTGACCACCGCTTGCTTTGTTCCAAAAAGAGTTATTTCAAAGCCCAGAAGGAAGGGGAAAAAAATTGAATATCACATCGAGTCAAAGTTGACTTTCCAACGGAAATTATGTTAAAAATTAGAGTATGCAATGTATCTCCACTGGGATTACAACCCAGAGCCATCTAGACTGGATTGTAACCTCAGTGGGACTAAATAATCTTACTCTAAAAATTAAGAGTGTCTTTGATAGAACATTTTTTAGGAGAGAACGCATTTTTTGTGATGTGATGGGGAATATATAGTTGAAAAAAAAAAGAAAAGTTATTGATGTGATGAAAAATATAATTTTATTGAAAAATATATGGTTGAAAATTCGTAAAAGAATAAAAATGAGAATGTGGTTCAAACATGGGCTAAAGTCTCTCCGAGCATCCGGTAAAACAATTTTTTAATTGACTTCAACAATTTAATTTTTGTACTTTCCTATCCTAGAGAGTAAATTATACATTTTGTCCTCAACATTTGCCATCTGTTGCACTTTTATCCCAACCTTTTTTCTCTTGCGAAAACTAGATCATAATCATTCGATTCATTTACACTCAAAAAATATCTAAAAAAGAATGGGAAAGATGAGGGTAACATTAAGAACAATTGCCGTTCTTTCTCACTTGTGTGCATGATTTCTCATAAGACGATTTTTGTGACCTAAAACCACTTTTTGGACTGAAATATGAATAGCATATGACTCGAGTCCCCACTAAGCCATTCCAATTTGGTTTTTGCAGTATCACAATTTAGGGAGTTGTCTGGCGCCGCTTCTGGGAGTAAATATAAATATTTTATTTCATTATATCAATTAACAAATCAAATTATTTGTTACATATTAATTATTAGTTTTTGTAATTGTAAAATAAGGAGTTGGCTGGCGCCGCTTCTGGGAATGGATTTTTGGACCGTTGCTTCCTCTGCTGGGACCCACACAAGAGAGAACTGGTCAACTTTGGCTGGCGGATTTGATGCTCAACGGTCACAAAAATGGCATTTTTGGGCATTTAACGGTAGGAATTTCACTTATAATCCATCCCAGACAGGCGCTAGATATGGTTTTGACACGACAATATCAATGATTTTTCTAGAGCATGGTGTAAAGACGATGACTTATTTTTCATGGAATCATCTTCTTTCCACGATTCAAGTATGAGATTGATTTAGGGACAATTTCATGGTGGTGTTTTTTGGTCTTGGCTTGCCGTGATATGGCGGTGGTGGTTGTCAGGTCAATGACGGTGTGAGATTTGGGAAAGAACTCTAGTAGAGGGATGGGAAGGAGCAAAGAAATCTGTTGTTTTTCTCTTTTGTAAATTGGGATTCATTTTATTCACATATGATGTATTGATGGACGTATATTGATTAAATGGATATTTTTCGAAAATTTGCTGTTCAAAAAATAAAATAAAATAAAAAATAACTGATTAACAAAAGATTGTTGTTAGAAATGTTATAGAAAAGGACGAAAGTGCAATGATGGCAAAAGTTGAGAAAGTTAACGCGTATTTTAGCCTACCGAAACGACCTTTTAGAGGAATTTTCAAAAATGGTCCCCAACCTATTGGATTGTAGTGCAAATAAATCCTAACATTTAATCTTGTTCAAATGTCCTCAACCTTTCAATTAATAGGCGGAATTGATTCTTTTGAATGGTTTCCATCCAAGTAACCATTAAAAATGTCAACCTTTTGATAAATGGACTAAAATGTTCTCACTTTTAGTTAAATAAATATAATAGAAAAAATTTAAAAATTGACAAAAACAAAAGAAAATCCATCCTACCAACCAATCTCTCATAATGATATCCAAATGCAACCTTGAATTGCTTTGAAATTTTGTTATATAAATAATATGGAGGGTATTATAAAAAATAAAATAAAAAATACCTGTATTGTAAGCTAATAAGAAATACGTCAATATAATGTGATATAGAACAAAGGGCCCTGCTATAGTTACCGGGGGGGGTTGACAACCCGATCGGCCCCTCACAGCAGTGGGGGGGCCCACCTTTTTTCTAAACAGGTGGGCCCCCACTGCTGTGAGGGGCTGGTCAAGGGGGTTGTCAACCCCCCCCGGTACATTTATCATTCCCGTGGAACAAAATATATATCGAAAGATATTCAATCATATAATGAATAGATACCGAGTTCAAAATTAATTTAATGCATTCTACGTATTGCTATCTAGATTTCTTCTATATTTTTTTTAGATAACAATGTCACATTAATTCTAGATATAAAATATATATTTTGCCGAATTAGCATGTCTATCGGAACTTTTGAATATAGATGGAACTCTAGAAAGTATCTACTTTTTTTTGGTTACATCATCTTGATAGAATCCCTAACAACTTCCATTGAATGTGAATTTTTTTTTAAATGCACTATATTATAGTTATATCGATATTTTGACTAATCTACTATTGCATTGGAGATGCTCTTAATAGGGGATTGGTTGGCAAGATTAGTTGACTTTTCTTTTTGTGTTATATTTTTCCAATAAATCATTTTTTTTATTTATTAAATCAAAATAAATGCATTTAAGTCTTTATATCAAAACTTTTACCTTTTTAACGGTCAATTGGATGTAAATCATCCAAAATTACCAATTTTGGCCCCTAAGTGAAGATTAGGGATCATTTATACAGCAGTCCTATAGATTAGGGACAATTTGCACCATTTCCCTCTTTTTTATTGTCATAAATATGATAAAAGCCTAATATATTGTATATTTTTAAATTAAGTTATGAGCTAATAAAAATATAGAATATGATGTTATTTTTCTCGCCCAGAAAAAATAAGGAAAATTTGTAACGAAGGTTTCAAACGGTTTCAAACCTATCGAAAGTATATACCGTGGTCTCAACCTTTTAAATTATAGCACTAGGTTTCAAACTTTTTAATAAATGTGGGTGGAAAGGACGTCTATTGAATTTCGTTCAAAAATTTGTCAATTGACCCGTGTAATGCAAGTATAATGGTCTTTTTAAATTTTGATTAATTGAAATAGTCAAAAAAATAAAAAACAAGAAGCGTGAAAAATTAAGGGTCTGTTTCCTTTATCATTTTCAAGCCGTTTTCTGTTTTCGATTTTCCAAAACAGTGAAAACGCTTTCTCTTTCCTATTTTTAAAAACGAGTTTTTAAAAATAAGTTAAAAATTTACAAAGAAAACCCAAAATAACGACAAATTTGTCGTTTTTGGTGTTTTCAGTTATAATCAAGTCAAAATTTTCAAAACGCGTTTTGAGTGTTTTCAAAACAATTTTTCAAAATGTCAAAAAGAATACATTTTCAACAATCTCAAAAGGACACTCAAAATCCAAAATGAATTCAAAACACAAAACAGAAACACAAAGAGAACAACCTCTAAGCCTTTGTTTAGTAGGGATTAAAATCAGATTTGTGGCAAATTTTGATAAAAGTTGATGAAATATGTGATTGAAAAAATTATGAATCTCATAAAATATGGAATTAAAATTAATTATTGATTTTGACTTAACTTAAAATCAGAATTTTAATTTCTACACTAAATTTCTACCAACCATAACCACGGCCACCCCACCACAACAACTCAAGTACAACCATTGCACCCCTAAACCATCACCTGCTCAACTTTCATCGGCGACCTTCATCATCTACAACCTAAACCTCATGGAGCCACAATATCCACGTTACAACCAGGCACTTTCGATTTCAATTCAAGCCTAACAAGGACAAGCTCAAACACTAATAACTTTCCACCAAATAATTCATTATACGACAACAACACATGTGACAATGTTGGAATCGAGGTCACTACAGGGTGGAAAAGGGATTGGGAAACGCCAACAAATCGAACATTAAGCATCTATATAAAAGCAATGGTTGCAATACCGGTATAATTCAAAAGAAGGTTCTTGCAAAGCTTGGAACCGATACTAGATATATGATAAAATTGAGATCTTATCGTGGTGAACATTTGTGTCTACCCAAAGGATAACAAATCTCCCGTTCTGTCAACAGCGCATCCACAAAGTTGAAACCTTTGCCGAGATTGGAAACCCAAAACTTTTATCAATTTTTTCAACCACACATTTCATCAGCTTTTATTAAATTATATTGAAAATATGATTCTATCAAAACCAAACAAGGGCTAAGTTGAACAATTGAGAGATTCAAGATTCACGATCACACATGACACTGATATAATAAACTATATTGTTAGAATTGCATGTGTGATATTCCATCTGCATGAATCATTACTTGATTCTGGTGAAATGTTTTATATTACATGTTATTTTGTTTGATGTGTACATTTGCATGAATTTGAGAACGGTCATATTACTGTGTGTAATATGCTACATGTATAGCGGTTGGGATTACCATTGTGAGGATTAACATTGGCTATGTCCTCATTTTATTAGTATATTAGCAGTAAGTGTGTCAACTAATAATATGCAGTATAGATGCATAAAGGTGCATTGATGATATGTACAGAGGTGTGGGAAATGACATTTGGATTGTGAAAATAGAGGTAATTAAATGTTTTGAATTCTTTATTTGTTAGAATCATGATCAAGTAGAGTGAGAGAGTGGCACTTCTATCGCCTCTATTAGGTGAAGACTCATTGTAGACTTAGGTTTGGAGATGTGGGGGAGTGATAGAGGAACGTCTTATGGACTAGAATATTTAGTGATTTATCAGTTAGGCATGTGGAGTGACCAATGTAGTGAGCATTATTAGCAATGAGAAGATAAGTGTGTTCTCTAGATACTAGCTACAAGAAATGAGGTAGGATGATTATGATGAGATATTTTTTTGGGGTAATTTATGTATTGATTATACAATCAAGCTACATGTACACTAAGTTTTAAATTAAGTTTGACATTCTTGTGAGGTAACATTTTTTTAAACATTGATCTTTACAATATTTTAAACAATTATTGACACAGATTTTTACAACGATTGAAATGTCAAACTTGATGTACACCAAGTGTGTACAACAAATTTAATCCTTGGTTATATATATTGATCATTTATTTGATTTACTTGGTATTAATTTGATGTTCTCTATGTGTTGAACATGTTGAAAGGATCTTTGTATTATCCGATTGTGTGTTTCATCGCATGTGTTATATGTGTTATTTTGTGCTCTTGATGACTTATTGTGTATATCTGATTGTATTGGTGTTCTTAACCTTAGTCCTTGGTGAGTACATGGAGTAGATATGATATGTGTTTCAAGTCTGAGACACTGGTAAGGTCCTTAATTTCCAATTTTATTTGATTAACTTGATAAGGTAAGTACAAATTTGGTGTTGTTTGCTTGCAGGCTCATTAGGTATCAAGATGGAGATTTGTTAGATTTTGATACCCAATAAATCTGGAGAATGATATTTAAACGATTGAATTAATTTCAGTAGGCTTTGACCATTGACTAAATTATTTATCAATGCCTCAATTGATTGACTTGACTCGGAAACAAATTGGGACATTGGAAGCAACTATTAATTTGTGTTGCTCGTGATCTGTTCATTAGTTAGATGACCCTTTAATTTGTTACTACTTTGCCTTTTGTTGGCCTATCTTATATTAGCCCAATTTACCATTCTTAGACCATGTGTTTTTAGCCCTAAACTATATATATAGTTTCTCCTGTTTGAGCGAACTGAGTAATGCAAAAGAGAAATGGAGGGGCAACCGCTTTCTTTGTTTTCTTGGTGAAATTGTGTCCTAGAGTGCTCCATTTATTCTTCTTTCATCCACTATTTCCATCCCTAGTGGGTAACATTATTGGACAACCATGGTGAGAAAGGTTTGTGAGTTGAACCATATCAATTGTGTGGTGTTTGATTTGATTTATCGAAATCGAGCCTAGTTTGCACAAAATTGAAGGTCCTTGTGTCGTATTTTTCGGGACATCATGCATAGTTGACATATGCTTTGTAGATCGACTTACCCAATATCAATGATAATGAGACATTACAAATTCCAATTGGTAAATACATCTTCTATATGATTATGATAACTATTAAATACTATTCTACAAGATAAAGGTAAATAACTATTTCATATTGTCTCTAATAAAGAGTCTGCCTTAGCAGGGCTTATGGTTGCACGCGACTGTCGTTGAAAAATGATTCCACACAAAGGGGATGGAAAATAAACAAAGAACAAAAATAAGAACACTGGATTTAAAATAAAGGGTTAAACAAGAAATCTATTGTCCTAAAATAATATTTATCCCCTCTCGGATTGAATTTATGTTTAAAGGGATATTGGCAAATGGTTTGAAGGATTAATCAAGTCTTACAATAGAAAACACTTAGTGTTTTCTACCAAAACTTCAAGAATTCTTTGAAGAAAATTTGAATATGAAGAAAAGAACATAAATTCTATCTTTCGGAATGAAGATTTGATCACAAATTGTTGAATTGTATATTTAATGTGATAATCTATAATGTATTTATAGATTTCAATCGACACGCACGAAATATTGCCAAAAACTCAAAAACAAGTTGCAAGCTTTTCACCAAAGGTCACCAAGAATTTAAACAAAAGCCAACTTTAAAGGCTATTTTTCAGTTCTATGCGACCACATAAAACAAACATGTACGATTGCACACGTTAATTGCTTGCAAGGCATATAAGCCATGCATGTCTTTAGTACTGAATTTCATTAAGAGCTCACTTGCGCTTATCCCATTCAACGAATTGTTAAGATTGAAACTCCAACTCTCTATTGAGATGACACCACCTCGAAGTTCATCTAAATGAAATTCTTCTATTATCTTTGTTACTTTTAGAGATATGTATATTTTAGTATCAAATTTCATTAAGAGCTCAAAGCTCAACTATCATTTAAGCAACAACCAACATTATATTATTAGGATAGGGTTATCACAGATTTTATAATGTTGAAACTATTCATATATCGAATGACTTGATGTTGTCCTTTGAACCCGTAAATTACTTGTTAAGTAATGACATGTAGGGTTATCATCATTGGTGAATCTTTTATTTTAAGAGTTTTAAGCACATCCTACTCGAAATAGATATTACTAAATCTCTATTTAGAGGTTTAGTTAAGGGATCCGCTAGATTCTCAATTGACTTAACATAATTTAGGGAAACTATTCTATTCTTGATTAATTTCCTTTTGTAGTTATGTCTTAAACTCATATATCTAGATTTCTTAATGTATACCTCATTGTATGCTTTTGCTAATGTGACTTGACTATCACACATAATGGATATCAAAGATGTATTCTTCAGTCCCAAAGGTATCTCCTAAAGAAGATCCTTAAGCCACTCATCTTCTTTCCCGATATCTGAAAAAGTTATAAATTCAGATTCCATATTGAGTGTGTAATACATGTTTGTTTATTTGATTTCCAAAAAACAGTGCTTCCTACAAGAGTAAACACCCAATCCAAAGCCAATTTATTTTCACTCGTGCTAGAAATTCAAATGGCATCGGTAAATCCTTCTAATATAGTCAAAAATTTAGAATATTGTAGACCTAAATTTTTAGTATTCTTTAAATAGCCAAGAACTCTTCCAATGGTCTTCCAATGTTCCTTGCGCGGATTACTAGTAAACCTACTAAGTTAATAATTGTAAATGTTATGTTCGGTCTTATGCATTGAGCTGCATACATTAGACTCCCTATAGCACTTGCATACTCCACTTGAGCAAGTTATCTTCCATCATTCTTCATAAATTTTAAACTTGGATCAAGAGGGGTGTTAAATTCTTTTATGTTCGAATGTTTGAACTTATTAATCACATTTTCAATATAATGTGATCGACTCAAGTAACCCCATTAGTTTTTCTAATGTTGATATCCAATATGATATCCACCTGTCCAAAATATTTCATCTTGAATGTGTAACATAAGAATCTCTTCATTTCTTTGATTCCATCCACGTAATTACTCATAATCAATATATCATCAACATACAAGTAAATAAGGATTATATATTCATCACACACTTTAAAACATAAACATTTATCTACACTATTATTTATGAAATCAAATGAATTAATAGTTAGTCAAATTTTTCATGTCATTTCTTAGGTGTTTACTTTAAACCATATAATGTTTTCATTAACATACACACTTTATGTTCATTTTTGAGTAGAGCAAACCTTTAGGTTTTCCATATAAACCTCCTCATTAAGATCTCCATTTAAAAATGTCGTCTTGACATCTATTTGATGAACATGTAAGTCATGTATAGAAGCTAATACGAATAATGTTCTAATTGATTATTCTAGCTATCGGTGCATTAGTATCAAAATAATATATTCCTTCCTTTTGTCGATAACCTTTAGCTACTAATCTAGTGTTAAAGGTATTAAGAAAACTATCAATATTATATTTTCTCCCAAACACTCATTTACACTCAATAGGTTTGGATCTGGGTGGTAAGTCGAAAAGTTCTCATGTATTATTTGACATAATCAAATCCATTTATCTTTAATTGCATCTTTCCAAAAGATGCTATCACGAAAAGCTGTAAATTCTCTATAAGTTTTAGAATCGGTCTCCACTTGTAGAACAAAAACATTATTCTCATTTCCTTCTATTAGGTAAAAGGAAATAAGTTGAGAGTTAATTTCATCCGATTCTAAAGACATCTCAATTCTAGTTCTTTTGCTTCTTCGTGGTTCACTAGATTCATGAATATCTTTAAAAAATGTTTCATCTTATGTTCCACTAGATATCTCATTGTAATTTTCCCTTAATTCATTATCCGATGATAGTGAATTCTCAAAGAACTCAACATCACTTGATTCAATTATTACATTGGTTTCCAAATTTAACAATCTATATGATTTGCTATTACTAGCATAATAAAAAAAAAAAGCACATTTAATACCTCTTGGACCCAACTTGGTGCTATTAGGATTCATATTCTTACAATATGCAAGGCACACTTACACTTTGAAGTATCTAATGTTAAGTTTTCTTTCTTTCCACAATTTATAAGGAGAAACTTTTTTAAATTTCTAATGAATTCTATTTAATATCCTACATAAACTAAACAATGTTTCACCCCATAAATTAAATGACAACTTAGCAAAAGTTAACATTGCATTTATCATTTGAACTAAAGTTCTATTTTTTCCCTTTCAGCTAAACTATTTTGTTTAGGTGCCTTAGGTACAAAATATTGATGAATTATGCCTTATTGTTCACAATACAAGTTAAAGTCACTAGAAAAATATTCTTCTCCTCTATCACTTTTTAGAGTTTTATTTTCTTACTTAAATGATTTTCAACTTCATTTTTATATGTTTTAAACATATCAAAAGTTTTATATTTATATTTCATTAAATAAACATAAACATATCTAGAGTGATCATTTATAAAGGTAATAAAATACATATTTTCACATCTAGTCAGCATACTATTTAATTAACATATGCCTGTATAAATTAATTCTAAAATATTAGAAGTCATATTTACACTTTGATAAGGTTTCTTAGTCATGTTAGATTCTACATATATTTTACATTTAAATGCATTGGTTTCATTATATGATATTAAGTCACATTTAACATTCTTTTCATAGAATTTTTACATATGTGACCTAATCTAGCATGCCATAAAGTGAATGAATCAATAATATAAACAAAATCAACTTTATTAATAATTTTGTCAATAGTACAAAGTTAGATCATTCCTTCACTAGAATGCATTTTCAAAAAAAATGTCCATTTAATTTAAGGATAACACAAGTTCACCGAACTTAGAAGCACTTTTTCTGCCCGGTTTCCTGAGAGATTACCACTAACTAAGTTCATATTCATTTGAGGAACATGTAATACATTTGTTAAAGTAACGATTTTTCCAAAAGTGAAGATAATTTTTACATTTTCTTTCTCAACCACTTTGAAGAGGCCTTCTTTACCCATTTAAATCTCTTGGTCTCCATCCACTTTATAATAGTTCTTGAACAAAGACTCATCATACGATACATATACAGTTGCACATGTTTCATACCACCAACTAAGAATTTTTCCCTCGATTGCATTAATCTCGCTAACGGTGGTCACAATATTGTCTTCTGTAATAGAGTTCACTTTTCTTTCGGAGTTGTTTTACTTTCAGTGTCGACATTTATTTTCATAATGTCCCAGTTTCCCACATACAAAGCAACCACCTTTGGACTTGTTCTTAAACTTGTTAAAGTTTTAGAAGGTTTTCTCTTGTTGGATTTATTTGATGGTTCGGTCTTCTACACGACATTGGCATTTGAAGTGGCTTCATAAGAATTGTCATTCTTATCTCTTGCTCTCGATTCTTCTTCAATTTGAAGATGTTTTTGCACTTGCTCTAAAGAATAATTTTCTAAACTATGCATTATTTTCTTCAGATATCATTCCCAAGTGTCCGGGAGTTTCACAATGATTGCTCCTACTTGAAAAGATTTCGTGGTTTCAATTTCGACCACCTTCAACTTGTTGATAAGAACTTGTAACTCATATACTTGGAGAAGAAGGTGAATGTTATCAAGGAATTTGAAGTCGGAATATCTTAATATTAGGAATTTCTTAGTACCTTTTTCTTCGGCTTTATCCTTGTTTTCCAAAGCATCCCATATTTCTTTTGCGATGATGTATTTGTGTAGAGATTATATAACCGGTCAGATAAAGCGTTAAGAATATGACCGCGACATATAAGTTCATCCGCTTGATGCTTTTGTCTCGCCATCTTTACAGCTTCGGTATCTTCATTCGTTGAATCTCCAAGTGGTGCCAATTCTGGATAAAAAAAAATGTAGAAGATCTTCAATGCCGTGAGAAATAACTTCAACTTATCTTGTCATCTTGTGAAATATGTCCAATAATCGATCTAGACGAACAAGATCTTGATTCATCAATTTGATTGTCGCCATCGTAGTTTCGTTCTTCGTTGCAAAATATTGTTTGAGATTGTTGAAAAATGATTCCATACAAAGGGATGGAGAAAAAATAAAGAGCAAAAACAAGAACACCGAAATTAAAGATAAAGACTTAAACACAAAGTTCGTTCTCCTCAAACAATATTTGCCCCATTGGATTGAATTTTATGCTTAAAGGAATATTGGCAAATGGTTTGAAAGATTAATCAATTCTTGCAATAGAAAACACTTGAGTACTTAGTTTGAATATAAATTCTATCTTTTGGAATGAAGATTTGGTCACAAGTTGTTGAATTGTATATTTGATGTGATAATCTATCATGTATTTATAGATTTCAATCAACACATACGAAATATTGTCAAAAAACATGAAAAGTTACAAGTTTTTCACCAAAGGTCACCAAAAATTCAAACAGAAACCAGCCCTAACAACTATTTTTTTAGTTCTATGCAATCGCATAAAACAAACCAATGCGGTCGCATAGGTTAATCACTCGCAAAGCATATAAGCCCTGCATGTCTTTATGCGACCGCATGCCAGCATATGCCAAAATTTTGGCCTCCAAATCATTTTTTTCATTCCAAAGTCTATTTTATTGATTTTGAACAATACTTTCAACAACTGCATATTTTCTTTCTGAATATAGAATGGATGCGACCGTAAGAACTCTGAAGATATTGGTGAATTGATGTGAATTTTTCAGATATCAGAACTTACATAAACTAATAAACGGGTTCAATATTTTCCTTCTTAATTTACCAAATCTTTTAAGTAACTATAGCACACGACATCAACAAATAAATGCAATTAGTGATGAAATCCATGAAACATGGGAGAAATAATTAATATATAATTAGAGTAATTAATGGGAAGTGGACGTGGGCGTTTCAAAATACATTCTTATTTTAGGAAATCAAGTTAAAATATATTCTATTTAATTATGATTGATATCTTGGTATTTGATTTATTTTCTTTCTGTAATTATGATACATGTACCCTTATTTGCACATTTAATTTACTCTCCGAGTTTCAACAATCAATTTATTCTTAAACAGGAGAGAAGGATTTTAATTCTTGGAGCTTTTGAATAGAAATCGACAAGATGCAGCCCGCCATAAAATATGTTCTCGTGGTTTCAATCATTTGTCTCCTACTCACCACTACAGTTGCTCGTGGGGGCGGCGGCGGAGCAAGGGGAGGCGGCCGTGGAGGTGGAGGCAGGAGCGGTGGTGGAGGTGGAGGAGCTGTGGTGCACCCAACACATGGAGCCATACCCAGTGGCAATAACCACCACAGAAACAGCAGCCCATCTACTTCTATTGCATTGCCGGGTGTCATTATGTCGTACTTACTCTATGCTTTAATTCTTCAGTTGCGCAGTTAAGCTTGGCATTAGTTTAGCGATTAATTGATAGAATTGGCTAAATTACTTGTACAAAATATCAAAAATCCCTATTAATGTGCATGAACAATGATTATACGTCCCTTATTGCACTTTGTGAATAAAGGGCGCTTGATTAATTCTAATAATCTGCGCATTATTTACATGCACATTTGAGATGTACATCTACGTAACATAATATATTAGCGTAATTATATAGGTTAGAATTGGACTCTTTCTCCTTAATCCCCACACGTGCTATTGGACCTGTCCTCCACGCCTTGCAATTTGATTTCAAAAATTGTATGCACGCATGCTCGGAAATTTGTGTCGAAAAATCAGTTTTTTTCGCTCAATTGTTTGTTTCCACCAAGCTGCCGTTCCATCACGAAATTTCTTAGCAACAAATGGTCCACGTTTATTGTTGGGCATGTCCATGAGATCAAGAGTCTCTTTAATTACACAGACAATTAAAAAATTCTTCCTCATCTAACATGCCATCAAACAATGGAATTTGAATTTCGTATCCATTATCCTAGCACCTTGAGTCCGCTGCAATATATTTAAGTCGCTGCCCCTGAAATCCATGTGCTAACAAATTGCTTTTGGTGATCGATCCGCTGTAGGATGGAGAAGAATGTTACTCACCAGGGGTAGACCCAATGAAGGCCCAGTGCAGGCATGCCGCTCCCATTTATCAGTGGCCCAATTACTGACTTTGGTTTTAAAAAAAGGGCCAAATAATTTGCCCAAATTTTAAGATAGGTGGATGCCATTGATCTACATAAGAGAACAATACATAACTCGTAGTTTTAAAGATTACATTTCATAAATAACAAATTCATTAAAATTTTCAAAAATCAGGTGATAAATAAAATACAAGAAAGCAAAAAGGGAACAATACATAATTCCTAATTTTAAAGTTTACATTTCATAAATAACAAACTTATTAAAATATTTCAAAAATCAGGTGGTAAATAAATTTATTAAATATTAAAATATAATATAATATACATTAATTATTTCTATCCATGCCACCTCACCTACCACATCCTATCACCCTATGACACCACCTTCCCTCCACCTCTTCACCGGAGACGGCTATGAGCTCCGACGATCACTTCGATGGCCTCTTCGGCGACTGTTCCGACAGTCGCTCCAGTGACTCAAAGATTTTCAGAAAATTGAAAATCACACCCCCAACCCTATCTACCACCACCCCATCCCTGCCTCCACCTCTTAAAAATTATCGAAAAAAAATTTGTATTTAGTGTGACTGTATATGACTAATTGTGACCAAGTGTGTACTCAATGTGACTAACTGTGACCAAATTTATGTTGAGTGTGATTGTCTGTGATCGGGCAATCTCAAGTCACAACCGATCACAATCAACATAAAATCGGTCACAATCAAACGACTGAGAGACAACTAACCTTACCACCAACACAATTCCCATAACTCTAACTACTATTGAAACTCAAACAATTGGGCAAGCCGACAGCCCCTCCTCCACTACTAACACCCTCACCATTCCACTTATAGATCTAACCCAAACTCAAACACACAACCAGCCAAACACATTAAGTCTTGTCCGGAAGTGAAGGGACTCAGATTTGGCGGCCAATTCATTGTAAAATCCTTCACAATTCGGCGCACACTGCCGTTAGAGCTCCTTCGCCTCCTCTCTCTTCCGTCACTAACCACCACCATCACCACCAGGGAAAAACAACCGATTGGAAGCAGCCTTTCCCTTCAAGCACAGCTTTTCTCCCCCACGAACTTTACAATTTTAGCGCATCATGCATGGCATACACTGACATTAGGCCTTGGGCTAAGAAATCGAAGTACTTATATTTGTTTTTGAATCGGAGAATATGAAGGCGGCGATGGACGGGATATGGCCGCTGGAAATACCGCACGGAAAAGTGAACAAGAAGTTAATTAGAGGCACGATGGGGTGTGAAATGGCCAGATTTAAATTCAGGAAAGGGTGCATCACATTCTATGTTTATGCAGTCAGAAGAATGGTTGTGTCGGAGCGAAGCTGTGGATACTGAGAGAAAGGAAGAGGGCTTCTAGGTTTGGGAATTCAATTAATGGGGGGTGGGGGTGATGAAATAGGTAGATTTAAAATTTTATTACAATTAATAATCCTACTTTCCACTTTGAAACGTAAACTTTATCATCCCGATTTTTGAATTGTAATCTTGAAAAGAAGGGTTTTAGGTAACTTTATCTCTACATAATACACACCCAAACCATTCCAATTCCCAAGAATCCCAACTTGAACACGCACGAAAATCCCCAATTTCCACAAAAACAATAAGGTCCCAAATTCATGAAATCGATGAAATTGAAGAAGTGAGGCCATGGGTATCAATTGAAGCAGGTAATTATCGGGTATTTTTTTGCGATCATGAAATCGATGAAATTGAAGAAGTGAGGCCATGGTTATCAATTGAAGCATGTAATTATCTGGTATTTTTTTGCGATGAAATTGAAGAAGTGAGGCCATGGGTATCGATTGAAGCAAGTAATTATCGGATATTTTTTTGCTATCTTTTTCTTCTATCCCTTATTTTGTTTGATATAGTTATTGATCAGTAAAATGTGAATGAAAATATTGTGCTATTTTAATAATTAAATGAAATTTTTTCTTTTATAAAATCTTGTGAAGTGTGAGAATCTGTTTGTTGCCTTTTTTCAAAGAGCTGTTGGGAAATTCAATGAATTTGATTGAGAATGGATTGTATGGAAACCGTGGGTTTGGGTTAACTTTGAGTCCCATGCCTTTGGGCTTTAATGGAATGACAGGTGGGGAGAGGTTCATTGATAAAAAAAATGGAGGAATCAGCAGATATTGGAATTGGAGGTGTTTTCAAAGAGGTTGGAGTTGGTGCAGGATTGAATTAAAGCATAGTTGGAGGAGCCCAGGTCCATGGGGAGTTAATGGACAGCTTTCTTGGGTAGAAGACTCTTGGGTTAGTTGTATATTTATTCATTTGTCTTTGATAAATGAGAAAGTGCATATTTTGTTTAGATTTTTAATTTGGATTACGAGGTCAGAAGTAGTGATAGTAGTAGATTGGTGATTTGTATTGCATTTTTTTAGTAAGAAAGTAAGAAAACAGGGATTTCTTACGTAGATTTCTTCAAGACTGCAAATTAATATGGAACTGTTTCTTATTTTCTTATGATGCTTTAATTTTTAATATTAGTGGAATGTGGTCCGCCCTGTTAGTCGCTCTAGTTCCTGGTGCAACAAACCTACAATCTCCCAACTGTTGCCACGGATTTCACTCCTTTGTTTTCATTTCCAGCAGCAGCACCCATAGCTTGCCTCGTTGTTGCACCATTTGTAGCAGCACTCAGCTCGTCTGCCCCACCGTCTTGCTGTGGTTGCTCCCTTGCTAGCGAAAGTGCCCTCTGTGGCCACTCCAAGTTTGACGACCTTTTGCTCCAAACATCTCTTGCTGTTGGGTAAAGATCGTGTCAATTTGTTGTGTTAACAAATCAATTTGATGTTGCACTTGCTTCGTCTCTCCCCTCCGGATTCTGTTGTCCATGGCTAGAGCATCTCCAATGGCGTTCTAAATTAATTTAGATTTCCGAAGTGATAAAAATCTCTCCAATGAAAAGATGCAAAGGAAATGCAAAGAGCATTTTCGACAGAAAATATAAAAAAAGATATAAATTTACATTTTTTTTTACATCTACATATGGGATCCACAATAGATAAAAAGATATCAACCAACTTGCACTTAATTTTTTTAAATCTTTCCATTAGAGTAGAATTTGAATTTAGATCTACCAAGATGTAAATAGAGACGTGCAAATGGTTTTAGATATGCCAATTTACAATCAATTTTACAACTTATTTCTCACCTTAATAAAAATTGCACCTTTAGCCCCTTAACTTCTAACATATTATAAAATGAGCCCTAATTTAATAAAATAACAAAAATAAATATAAAACATAATAAAACCCTTGAACGTGCCATATAGGTTGGATTGATGTACATCAATTATTGAGATTATATTTGATTTTATTGGCCATTAATATTAAAAATATATATATTAATTAAAAATGAGGAAAATAATTAAATTCTTTGAAAAGTAAAATAAAGAGTTTTATGGAGCATGTATAAACTTTTAATATTTAAAATTAAAGATAATATATATTATGTACAACATGCTTTTTGAAAATAAAGAGGTTGTTAAAGTTGCTCTAACCAATGATACAGTGAACATATTGTCACGTTGACGAGTGATCAGCATTGTAGGTGCAAAATGACTTTATTACCACGTGTTTCCACCACTTTAGTAGTCGTCCAAAGGTTGGACTAAGTGCCTATTTGAGCCTTATTTTTGGTCATGAATGTATTTTAAAATAATAGAATGATTGAGAATGTATGATTAAAAAATAAAAATAAAAAGTCTTGAGTCTACGTGTAATATTATTTTATTGAAAAATGTGTGGTAAAAAAAAAAGAGAAAATATTTTTAAAAATAATGAAACAAGGTGTAAGTTGTTGGAGGCGTTTACTTGCATAACCACAAATGTTTGCAAATATTTCATGTTACGTAAAAACCATTAAATCCCTATTTGACAATCATTATTTTGAGAAAATAGAGTTTCGAATAGTGATTTTTAGTAGAATGTATGATTGAAAAGTATGAAAAAATTTTGAATTTACGTATAAAATATTTTATTGTGTAAGTAAATATTTAGTTTAAATTAATATGTAGAAAAAAGAGGTTGAGAATATTAATTGTCAAACGGAGTAAGTTGACAAGAAATCAACGAATTTGGATTCAAACTATAGGGTCCCCATTTGGATAGGTCCGCCTTTGCGGCTTAGGATTGCACGGGACCACGCGTTTTGTTTCCAATCATAGACCGGGTGCGTCTGAACTTGGAAGATATTGGAGCATTGCTGTGATATTTCCAAAAAGGAACCGCCTAAACTAAAAAAATGAGTCCATTTTCGAGGAAAGTCATACCCACCACCCTTTAGCCTTCTTTTTAAAATTCGAAAGATTTTAGTACTGTCACGTGTCAAGTATCAGCACATCTGGCCCCTTTCTATTTGACGAATTATGCTACTTGTATTATCTACTTGAATTTTTCCCCTTGTAAAATTAATTAGTGGGGCCCACGCTAATCAGTTAGGGCTGTACATTTTACAGTCTATTAATGACTGTACATACAGCATCTTTCTATCTACTTTACTGACTACGCAGGTGACAAGATTTTACATCATGGTTTAACTTTACTTTTTGTCCAAAATGATACGAGATCTTGCCACTTACGCGGCGTCTGTTTGGATCGAATTAAAATCTGATTTTAATCTAAATATATGTTTGACACCAATTTTTTTGGAGAAAATAATTTTTGGAATAGTGATTGATGGGAGAATGTGTGGTGAAAAAGTTATGAAAAGTTTTATATTTGTGTGTAGTATTATTTTATTGAAAGAATGTGTGGTTGAAATGAAGAAAGAGAAAAAAATGAAAATGAGAATGGATGTCAAACAGGGGCTAAATCAAAGTCAAATAATTAATATTAACCACTTCCTTTATGGGTCAAACATATTTTCGATCACACATTTCAAAAACTTCTATCATACTCCACTAAAAAAATCTAATTTTAATCATCACCAAACACCCTCGCAATCTTTGAATCGTGTGTACAAGTAGCATAAATTCTTATTTGATATGTATATTATTTATTCACATCAAATCTCAATTAAGTCCTTATTTGGTGGCCATTAATTTTAGGGAAAAAAATTTCGTTTTGAATATTATTGTTTGGAGAATGTGTGATTAAAAATTAGAATTTTTTTTTGAAATTTACGTATTAAATATTTTATTTTGTGAATGTGTGATTGAAAATAAGTATGAGAAATAAATTAAGATCCTGTATATTTCCCATTTTTATAATAAAGAAGTATTTTAGAATAGTAAATTGATGGAGAATGTGTGATTAAAAAATAATGAAAAATTTTAAATTTACGTGTAATATTATTTTATTGAAAAATGTATAATCTAATAAAAGAAAAATTTTGTATCAAACAAGGGATAAGTTAGTAAAGAAAATAAAACGGAAGCTAAATAGTACTCTCGTTTATTTAATACGCATGACAAATAAAAGGTGATACGAAATGTTAACATTCTGTACTCCGAACATACTAAGGGCCTGTTCGGTACAGTTTAAAATCCAATTAAAATTGAAAATATGACTGTTATTAGGGTCCCACTCGTCTAATAAAAGTCAACAATAACGGCTAGTTTTTCAATTTTAATCTCTACCGAACACGCCCTAAATTTTTTTCAAAATTAAAAATTCGAAATCCTATAGTACTCCCGAATAAAAATTAACGAAATTTATGAACGTGTGAAAAATAATTAATATATTCTTATACTTGTGGTGAAAATTAATGGAAATACATAGGTATAATTCAAAGACTTTATTATACATAGGTATAATTCATAGACTTTTTGGTATTTGAATTATTTTCTTTGTATAATCATTAATTATGATGCAGGCATATTTTGACTTTTAGACTAGTACTATATATAATTCAATGAATTTTCCACTACTGTGTGCTACTGCTGTATATATAATCTATGAATCAGAGAGAAAACGGCAGACCAGCATTAAGGAAGAGTTTCAACATTCAATTTATTCTCATATAAATAAATAAAAAAAAATCAATTCTTGGGAGCTTTTTCATAGACATTGAAGATGCAGCATGGTATAAAATATGTTCTTGTGCTTTCAATAATTTGCCTCCTCCTCACCTCTGCAGTTGCTCGTGGAGGCGGTGGAGCTAGGGGTGGCGGCATTGGTCGTGGCAGCTATGGTGGCAGTGGCGGTGGAACAAGAACTGTGGCGCGTCCACTACTCAATGGCAATCCAACTGGCCACTCCCGTAACAGCAGCCCATCTACATCTATAGCA
>OU503037.1:32689135-32702946 GCA_912172775.2 Fraxinus pennsylvanica | reverse complement strand
TGAAACTCAAAGTATGCCATGTGAAGGAGTTTATGTTGGTGGGAAAACTAAAAATAAGTTTGTCCCACATAGGAAGTGGATCAAAACTAAAACCACTTTTATAAAGGATTGCACTTTGAAATTGTGTAATCATGTGTAGTATAGAATAAAAAAAACGAAGAAGCACATAGAACAGCAGGGAGCGCCGCTCGTAGGGATATTGCCGGAAGCGTTGGGTGAGTCGGCGATCGCAAAGAGCGTCGAAGAGAGAGACGACAGTGATGAAATGAAGAGAGAGAGAGAGAACAAGTTTTTAATTTTTTTATTTTCGAAAACAATTTTTCAAAATGACGAAAAGAACACAATTTCAACAATCTCAAAATGAACACTCAAAATACAAAACCTAAAATGAATTCAAAACTGTAAACTAAAAACTCAAATACAAAGAGAACAGCCCCAAAATGAGTCCATTTTTTTCGGGAAGTTGCACTCACCCTTCATCCTTTGTTTTGTATTTATTTTTTTAACTATATATTTTATCAACTTTTATAAAAGTATACTAAATTTTTTATCAAAAGTTTTGCTAAACATTTATACTCTAAATCTTGAAAAAACTTTAGTGCTCACACACACACACACACACACATATACCCACATTCATGGGTGGACGTAGGGGTGGCCCACTTTTTTTTCACTATTAAATTTTCTATGTTCTTATTTCAATTTTCAAAGTCATTATGGGATGTGAAACAAAATCGAAATATTGCATTTTTAATACCATTTTGAAGTGCTCAGGGTCTAATTTTCTACGTCGTTAATGGCGTACGAAACGATCAATCGTAGAAAATGTTACGACTTGTCAAAGTAGGCCGTTCAAAAATATTATTTTGAAAATTTCGATAACATGCTAAGTTTAAAAATTCTCCAATGATTGTACGATAATTGAATCTACAAATTGCTTATATCATTTCAAATCTTATTTCAAGAACTACATTATAGGCAAATCGAATAGTCCAAACAGATATTGAAAATAGTTAAAGATACATTAAACGTGAGTGTTAAAAAAAACGTATAACCCGCATTTTCTTTAAAAAAATTCAATTATTTCATTAACTTTTATTATTTTTGCGATACAAATTTTTCAATATAATTTTCATCATTTTATTAAGAAATTTTTTATGGAATATGGCATCAAATTTTTTCGAAATTTTACATCAGAAAAAAGTCATATCCCATGTAAATTTTGAGATGCAAAATTACATGAGGAATGATTTTTTTTAACATAAATTTTCGATTGTAAAATTTCTCACAACTTCTTATCAAGTTCGATTGTACGCCCCTAACTTAAACTTCTGCGTCCGCCTCTGACCACAGTCAGGGACGAACCCAGCAGTTGGGAATTTCGACCAGGGGACGTGGCTGCGTGTACTGGGCTCCGCCGGACTGACGGAGCAGTTGGGAATTTCGACAGGTCGCCGACAGCTTCTGATTTCTGACTGTGAGTGTTGGTTCGTCTTGTGTTCTGCATTCTTCTTCTTTTTTGTGAAATTGGGCCAATTTGGCCCAGCCCCTAATCTTTTTTTTTTTTTTAAACTGGGCCCAATCCTTAAATATATAGTTTATAAGCCCAATGGCCCTCTTATTAAAATTGAAATCCATCCCCAAATCACCAATTCCCAATTCGACTACCGAGACTCGCCAAATCGCCTGTCCCTGGTTGCAGTGCCGCTGCCACCACCAACACCACCAGTCTGGCCAGCCCGCCGTCAGGATGCTACCTTCCCTTCCGTCACTCCGTCCGTCCGTTCGAGTCCCATCCGTCACGAGTTTTGGTGAATTTGAAACCGTAAGTGTTTATGAATTATTTTGGTCATTTTATAGTTGAGGTTAAATCATGAAATTTAAGTGCAATGAAATGCAGAAATAGTCTCTATTTGTCTCATTGTCTGATTTCTTTGCTGATGGAACATGGAAGTTTAGCCGTTTTTGGTATACTTTGTTCTTCTGCAAATTGCAATCTGTTATCAATGAATTTGTTGTCTTGTGATGTTGCCTTTGACTGTTGTGCATTGATTTGGAATGAGAAATTAATTGCAATCAGTGAATCTGATTTCTTTGCTAATGGTTTATCATTTGTATCGTATGACTTGTGAGATTATGAGAAATTTGTTCACTGATTGTCTGTAGTCTGATAATCTAATTTATGTGTTGCACTTGCACACTTGCACGGTTGTTTGAAATTTTGAATTACAAATTTTAATTTAGGGTTTAGGTTGATTGAGTTGTGATTTGGATCTTGGCCCATTTTCTTACTAATTGTCGACGTTGATTGGTCAATGTCCGCCGGGGCTGGGATTGTTTGCTGGGTCCGTCCCTGACCACAGTTGTAAGTAAGGTTCGCCTCAAGCTCAACCACGGTCAAGATTTGAGGCTTCATCTCGCTCACGACTTGCAGCACATTTTAATGGCGCCAAGTCGAAGGGCAAAGGCCTGTGAAAGAATAGGCTATTGCATCCCTTATTTCATACTGAAAAAAATTATAAGGACGTGACTTTTACCTTCAAAAGCTTCGAGAATGGCCTGATATGCAGTAAAATGGGCGATTTCATATAAGGGCAGGTCATGTAGAAGTGCATTTGAAGGAGGTCAGTGAAGGTTGTATCTTGTGGATTTGTGGGATATAATTTTTAAATTCTCCTGGATGATGCTTCAGCAAAATATGTAGCTACTTTTCGCATAGCCCTTATTTGTGATACTACGAGGAACCCAATTTGTTTGACCAAAGCCTCAGCCAATTTCATGTTTTGTTGTTGCACAGCCTCTACCCAAGCCATCAATGTGTGGACTAGCCTGATACCATTTTCTTGTAAGTCAACCGGAGCATGGGATGAACTGACTCGATGGGATGTGCAAAAATGGTTTCATTAGATGAACCCCAAGAAACAGTAGTAGAATTTTCGATACCAGAATATGTTGATGGCTTCAATTTTTTGGGTTGTGGCTGATGTTGAGGCTGTGGGTGCTGTTGAATTGTGGAATACACAATTCCCGTAATGGTAGTTGTGATGGTGAAGGGTGGTGGTGGGAGAGGACGAAGTGATTTTATTTTTTTAATTATTTTTTTGGGATTCATTTGTACTTTTTTGAAAATTTTGGGACTATAATTGTAATAGTTCTTTATTTTTTATATATATATTTAATTAGGAAGTTATATTCGTCATTTCAAATAAAGGCTTAGTATCATTTTCAATAGGTGGGGGAATTTGCGAAGCATACCTAATAGATAGGGAATTTTGCACCAATATAGACATAATATTTTTTATTCATGCTTGAGTATTAGCCTCTACTTGACAATCATAATTTCAAAACTTTTTTCTACATAATCATTTTTAATCGCATATTCATACAATAATATATTCTGTAAGTGTACGACGGATTTCGCGTATTAAAATACAGAAATCGTTACAAATTGTATTTTAAAAAATACAAATAAATGAGAATCTTCTTGTAATTGCAAAACCCTCTAATTAATGATCTGAATGTTTGAAAACGAGGAGTCAAGTGGCTTGAATCCTAGATTTCGAAATTTGTTGAGATTTTGATTTGTCGAGAACTTGACTTGGAATCTCTGAACTTGGATTTGCACTTCGAAACTTGGGCTTGCATCTTGATTTAATTCGAAAAAAGATTTTGATCCTCTTGGGTTTACTTGATTTGAAGAAGATTTTGATCTTCTTCGTTTTGCCGGATTTTGGGTTGAGATGTTTTTTTCTCCCTCCGGTTTTGGGATTTCTTCAGCACTTCGTGATTTTTTTCTTCACTTTTTGCCTCCCTCTCATTTGCAATGAACCTTTGACCCTATTTATAGGGAAAATTCGCTGTCAATTTCGGTAATTACTCAATTAATTCAATTAAATTGATTATAATTGAATAATTGTGGATTTTAAAATAGTAGGGTGGGCTTTTAAAATCTTATGTGGTTATTAGATTTTAGTTTAATTGGTTTATTTATTTTATTTTTTTATGTCTACACACATTCATTTGATTATTAATTAAAATTTCACATTTACATTTAAATTTGCGTTTGTGTTCCTGTTATTAACAATTAATTAATTGTCACATTTATTTAATTAATATTAATTAGAATTTCACGACTATATCCCTTTTATTAACAATTACTTAACATTCACATTAATTTAATTAATATTAATTAGAATTTCAAATTCAAGAATGTAGTTCATTATTTATGTCAAATGTATGCTAATTAGCATATAATTTCACTTAATTTAAAATTAAATTAAATTATTTAATATAAATGATTTAACATTCATTGTCACATTTATATTGCTTGGTATTAACTCTAAATTACCTGATATTCACGTTAATTCATGTATCATATTTGTCATCCATCTTCATTTATGCATTTAATTGTAATTTTAATATTTACATTCAAGTATGTATTAATACTTACATTCAAGTATGTATTTCACTATTTACGTACATGTATAATAATGAACATTTATTTTCTATGGTTTGCATTTCTCCTATATTTAGATCAAAATGGTAAACAAAAAGTCAAATATTACTTTCACGACACTTATAAAATATTACAGAATTGCACATTCAACTCTAACTAGCAATTTCAAAAGTTTAAAGACACTTTCAAAAATGAGAAACTCGTCAAAAAAATTTCAAAATCAGAATATCGCTAATAACAGGTCAAGGTCACGATAACAGGTCAAATACCGTAATAACACAAAATTATAGTCAGCCACAAATAGCATAAAGTAAGTCACAAAGATACAAATTGTGAGTCAATTACAAATTTAATCGCAATCACACTTTTTGAAATCACACATTATTTATTGATAACAAATTATCTATTTTATCGATTACATATTATTAAAGCTCAAATGGATTTATTACATTCAAATCGTTGTTAGTTGACTAAAAAATTTAACTTTAACCAAAATATAACCAATTTTCAAAGGGCAAAAATAGTAATTTTTATTTTTCAAACTTAAACAATTAAAACAATTAAATAAAAAAAACCATAAAATAAAAAATGAAAGAAAAAAATAAATAAAATCCTTCTTATTCCCAAATCCAAACCAACTACCATTGCCACGACCACCACCTTTCCCTCTCTTCTAAAAAACAATTAGTACAAAACGTCCTTACCTTTCACTATTATTGTGGAAAACTTCATTATCTTTTATTTTTTGGCATTTTCACCCTTTGAGTCCGAATATCGTTCCAACGAAAATTATATTTTAGGATTTAATCTAATTTTTCTAACTCCTATTTGACAAAATCAAGTAAATAATTGTGATGGTTGTGATTATTTTTCGTAACTACTTTTAACTAATTGAAAATATAAAAAGATTGCAAACAACGAATAATTGAATATCCAAATATGTGATAAATATTAAGGCATAA
The DNA here is from genome assembly GCA_912172775.2 of Fraxinus pennsylvanica. NCBI lineage: Eukaryota > Viridiplantae > Streptophyta > Magnoliopsida > Lamiales > Oleaceae > Fraxinus > Fraxinus pennsylvanica. The sequence continues at coordinate 32,697,528 of OU503037.1, read as the reverse complement.
CAATTTCATCTATTGATCACCTTAATTCTTAATTCAAGATTCATAACCTAATTTAATATTCGATCGAATTCTACTATTGTATTCAATTTACCCCTCTCAAGTTCTCATTAAACCAATTTAACTAATTAAATTACATATTTCTACGTGAATCAATCTTAGTTAAACGAAACACTAATTCTAAGAATTCATATTATAATCGCTTTAATTAGTATAGGTATCGAGATCTACATGTTATACTAATTTACCATATTTTACTATATGGTCTAAATCTCAAACGCACCGCTCGATTCGTAAGAGACACACATAATCATCAAATTATTGATCAAATAATTTAATGCATTAAAACTCATAATAAAACCAATACATATAAGAATAAATCACGTAAATTTTGAATAAAAAAAAAATTTCGATTACATTATTTTCTCTAATATAAAAATTAGTTATTCATACTGTAAAAATAAAAACACGAAAAAGTGGAAAAATATCACCAAAAATTGACGAGCCGTGAAATTTCTGGTGTCTGCAGTCTCATTTCCTTTTTCTCTATTTTACTTCTTCTTTTCTCTCTCTTCTCTTTTCTTTCTCTCTTTCTGTGTTTTTTCTTCTCTCTTTCCTTTCCACTTTTTTTTTCTTTTGACTTTTCTCTTTCTTTCTTCTTTGCCTCTCTCCTCTTTCTTCTTCCTTTCTTCCCTTTTTTTCTCAAATTAATCTAGTGTGCCAAAGGGGCGGGGAGGTTACCGAATTTTTTTCCTCCCCTCACAAAAGTGCGGGTCCCATGTGTTTTAAAAAATGTCGGCCCGTGGTCCCCACTCCCTAATGTGAGTGGGGTGTAAAAAATTTGGTAAGTGTAGCATGACTCTTTTTTCTCCCTCATGGGCGTTTCTTTTCTATTCTCTGCCTCCGTCTTCTTATCTTTCCCGTACGTGTTTTTTTGTCTTCTCTCCGATTGGGGGCCTCCAATTAAAATTTTCAATGAAAGTCTATTCAAACTCATTTAACTTGAACTCATTTAATATAATATTTCTCTCCAAGGTTTCATATTTGAATTTTGTCATTTTTCACTAATTTTACATTATTTTCTTCAATTTTTCATTAAACATAAAATTTTACCTATAAAATACAATATGACATAAATTAGGAAGAATTTTATCCAAAAGTTGTAAAATATCATGATTTAGGGTCTCGAATAAGTGTAGAAACTACACTTATCACTTTTTCTACGCACTCATTTTATTCACGTAATAAAATATTCTACATATAAATTTAAAAAAATTCTACACTTCAATTACACGTTGAAAAATTCACTATTCAAAACAACATTTTTTTTCAAAAACAATGGGCACAAAGCAAGGGCTAAGATTTATTTTGTTATGAAATTGTTGGACAATTATTTGCAAAAGTGACGAATGGTTGTTTCGGCAAAGATTTCAACAGTATATATTTTCGGACTCCGCGCCATCACGTAACATATCCATGTAGACAATGAAATCAAGCGTAATCATTGGTTCAAAAAAAGATTAAAAAAAGTGGCATGAGCGTGTTACCAGGGGTGAAGGCGGGTTGTTTTTCAGAAGAAGGGAAGAGGCGGTGATGACGAAGTCGGTGGCAGTGATAGAGGCGTGTGGTGGTTGGTTTTGGGGTGGGGTGTGATCTTTCATTTTCCATTTTTTGTTTTTTATTTAATTATTTTAATTGTTTTGAGTTTGACAATAAAAAGTTGTTCAAAAATTTTGGTTAATTAACGGTGATTTGGACGGAACCCATCTATTTGGGTTTCAGCTGTAAGGTTTTGAAAGGTTTGAAGTGATAGTTGCAACAAATAAAATGCTAGGAGAAAGTTTGCAACGTTTTGAAAGATTTGGAGACGCAGATGCATTTATCCTTAATTTATTAATATATTGTTAGAGACGCGGTGAAAATGAATGAAAATTAATACCAAAATACACCCTTATTATAGGAGGTATAGCTTATAGACTTTATTAAGATAAAGGGACTTTTTCGTATTTGACTTATTTTCTCTGTATAATTATGATACACGCCTATTTTGATTTTCATCCAATACTACATGGAATTTTCCACTGCAGCGTGTTGTCGGGTGCTACTGCTGTATATATATAATCCATTAATCAGACCAGCAGAAGGAAGAGTTTCAACATTCTTGTGAGCTTTTTAATAGACATTGATAAGATGCAGCACACCGTAAAATATGTTCTTGTGCTTTCAATAATCTGCCTCCTCCTCACCTCTGCAGTAGCTCGCGGAGGCGGTGGAGCAAGGGGTGGCGGCATTGGTCAAGGCAGTGGCGGTGGAACAACTGTGGCGCGTCCACTACCGAATGGCAATCCAAGTGGCCGCACCAGAAACAGCTCCCCATCTACCCATGTAGCATGGTCGTGTTTAAGTATGGCGTACTTAGTTTATGCTTTATTTCTTGGGTTGGGTTATTGAAGTAGGTTTTACTGGTTAATTATCACTTGTCAGTTTCCACGCCTATTTAATTTATACGTTATTTGTTCAAAATTACAAAAGCTTTTTAATTTCGATTATCTTATGTATGGACAAAAATTATCTCTCTCTCTTTGCACTTTGGTTATTAGTCCATTAAGTGGGAATGTGGTGTTACTCACCTTTCTCAAAAAATTGACTAACACTAATTTTTTTTTTTTAGCAAAATAAATATTATATGATTTACCAACTTTAAAATGTATATATTAATCTTTATAATATACTAATCAAAGTTTATGGAATAAAATGTCATAAAATAATTTTTCAAAATTTCAAAAACCAAATGTGTTCTTTAGTTTTCTTTTTTGAGAAACAATTTTTTATAATGACAAACCAAACGTCTTTCCAGTAATCTTAAAACATACATCAAAAAACAGAAAAATGAAAATTAATTCACAACTTAAAATTTAAAAAAAAAAAAAAAAAAATCAAATGAGTCCTATGACAACAATTGAAAATATGTTATTTAATTTCTCATGGAACTAAACCTTAATTTTCATTTTAGATAAATTAGTACTAAGTTTTCGACCTTTTCATCATGATGAAACAGATTGGTCCATGACCTTCTTGTTTTTGGTAATTAGCACAAAACGTGTTCATCTTTCTACTCATTGAAATCCGAGAATCCAAATTTTAGTATCACGTCGAAAGAAAAAAAAAATGAATCGACCCATTTGCCGCAACATGGCTTTTTGGTCAGTTAGTTAAAAATGAGAAATTGTCAAACCATTTGACCCTTCACTCATTCCAATATAAAGGAACTATTCCAATTATATTATGTTGTTAATTTAATTTTTTTTCTTCATTTTCTTTGCTCAAATCATCCTGAGTTTCAAATGTGGCAATTGTACTCTCATTTCAACACTTTTCTTATGGAATTGGTCATTTTCGTTTCCTTCCATCAAATATGGATAATTAGTGTAAAATGTCTCTATTGTTTACCTCTATTGCACAAACGGTTATTACTGTCCTTTTTTCCATTAAAGCATTATAAAATCACTAATTTACCCTAATCTTTATAAATAAATAGAAAAGAAATAAATAATTGCGGCTAGAATTAGTATTTTTAAAAGAAATACAAACGATGATAAAAAAAAAACATACTAACAAAAGAACAATATTTCATCTTTCCAATTAACCCCACCTACCCTACCCCTAGCCTCATCATTTACCCTCTACCACTACTAAACTAATTAAAAAGAGAATTAAAAGATAAAAAAAAAGTAAGAAAAGAATTTAAAACAAAATGGTCCCTATCCAATTATGCACCCTGCCATCGGCCGCCACCTATTTTCTCAATCCCACTGCGGCACCATCCAAAAATTTAGTTATTTTCCTATAATTAAGTTTCTTGTTCCAATATCTTTTATTTTCAATGAAATTAAAAGAGCTTGTTTAGAAAGTTAGCTATTTTCAGCAAATTTTTGTTTATATCTTTTTGTTGATGATCACAGACACATACAAATATATATACACACACTGCATTAACTTTTAAATTTTGTTTAAGTTTTTTTGCCTCACAAAATGATGTCCGAAAATTGGATTTCTTCTTCTTCCATTAGAGGGTTCATTCAAGATCTCTATTCAAACCCCAATGCTAACTTTTCTACTTCAAGCCTAGCTAAGAGGAAATAATTTTTTTAAAATTTAATTTGGAAATATGAAATTTTTTTGTTAATTTGTTTTAATTTATTTTAAGTGGAACTCGTTTTTCACTATTTGCAAAATTTAGGACTTTGACTACAATTATTTATTTATTTTTATATAATTTATTTTTTTCTATTTTTTTTATTTAAAGAGGAATGTAAATTAATTATTTACAACATTTTAATGAAGAAAATAGATGATAAGGACATTTTGTGCAATGAAGGCAAATGATAGGGACGTTTTACGCAATGAAAGCAAACTATAAGGACATCTTGCATCAATTACTCATATTTGACGGAAAGAATTGACAAAAATTATCTAAAAGAAAAAAGGTTGAAATGACGGTGTAAATGCCAAATTTAAATAGAAATGGTTGATTTACATAATGAGTACAAACAATGAGAACGTTTTGTGCTAATTATCCCTCATTTTTTGTCCTTTTTTTTTGCAAGAGCGTCCTATAATGAGAACGTTTTGCAACGTACCATCCATGTTCCTTTCAATTATACTAAGAGCATCATATTCAATCTAGAGATCATTACTTGCCCACTCTAAGAGAGGCTCAAGCAACCTCGAATCAAAGAATGTGATGGTATGACCGACTATACCAACCACCACGATACCTATATAGATATGATGACCTTCCAGGGTGCCCCTGATCCTATCATGTGCAAGGCTTCCCCTTAGACACTCTTAGAATCAATAAGAAAGTGGTGCGATACTCTAGAATCCAACTCCATCGTTGCTTCGATGACCTTGCTACTAAGTTTGAAGCTCATTTCACTAGTGGGAGATTGACTAAGAAAACTATGACCTCGTTCATGCAACTCGAAAAGGTGCTCAATGAACCTCTATGAGCCTTCACAACCTGGTTCAATGCAGATAGGCTTTAGATTCCTAATCTTTACATAACCATTGAAATATCATCTCTTGTACACGCTGTAAGGGGCAAGGTCTTTTAAGAGTCTTTATCCAAATATCTCCTTGACAATGTAATAGAGCTCCTCAAGAGAAGTGAAAAATAGATTAATATGGAGACCATGTACCCACAAAAGGCAAACTCAACTTGGATAGATAGGAGATGAAAAAGTCATATGAGCTCACAAAATTGAACCACGCCGCCAAAAGAAGAGGTTGGTATGCAACCACGAGGATGTCGGCCTTTGGGTAGTAGCTTTCCCTTGCAACAAAGGTTTCGTCGACTTTATGCTCATCAATACCTCAATTTATAACGTCCTCATGGAGATTAAAGACTTTATCGAGCCCTCTAGGCCACGGAAAAAAAAAGTACTATGAGTTTTATAAAGATCACGATCGTACATTAGAAGAATGCAAGAAGCTACAACACGAGATAGAGGCGATCATCAAAGGAGGCTTCATTGGGTCTTACATAAATAGGGATAAATGAGCTGAGGGGCCACCAGCTTCTGGGATCTGCCCTTTTCGAGGTTCAATTGGTCCACAATAAACATTATAAGCATCATCATCAGTGGAACTACCTCTATTGTGAAAAACGGAGGAGTTGATACCTGATTAATCCAATACCAAATGTTGGAGAACATAAGATATTATAGCCATAATATGAAGTAATTGATCACAAGAATACAATAATAAATTAATTTGCAGAGAATTGATATTTTATTATAATATGGAGAAATAATACAAAGATTTTGTATTTATAATTTGTATAATTTAGCCTCCGCTTGTTTCTCATTTTTCATCCATAAAATGAAAAATATGATCGTTATCCATCACATCAAGCCATCAATTTTGAATTTCTATCTCTTGTGTGGGGCCCAATAACGACTATATTTTTCATTCTCATTCTACAATAATAAGAATCAAACGGGCCATAAATCAAGAATTTTGAGTAGGGTAATAACAGCTATATTTTTTATTCTCATTTTATAATAATGAGAATCAAACGGGCCCTTAAACTAAAATACAATGAAGGACTAAATATAAATATGGAACAATCCAAGCCCTAGAAGTATAGTTGTAGATGAAATATAATGCTCAAAATTTTTTTTATCTTGATCTCTTCAAGTCCAACACAAATTTCAACTCCCAATAGGACTTTCAAATGAAACTTCAACTAGAATTTGCCAAAAACACTTCGAATATGATTTCAAAAGCATTCCAATAGAATTCTTTTTAATGTGTACTTTAATTAGAACTTTCAATTATTTTCAACATTGACACAAATTCCATTGCAATGAACAAATTTTAAAGATTCTTCACCTAGAGATAAATTCCACTACAAGGAATAGACTTCACTTGTTCAACAAAAAAATATAAACGAAATTCTCCATCAAAATTCCAATTGGAAATATTCTCCTCATTTGCCACCTTAACTAGGAGCAAAAACTCAATAATTGAGTATTAACAAAATTTCAAGCACCGAGCTTAGACATCACCAAACGGGCAGAAACAATCTCTGAAACAAAATCATCAAAATTGGATGCATCAAAAGAAGGATCTTGACTAGAATCTACACTATTAACCACCTTCAAACCATTAACTAAATCAGTAGAACTGTGCATGTGGAACCTTATGGCCAAAATAGGTCTATTACTAGTAGTTGAATACAAAGACACCTTCGATGATGGTGGCAAGATGGATTTACACATAACTTCTAAATTCAACTGAGATATATTTCTTAAAGAAGACCCCAAATTAGACTTCAACAATATAGAATCCAACTCCAAATCTACCCGAGTTCTTAAAATATGTTGATTGCTCAAAAATTCTGTATAACACTGCAAGATATATAAATGAGATTTTCTATGTCCCTTTAACAAAACACGGGTTCCTTTACTAATTTTCAGGACTCCACCTTCAACAGTATACTTGTATCATTTTGAATCAAGGTTACTTAAGGTGATAAGATTTCTCTTCAAATCTGGAATGTGTCTAATTGCATTCAGTGTTCTAACCGTGTCATCAAATATCTTTATTCTGACCCAACCAATACTAGCTATCCGACAATGCGTATTATTATCGGTCATAACACCACCTTTTAAAGCTTCTTCATATGTTGAAAATAAATTCAAATTAGGAGTCATATGAAAAGTGTAAGTTGTATAAAAAATCAAAACCTCGTCGGTTTAAAGTTGCAGTCAGACATAAGTAAAAGCTCTCCATCACTATTAGGATTTTCTACAATACTTGCTTTTCCTAAAGTTTCTGATTGTTGATTTGTAATCAATTTTGATTTTTGCAGCGTATAACAATAGTTTATTAAGTGTCAATTTTTCTTGCAATAATTACAAAATTTGAAGTTAGGCTTTGACTTGTCCCTTGAATGGCCATCATCAACAATGAGGCCATCTCCATGACCCTCAGATGTGAGATACTACAAGATGTTTCATCTTCTCCTTTGAATATAGAACATCATAAACTTTTTCGAAAGTGAGAGTATTACGACGATATAAAATCGTTTATCTAAAAGACATATATGAAATGGGTAATGAACACAATAAAATCAATCACAAATCTTTTTCATCCTATTTGACCTCCAGTGTCTCTAAATCAGCGACGATTTCCTTAAAAGCAGCTAGGTGATCTTCAAAAGATGTACTTTCTATCATATGATGAGAATATAGATATAGCTTCAGATGCAATTTGCTTGTAAAAATCTTTGTCATGCATAATTGCTCCAATTTTAACCATAATGTAACGGCTGAATTCTCTTTCAAAACTTCCTGAAAAATATTATTTGATTGATGAAAATGTATTTAAGATAATGTCTTTTGATCCCTCTGTCATTTCTCCTCCATAGTCCAAGTTATGGACATCTTGTCAAATCTCAACAACGTGTCATCTAAATTCATCTAAGCGAGTACTACTCGTATATTTACATGCCACAAAGAGGATCTTATATTACGATCTAATAGCGGAATATCATACTTCAGTGTTATCATCACAAAAGATCCTGTTGAGCTATTAACTAGATCAAAATCTCGATCTTCCTAAGAATTTCAACACAAAAAGCTCTAATAGCAGTTTGTTGTGAAAAGCGGAGGTGATACCTGATTAATTTAATACCAAATTGTTGGAGAAAATAAGATATTATAGCCACAATATGAAATAATTGATCATAAAAATAAAATATTTTGTAAAGAATTGAGATTTTATTATAATATGGAGAAAGAATACAAAGATTTTGTGTTTATGATTTGTCTAACGTAATCTAAAATATAGTGAAGAGTTAAATATAAATAAATAAATAAAAAAAAATA
>OU503037.1:32623686-32652937 GCA_912172775.2 Fraxinus pennsylvanica | reverse complement strand
AGTAATGGCTATCTCAATGTTTCATAATTATGTGGGGCTTACCACAACTCGACCTCCTTTTTTTTTATGGCACACACTATAATTATTGATAGGCTAGGATGATGATTTACATTCAATCAATTGATTATAACATTTGGGAAGTTGTCGAGTATGGTCCTTATAAACCTACCAAAACCATTAAGATAGTTGGTCAATCTGATCAAAATATCCCCAAACCTAGAGAAGAGTACAATGAAGAAGACAAAAGAAAATTATCCTTAAATGCCAAAGCTAAGAATTTACTCTATTTTGAATTAGATAAAAATGAATTTAACCGCATTAGTACTTGTGAATCCGCATATGATATTTCGCATGCACTTGAAGTTACTCATATTTGCACTAGTAAAATTAAAGAAACAAAAATTAATATTTTAGTCAAAGAATTTGAAAATTTCTTTATGAAACAAGATGAATCTATTGTTGATAAGATTACTCATTTTACCGACATTGTAAATGATCTGAAAGGATTCGATCACAAAGTTAATGGTGGACTTGTGAGCAAAATGCTTAGGTCACTCTCGGAAGATTTGAGCCATTTAAGGATGTTGATAAAGAATACTAAGGATGTGAATACATATCATTTGAAAAAGCTCTATGGAACCTTGATGACCTACGAACTTAACAATGCCGAAATCAAGGAGAAGACAAGGAAGAGTAAAGAGGAATCAAAGGATGCTCACAAGCGCCAAATTACTCTAAAATCGGCACTTGATGAAGGAACAACTAGTAACATGAGCGATGAAGAACTCAATGACTTGGTCCTTCTTGTCAAAAAATGGAGAGACTTTCGGAACAATCGAAGATTTCAAAAGAAGGAAAAAAAGAGTGAAGAAAGAGACAAGTAAATCATTTGCCATGATTGTGACAAACCCGATCACAAGAGAACCGAGTGCCCAAACAAAAAGAAGAAGGCACTTCAAACTACTTGGGAGGAAAGCGATGATGATGATGACGGAAACAATAGCCAAAAAGAAATAGCCAATATGTGCTTCATGGCGATTAATGATGAGGTACCATCTACCGGAAAATATTCATATGAAGAATTATCTACTTTCTATGATGAAATGCTTGAAGAATTTGAAAAGCTTGCCTTAAGTCGCTCTACTCTTAAAAAGGAAAATACTTCGTTGAAAAATGAAATAAAGAAAATTTCGGAAAATCAAAAGGAAAGTGTTAATTGCGATTCATTGATCAAAGAAAATGCTTCTCTAAAAGAAAAAATCGAGGATTTGACAAAAAATGTTTATAAATTTACTCAAGGGAAAAAGAATTTTGACTTAATGATTGGTAATCAAAAATGTGTTTATAATAAGGGAGGACTTGGGTACAAACCATTTTTGAAACAAAAATCTTTAAAAAATATATTTGTTGAAGCTTCAAATACTTTCTCTTCAAAGGTTATATGTAGTTTTTGCAACAAGGAAGGACACATTGCTCATAATTTTCTAACCAAGAAGAAACTATACTTTGAAAGAAAGAACAAGTGGATTCGAGAATCCACTAAAACTAACTACTAAGGACCCAAACTTATATGGGTACCAAAGATCAAGAATTAAATTATGTTTTATAGGTATCAAGGAAGACGAAGAGTAAGTGGTTCTTGGATAGTGTATGCTTAAAACACATGATCGGAGATAGAACACTACTATCAAACTTCAAAGAAAAAGATGAAGGTCATGTGACATTCAGAGACAATACGATAGGAAAAATTGTCGGAATCGGAGATATCGGTAATCATTCATCTCCTAAAATTGAAAAAGTATTATTAGTAGATAAGCTCAAACATAATTTGCTTAGCATTAGTGAATTATGTGATAAGGTTACAACATTAGATTCGATTTTTCCAAATGCCTTATTAAGGATGTTACATCAAAAGAGATGATATTTATAGGAAGCCGTAGTAAAGATGTTTATATCATAAATATCGAATTTGAAAATAATGAAAAATGTCTTTTGAGTTTGAAAGAGGATACATAGTTGTGGCATAGGAGATTATGTCATGTTAGCATGGACCTTCTCTCAAAAATTTCTAAAAATTGTTTTGTCAAATGATTGCCCAACTTAAAATTCGAGAAAGATAAAGTATGTGATGCTTGTCAATTTGGAAAACAAGTAAAAAGTTCTTTTAAACCTAAAGTATACTCTTCAACTACAAAACCATTACAACTGCTCCACATGAATCTTTTTGGACCATCTAGAATCGCTAGCTTGGGCGGTAAACATTATCCTTTTGTAATTGTTGACGATTTTTCTAGATTTACTTGGGTCGTATTTTTTAGTCTAAAAGAAGAAGCTTTAAAATTTTTTAAGCATTTTTGTAAGAAAGTCCAAAACGAAAAAGGTTATACCATTACAACCATTAGAAGTGACCATGGTGGAGAATTTGACAATGTTGTTTTTGATCATTTTTGCAACGAAAATGGATATGAACATAATTTCTCGACTCCTAAAACTCCTCAACAAAATGGTGTAGTAGAAAGGAAGAATCGATCATTGCTAGAACCATGCTTAACGAAAATAATTTACCAAAATACTTTTGGGCTGAAGCCATTAATACCGCTTGCTACATTGTAAATTGAGTTTTGGTTAGTCATAAGAAAATTAAAACTCCTTACGAGTTTTGGAAAAATAGAATTCTCAATATTAGTTACTTTAAAGTTTTCGGTTACAAATGTTTTATTTTGAATACAAAATATAATTTGGGAAAGTTCGATTCAAAATTCAACATTGGAATTTTTCTAGGATATTCATCGACTAGCAAAGCTTATAGAATATTTAACAAAAGAACTCTAGTCGTTGAAGAATCCATGCATGTCACATTTGATGAGACTAACCCGATTGTGAGTAAGGTATTGATGATGATGTAGTTTTGGAAGCTCCATTTGAACAAATGAACATTCAATACCAGAACAAGGGAGTGCCTGATAAAGAACAAACAAAGGAGCCCAACGTTCAAGAAAGTGAAGAAAAATCGACTGAGGCTTAAAGTGCCGCTACCAAAGGAATGGAAGTTTGTTCCATCTCATCCAAAGGAATTAATAATAGGCGATCTATCGAAAAGTATCACTACTAGAACCTCTCTTAGAAATCATCTTGGCAGTTGTGCATTCATTTCGCAAATTGAACCTAAAATTTTTAAAGAAGTCGAGTTTGATGAATTTTGGATACTAGCAATGCAAGAAGAACTAAATCAATTTGAACGAAATCATGTTTGGGATTTAGTTGCTAGACCAAATGACCAAACCGTTATTGGTACAAAATAGGTCTTTAGAAATAAACAAGATGAAAATGGAACAATTGTGCGTAACAAGGCCCGATTTTAAAAATCATAAATATCCGAACCATATTTTTAAATTTAGAAACTCTTTACGGTCTAAAACAAGCACCTAGAGTTTGAAACGATTGAGTAAATTTCTACTCTCAAATGGATTCTCGATTGGAAAAACGGATACTACACTTTTTTTTAAAACTCATAAGGACGACATGTTTATTGTTCAAATTTATGTGGATGACATTATTTTTTGTGCAACTAATATTTGTCTTTGTAAAGAATTTTCAAACAGCATAAACATGAAATTTGAAATGAGTATGATGGGAGAACTTAAGTTCTTTCTTGGACTTCAAATTAAACAAATATGGGATGGAATATTCATAAGTCGAAATAAGTATATATTAGACATGCTAAAGAAGTTCGAAATGGATGACCTAAAGCCTATGAACACTCCGATGAGCACATCGGAAAAGCTTGTCAAAGATGATCAAGGCACTCTCGTTGACATCACCAAATACCGAGATATGATCGGATCTCTTCTTTATTTAACTGCTAGTAGATCGGATATTATGTTTAATGTATGTTTATGTGCTAGATTTCAATCTAATCCTAAGGAATCCCATCTTAAATTTTGAAAAGAATATTTAGATATCTTAATGGGACTCGAACCTTAGGACTTTGGTATCCCAAAAGAACTCACATTCACCTCCTTGGTTATTCGTATGCCGATTGGGCTGGATGTCAAATTGATCGAAAAAGGACTAGCGGGGCATGTCACTTTCTAGGTTTCGCACTTGTATCATGGTTTAGTAAAAAATAAAACTCCGTGGCATTATCTATAGCCAAAGCCAAATATATCTCGGCCGCAAGTTGTTGTGCAAAAGTGCTACGGATGAAAAAACTCTTAATAATTATCACTTATATGTCAATCATGTTCCTATTATGTGCGATAACACTAGTGCCATCAACTTGTCCAAAAATCCCGTTTTGCACTCTCGAACTAAGCATATTGAAATTAGACATCATTTTCTTAAAGATCATGTTCAAAAGGGCAAAATCACGCTAGAATTTATTGACACGGAAAACAATTGGCCGACATCTTCACCAAACCTCTTGCACATGACCATTTCACTTTCATTAGAAGAGGTTTAGACATTACTAATGAATTTGAAGTACATGATTAAAATAACATGCCCTTACATGTCAATTCATGTACATCATACTACAATGATATGTCTTTAAGAAAAAGGTTTGGACGAAGTCCGGTCGACCGGACATGGTCAACCTCAAAAACAGATTTTTTTTTCCACGGGACGGTCCGGTCTACTGGACCGTCGGTTTCTTAACCCGCCTCTCTCTTTCTTTTTCTCATTTTTTTTCACTTTCTCTATCACTTTTCCTCTTTCTCTCCATAGATCCACCTCTCTCACCATATCTTAAATCCTATATATATTTTTTTTGCTTATGACAAAATGGGAAAAATATGATACGCTTGATGATGATATGATTATATGCTTGATGATGATAAAATGCTTGAATGTATGAGAAAATAATCGAAAGTGTTTTGCCTTCATAAACATATGTTTTAAAGCATTTCGATTATTGGTTTGTAAAAGATAGGGGGAATATATGGATCATATACAAATTTTAGGATTTATATTCCTTACCAATTGTTCAAAATTATCTTGCAAATCGTCTTGTTTGTCATAATCAAAAATATAGAAATTGTTGACCTATGGTTAATTTGAAACCTCGAAATTTTGATTATAACAAACAAATTGGTCTATTTATTAACGAGTTGATTTCAAGTGATTATAGTCTTTCAAACGTGAACAAAAGAAAATTGATCAGTGGTCATCAAAAGACCAAAAGCTATCATCACAAATCGGACTCTTGAAAGAAGTCAAGATCGAAGTCACATTCAAAAAATTAAGAGCCAAACTTCGGAGCAAGATCATAGACTTGATTTCTTAAATAAAATATAAATGTACTAATACTTTGGTATATGGCAATGAAAACTTAATCTCAAAATCTTCCTATGCATTAAAAATATTTTTTGCATTAAAAGTCATTTGAATGCAACGTTTTGATTAAATACAAAAATGACTTTTAAAAAGATATTTTGACTTGAAAAATATATTTTTATCTTGAAAAGTTAGTTAATAATATATTCCAAAAGTCCTTACCTTTTAAAACCTTCAAATCGGGTCAAGCGGAGCCAAAACGCAAAAAGTTTGGAAACTGCTGGTGGTCAACTGGCAGGGAGAGGCGGTCGACCGAAAAATGCCAACGGTAATATTTTGACTTGAAAAATATATTTTTATCTTGAAAAGTTAGTTAACAATATACTCCAAAAGTCCATGCCTTTTAAAACCTTCAAATCGGGTCAAAAGAAGCCAAAACGCAAAAAGTCCGAAAATTGTCGGCGATAAACCGACCGACACGGTGGTTGACTGGCCAAACATGGCGGTCAATTGGACATTTCCAACGGTCAAATTTTTTACCGTTCTGATTTATGATTTTTCCTTTACAAATGGTCATATTGGTCATCCGAAAACTGGTGGTTCGACTGGACTGGCCATCCGGTTTGACAGAAAATTTTCGCGTTAATCATCTCTATAAATATCAACTCTCTTATCATTTATTAACAAAAACTTTAGAACATTCAATTGAAATTCTCTTGAGCAAAAAGTGCATTGATTTCTCATCTTATTTATTATCATCAAATCATTCTTGTTTTGAAAAACTTTAATTGCTAGTATATTGTTTTAAGACTAGAATTTATTTTAGAAAAATTTTTGAAAACCAATTTACCCCCCCTCTTGATTACCTACTATTAGGCTTACAAATCTCTTTAAATACAGCCAAGTGATCTTCCAATGACTATCTTTCTACCATTCGATGAGAGTATAAACGCTGCTTGAGATGCAACTTGTTTGTCAGACTTTTAGTCATGCACAATTACTCTAACTTTAACCATAAAGTAGCTGTTGATCCCTCCTTCAAAACATCTTGAAGAATGGTATTCGATAGATGAAAATGAATGTAAAAAACCATCTTCTTATCCTTCCATAGTTTCTCATCTGCGATCAAAGTTGCAGCCATCTTGTCAATTCTCAATAACGCATCATCCAAATCCTATTGTACGTATCTTAACTTGCCATAGCGAAAATCTAGTGCTCCAGTCCAAAAGCAGAATTTCATACTTCATGAAATCCATCACGAACAAAAATCTCGAACAAATCAAACCCTACACTCTTGCGAAACTGCTGAACCAGGCGCTCCAATACCACTTGTTATGAAACCAACCACCGGATTGAGATGTTGAAGTTATATGGCACAATAATCAAGGATTTGATCACAAGCAAAAGAATAAAAGAAGACAAGAAAATATGGTAGAGGAATCAAAAGATTTTATTGCACCAATAATAATGGAGAAGAAAGAAAATTGCAATGGATCCTATAATTCTAGTAATCTATTTTCTCACATTATGAAATTGCATAGAAAAACACAATATTTATATAGGGAACATATAGGGGATGTCCAAACCCTCCTAGTAGAATTGTTGTGAAGTAAGATACCAAAAAATCGAGTCCAAAACAAATTTCAACTCCCAATAGGCTTCCAAAATAGAATTTCAACTTGACATAGGACTACAATAGCATTCTAAACTAAATTCTTCTTGACGTGCACTTCAATTAGAATTCTTCAATTATTTCAACAATGAATTCAGGTCACACTCAGATTCTAACATATGGTATCTTCAAATCATATTTGAAATTGAACTAAACTTTTCTCAGAACTTGTCTCTCCTTCGCTCTATCTTTCATATTTATTCATTTACTAGTATAATGTACATATAATGTAGTTTTGCAAATCACTGTTGTGGACCTGATTCTTTAGGCTCACCTTTCTGCTCTTAAGCGCTTAAAGATGCAATTTTGTACTTTATCTTGTTGATCAGTTTATCGTGCTTAAAAATCATGGCTATGTAAATTGTTGCAATGAGTCAATGACCAGCGGTTACAAATCAGTATATCCTTTTAACATATACGTATGAATTGTTTCTAGTGCAGCAAGACCAATATTATCTCTCGTTTAAAATCAGAATGTTTCTCTCTATGCTGTTGTTTGTCTACCTCTATGAGATGATTAGACATCACCATCAATTATCTTTTGTCTTATTTGAATAGAAATTCATGTAAGGTGAAATCTTCTTAATGCATTGTGAAAAAACGGAAGTTTAACCCTAACAACACCTAGAAGGGGGTGAATAGGTGTAATATGCGTAATTAAAATCTTATTAACTAATTAGCAATAAGTCATCAATTAATTATCTCTAGATGGTTAATCACACAGTCAATTTAATCCTAAGTTTAAATACCACAGATCATACATTCATAATATAAAGCAGTAAACGAACAACAATATGATCACGGAGAAACCCAACTAGGAAAAAACTCCAGGTACTTTGCCTATCAATCCACTATAAACGAATTTAACAACTTACAGTCTACCAAACTAGATGACCCGTACTATCTAATCACCCGATTACACTCCTTACAGCTCTCTGTAGATCTCGTGCTCTCCTGCACCAATCTTTAGCTGCAGTTGCCAAAGCTCTTCGTGGAATTTGCTACCCTGCAACACTCCAAGCCTTCTAAATTCATTTATCTCCAGTGGATCACGAAGAGCAACATGTTCTTCACAGACAGGAACTCCTGTCAACTTCCTTCGATCTTCAGAACTCTGACCAGATGTAGAGGAAGTAGTCTTTTAGTATTTGGATACTGAATCTGATGTTTTTTATAACCGAAACGCTCACAGGAAGAGGGTTGAAGAATATGATATGGAGGATTCACTTTCTGATCTGTTTCTCTCAATGTTCAACCTCTACAATTTCGTGCAAGTGAGTTCTGATATTTATAGGTAAGTGAAAAACCGAATGGGTCGGGGCAAAAGCCTTTAAAATGTGAAATAAAAATTTCTCGAATAAAGTTGTTGCCCGAGCGACGGTTGAGTGATAGTTGAGCGACAGACTGTCGCTCACTGTCGCTCGAGCAATGGCAAGGCGATAGTTAGGTAATTGAGTTTCTGCTTTTGTAGCTCGAGCCAATCCTTTACGACAGTTCAGCGAAAATCCACGTCGTTTTCCTCCTTATTCCAAACTCAAAACCCTAGACCTACTTAACTAACTTTTAGGCAAATTACACATTACTCCTTGAACTTTTACACTTTATCAATTTAAGATGTTTTGTTCACAAAATATGCCAATTACAAAATCAAGTAAAACCTAACACATTGGTATATCTTGTGAGTTCATGACTTAAGTGACGAGTAAAATGTTTATTTATGTAATTCTGCATTTTAATTTCAAGTGAATAATGTTGCATTACACAATTTAACTTCTTAGTAATTTTGTCACTACATTAGCTTTTAGGTTTAAGATCGTAAGTTGAATTCTTGCAAAGTATTGTTAACTGTCAGATTTAATATAATAGTTCTTACAAATAAATGTCTTCAAAAGTTGACAGCCATCAGAAACTGTAATTTCAATTAGCTGACATTAAATAAGGACACTTGAGAGGTAAAAGAACAACGGTGAAGGGGTCTTTGATCTTATCTCCAACTTTGAGATTGAAATTGAACTGTAATTGGATGTAACAACCATTGATAAACGATGGAAAAGTAGTGGTTTTTTAATTCGAGTGTCTTATATTATTACTCAATCACAAAGTTGGGGGAAGTTTGGGTCGATCAGAGGCCTGACAGCTTCTCTAGATGGCAGTTGTAGTTCTTGATTATAATCACTACTTCATGAGAACAAGTTAATATTAAATTGTTGTAGTATAGTGGTTGATAGTGGATACATCTTTGTCTTTATCGTTTATGGTCTTGACTTAGTTGAACCTCTGAAATCTTAGAGTATTATTTCATATGTTGTGGTTTGATCCAAATTCCATGTGATTTGGATATTTGGTTTGTTGGAATTCCATGTGATTTGGGATTTGAATGATTGGCGGAAATCTAAGGCACTTGGGTGTGAAGAATCCTAACTTGTGAAGATCAAATTTCATTGGTATTTAGGACTTTGGCTTGGAAACTTGGTAAAGTGTTTTAATTCCTTGTGATGGAATTTAGCTCTGGGTGGAGATTTGTTGTGGTTTACTCCAAAATCCATGTGATTTGGATATTTGGTTTGTTGCAATTCCATGTGATTTGGGATTTGAATGATTGAAGGAAATCTAAGGCACTTGGGTGTGAAGAATCCTAACTTGTGAAGATCAAATTTCATTGGTATTTAGGACTTTGGCTTGGAAAAGGATTCTTGGATGGAAAAACCATGGTTTGGAAAAGTTTACCTGAGACCTAGCGCATAGGCGCCATCATCGCGGTGCCTAGGCGCCCAAAAAATTGAAGCAACAAAATTTTGGACAAAAGACCAGCGCCTAGGCGCTGCGGAGTGGCTCCTAGGCGCCCCAAATAGAAATAATTCTGCGTTTTTCTCCATTTTTCGTAATCTATCCGGATTTTTGGACATCTTCTCCATCTAGGACTCCAATAAGGGGGTTTATATTTATAACCACATTGTATTAACATCTTAGATCATATGAGGTTGATTGTTCCACATGGAATCAATGAAGTTTGATATTCCGTTGTTGGATAGAAACACGAGATTACTTTATGGAAAGTGAAGATGCAAGCGGTGTTGTCAAAGATGGATTTGGAGGAAGCCTTGCTTGGTTTTGATAGGATGCTGACTGCTTGGATGCAGGATGAAAAGCGGCATAGGGATCGGAAAGCCCAAACTCAAATTCATCTACACCTCTTGAATCAGATTCTTCAGGATGTTCTTAAGGAGAATAGTATTACTGCTATGTGGTTGAAGTTGGAGCAACTTTCCATGACAAAGAGTTTGACCAGCAAGCTACACCTGAAACAGCGCTTGTATTCTCACTGAATGTCTGAAGGTACGTCATTGGATGATCACTTAACTACGTTCAAAGAAATTGTGGCTGATTTGGAGATATTGGAGGTTAAGTATGATAAGGAGGACTTGGCTTTAATTTTGTTTTGTTCGCTGCCACCATCATATATGACTTTTGAGATACTATTCTCTATAGCCGTGATACTCTCACCGTGGAAGAGGTCTATGATACTTTATTATCTAAGGAGAAGATGAGGCACCTTGCTGGAGGATCTAGAAATCATGTTGAATGCTTGGTTGTACGTGGGAGACAACAAGATAGGAGTCTTGGTAGAAATATGAGGGGCAGATCGAAGTCTAAACATGCTGAGAAGACAAGTCACTATTGTAAGAAGAATGGGCATATTAGAGCTAATTGTTACGCCTTGAAAAATAAAATAAAGCTGCAGGTGCTACTAAGAGAGGGAAGCAACCTGTTAATACAGCAATGGCTGATATTGTGGAAGATGAGCAAAGTGGTGGAGAGCTTCTTGTGATCTCTGATGGAGATTCTAAATCTTGTAATGAATGGGTTCTTGACTCGGTCTATACTTTTTATATGTGTCCTAACAGAGACTAGTTTTCTACATATGAAGAAGTGTGGAAAGGTGCTGTGATTATGGGAAACAACGCGCCTTGCAAAATTGTCAGAGTTGGTACAGTCAGAATCAAAATGTTCGATGGGGCTGTTAGAACACTTGCAGATGTAAGACATGTTCCAGCACTGAAGCGAAATCTCATATCTTTGAGTACACTAGACTCAGTTCGATGGGGCTGTTAGAACACTTGCAGATGTAAGACATGTTCCAGAACGGAAGCGAAATCTCATATCTTTGAGTACACTAGACTCAAAGGGCTACCGATACATTGGTGAAGGTGGAGTTTTAAAGTTGAGCAAAGGTGATTTTGTTGTCATGAAGGGACATAAAAACTCTATACAACTGTATATTTTGCACGGTTCTACAGTGATTGGGGATGCAGCAATTTCTACTTCTTCTTTGACAAATGTTGAAGTTACAAAACTTTGACATATGCGGCTCGTGCATATGAGTAAAAATGGTATGGCATAATTGAGTAAAATGGGACTTCTTGATGGGTAGAAGACCAGCAAATTAGAATTTTGTGAGCATTGTGTCTTTAAGAAACAGAAGAGAGTTAGATTCACCAAAGGAATACACAATACGAAGGGAATACTTGAATATATCCATTCAGACCTTTGGGGACCAGCAAGGGTACCATCTAAAGGAGGTTGTTATTACTTGTTGATAGTGATTGATGACTTCTCAATGAGATTTTGGGTATTCTCCTTAACGCAGAAGAGAGATGTGTTTGAGACCTTTAAGGACTGGAAAACATTGGTAGAGAAACTGATCGGAAAATAGGTGAAACGTCTATACACTGATAATGGGTTGGAATTTTGTTCGGATGAATTCAATAGCTTCTGCAGGGCTGAAGGCATCTTGAGACACTTGACAGTGCCTGGAACTCCTCAACAAAATGGTGTGGCAGAACGGATGAGTAGAACCTTGATGGAAAAGGTTCATTGTATGCTTTCAAATTCTGGATTACCTAAGTCTTTTTGGGCTGAAGCTGCTACTACTACAGCTTGTTTTCTGATTAATCACTCACCCTCAATTGCCATTGATAAAAGGACACCAGAAGAGGTATGGTCTGGTAAACCTTCTTGTTATTCTGATTTGAAAATATTTGGGCGTTCGGCTTATGCTCATGTGGATAATGGGAAGTTGGAGCCTAGGTTTAGAAATTGTATCTTTCTTGGGTATAAATTAGGTGTGAACGGGTATAATTTGTGGTGTTCTGAGAATAAAAAGGTGGTTATTAGTAGGAATGTAGTATTTGGTGAACTTGCTATGGTTCGTGGTTCACCTCTTGGAGATTCTAATAAAACTAAAGAGCAGAGTCGTTTAACTCAGGTCGAGCTTGGGATTGGTTCAAATGAGCAATCAGAGGATGAAGAACAGTCTACTACAGATGAGTCCAGTTCATTGTTGACAGAAAGTAATGACTTGCCTACACCACCAACACCACAATATTCTATTGCTAAGGATAGACCTCACAGATAGATTAGACCTCCACAGAAGTATGGGGAAGCAGATTTGGCTGCTTATGCATTAAGTGTTGCTAAAGAAATTGATTCCACAGAGGAGCCTGCTACATATTCAGAAGCAATCAGTTGCAGTGATTCTAGCAAATGGATGATTGCTATGCAGGAGGAGATGGAGTCCTTAAACAAAAATAACACTTAGGCCTTGGTGAAATTACCTAAAGGTAAAATGATGGTTCGTTGTAAGTGGGTGTTCAAAAGAAAAGAAGGCACATCAGGAATTGAAGGTACTAGATACAAGGCTAGATTGGTGGCAAAGGGTTACAGTCGGATTTCAGGTGTTGACTTTACAAATGTGTTCTCACCAGTTGTGAAGCATAGTTCTATTCGGGCGTTACTTGGAGTAGTGGCTCAGAATAACTTGGAGCTTGAGCAAATGAATGTCAAGACAACGTTCTTATATGGAGAACTTGAAGAGAGCATCTACATGCAACAACCAGAAGGGTTCATAACTTCAGAGAAAGAAGACTATGTGTGCTTATTAAAGAAGTCCTTGTACGGATTGAAGCAGTCACCGAGGTAGTTGTATAAAAGGTTTGATTCATTTATGACTACTCATGGTTTTGATAGAAGTTATTATGATAATTGTGTGTACTTCAAAAAGGAAGTTGGTGGATCAAAATGACTACTCATGGTTTTGATAGAAATAATTATGATAGTTGTGTGTACTTCAGAAAGAAAGTTGATGGATCAACTACATATTTGCTATTATATGTTGATGATATGCTTATAGCAGTTAAGGATAAAGCAGAGGTTAGAAAGGTAAAATAACAACTCAGCAAGGAGTTTGACATGAAAGATTTAGGTGCAGCAAAGAAGATTCTTGGAATGGAGATCTTGAGGAATAGAAAGGCTGGCTGATTGTATTTGAGTCAGAATGGGTACATTGAGAAAGTGCTTGACAGATTCAACATGGTGAAAGTTAAAGCTGTTAGTACTCCCTTGGCTGCCCACTTCAAACTATCATCTAACTTGTGTCCTCAGTTAGATGAAGACATTAATTATATGTCCAAGGTTCCTTACTCCAGTGCAGTTGGTTCGCTCATGTATGCTATGGTTTGTACAAGACCTGATTTGGCACAAGGAGTTAGTGCGGTTAGTAGATACATGGCTAACCCTGGCAAGGAACATTGGAAAGCTATGTAATGGATCTTCAGCTACTTGAGGTGCTCTACAAATGCCTGTTTGCAATTTGGTAGAAATTCAGATGGTGTCAACGGTTATGTGGATTCAGATTATGCAGGGGATCTTGATAAAAGGAGATCACTTACAGGGTATGTATTTACCATTGGGGGCTGTGCTATCAGTTAAAAAGCTACTTTGTAAAATATAGTAGCTTTATCTACAACAGAGGCAAAATACATGGCCATTACAGAGGCATGTAAGGAGGCTATGTGATTAAGATGATTGATTGGTGAAATCAGTGAAGGCTTGCAATTGTCTATAGTTTTCTGTAATAGTCAGAGTGCTATTTTCTTGACTAAGGATCAGATGTTTCACGAGAGAACTAAGCACATTGATGTGAGGTATCATTTTGTGCGTGAAGTGATTGTTCTGGTAATAGTGAGCAAGGTTGATACCAAAGATAATCCGGCTGATATGATGACAAAACCACTTCCCAATTCTCAGTTTGAGCATTGGTTAAACTTAATTGGTGTTTGTTATTGATTTAGTCCATTGGGGCTTGTTTGGAATAGGAGAATTGGTGTTTACTTGATAAAATGTTTTAATTCCTTGTGATGGAATTTGGCTCAAGGTGGAGATTTGTTGTGGTTTGATCCAAATTCCATATGATTTGGATATTTGGTTTGTTGGAATTCCATGTGATTTGGGATTTGAATAATTGGAGGAAGTCTAAGGCACTTGGGTGTGAAGAATCCTAACTTGTGAAGATCAAATTTCATTGGTATTTAGGAGTTTGGCTTGGAAAATGATTCTTGGATGGAAAAACCATGGTTTGGCAAAGTTTACCTGAGACCTAGGGCCTAGGCACCGGGAAAATTGAAGCAGCAGAATTTTGGACAGAAGACTAACGCCTAGGCATTGGGTTTGAAGCGCCCGGCGCTAGCCATGGCGCCTAGGCACTGCTGAGTGGCGCTTAGGCGCCCCGATTAGAAATAATTCAGCGTTTTTCTCCGTTTTTCGTGTGCTATCCGGATTTTTGGACCTCTTCTCCATCTAGGACTCTAATAAGGGGGTTTATATATATAATCACATTGTATTAGCATCTAAGATCATCATATAACATTCCTAGATTATTTTCTTGAGATTCAACAACATATTTAGAGAGAGATTGCTTAGGTTTCAATTTAGTTTATTGAAATCTTGAATTGTAAACACAAAATTATTGATTATAGTGGACTGTTCTCCTCTGCCCGTGATTTTTTTTCCCGAATTGGATTTTCACGTAAATTCTTGTGTTCTTGTTTGCTTCTTTATTTCTTCATTATTTGCCATATCTTGCAATTAGTTTTATAACATCATATTTATGGTAATCTTATTAACTTGCAGTAGGTTCAGCGTCTGCATCAGAATAATTCTCTGAGACTTGTAATTTGAAAGTTGATTCTTGATGATATCATCTTTTGATCTATCTAATCAGCTGTACCTTTTCATGCAATGGACATGTATTTTTATGTTAAAAACGTCTGTCGCGCAGTTAATACTCTGATACTTATTAATTTCCCTTGTGGCAGATTTTATGTTACGGAAGTCCTGCCTGCTTACTCTGGAATATATACACGTGCTTGGGATTGTCTATAGCGACCTTAAGCCTGAGAATGTCCTCGTGAGGGATGATGGAAATGTAATGCTCTCAGATTTTGATCTTTCACTTCGTTGCGCTGTCAGTCCAACTATGGTCAAGACTCCATCCTTGGAGTCGGAACCCTTGAGTAAAAATTCTCTGTATTGCGTCCAACCAGCTTGCATTGAACCTGCCTGCATTCAGCCATCATGTGTTACACCAACAACATGCTTCTCTCCCCGTCTCTTTTCTAGCAAATCCAAGAACCCAAAAATGAAATTGGAAAACAAGTTACCCCATTGTCCGAGCTGATTGTTGAACCAACCAATGCACGGTAATGTTATTTGTCGGAACTCCTGAATATCTAGCACCTGAAATTATCGAAGGTGAAAGTCATGGAAGTGCAGTTGACTGGTGTACTTTTGGGATCTTTCTTTATGTACTTATGTTTGGCAAAACTCCATTTAAAGGATCTAGTAATCGAACCAGGGGTGGAGCCAGCCTATTGAAGTAGGGGAGCCCTCGAAATTTTTTTTTGAAACATTATATGTTAAAATGAGGGAAGTTGATACTTTGTGATGAAGAAAGGAAACAAAGTAACATAAATTAGTGTACATTAGTTGAAGACTTAAAAGATGGTAATGCCTTCATGGAGATATGTCGGTGATCGACAATTATTTTCTGGGCGCTTACAATTCTACTGGTTCAAACTTCAAAATTAGAATTTAAGACTTAGGCATATATGCATAATGCATTTTAATTTTTATAGCTGAAAAAATCCAAAATTTTAGCATTCAGTTAATATCTGTAAGCGGGTTTAAAGTATTGTATTTTCCTACAATAAAAGGTCTCTCACACAGACATCCCAACACTTAGAGAACCTGAAATCTCAGTACTCTAAGAAAAATGCACATTATGAAATCTCATGAAAGGTGAGGATAAAATGGTAAATACAAAAAAAAAATTGTCAAAAAATTGGGGGGCCTCCGCCCCTGAATCGAGCCACATTATTCATTGTTGTTGGACAGCCTCTTCGTTTTCCAGAATCTCCCATTGTCAGTTTTGCCGCTAGGGATTTGATCAGGGGTTTGCTAGTGAAAGGACCACACCACAGGTAGCTTATAAAAGAGGCGCAACTGAGACTAAGCAACACCCTTTCTTTGAAGGAGTTAATTGGGCGTTGATACGTTGTGCCATCCCTCCTGAAATCCCCGAGCATGTTGAATATGAGAGAATAACCATTCCAGCATCCTCTGTAAATGGAAAAAACAGCCCATCCCACAAAAGTTCCTGATCAAAAAAGTGAAAGATATCTGGAGTTTGATTTCTTCTAGTTAATAAAGGTATTGTTTGGAATTTGTGTCAAGTTATGCAGAACAAATGTTATGGCCAATACAGGATGTTAATGATATGGTTCGTGAGATTTATATGTAATTCCAGATTGATTTATTGAATATCTGCTTGTTGCTGCCTATCATAGATTATGAATGCCAATTGATCATTACCTCCCTCAACTTGCATGGTTCCAGTCTTCCAGATTCACACATCGCGGGGAAGCTTTAATTTGAGAGGACTGGGATGGATTGCATTTGAACACAGGATGAACTTTAACGATAGAAGTGCACTTTGTATAATGTTTAATGTATACTTCTGGGAAAATTTTCTTGAATTCCAGGCAATGTAGGACCAAATGTAGATAGTATGTGCTGACATTGGTACCAGACACTATGCAAAATTTTCTGTAAGCCACAAATGTAGATGCGATAGTACCTTTAAGAGTTTGATTTACTATTCTGTATATAGTACAATTCAAGAGTAAATTGAGGATAAACGCAAGGGAATGAAAAGTCTGGTCTGCTTCTTGAAGCCTGATGAGCACTATAAGGCTTGATCTTCGGTGAATATGTCATACTCCGTAGCTTTGTTTCTTTTCAATTGTTATGCAATCTTGTGATTTAGCAAGTGGGCTTTTGTTAAAACGAAAGGAAGATTGAAAAGTTGAAAGAAGAAAAGAATTTTTTTGGTAAAAAAAAGAAAAGAAATCTGTTTTATCTTTGGATACAGTACACTTGCTGCTTGTACTTTTAATACTTTTTATACAATGTGGTTAATTGCAAAACATTAAAAATGAAGCCACCTTAAGATCTCCCATACTGAGCTATTCCAATTCGATTCTTTTAGCATTCAGAATCTAGTCTTAGGCCTGAAGCACCCACATGAGAAGGAGTCATTATTGATTTGTTCTTGCTCTTGCACAGATTTGGGACTTCGGTCGGCAGCCCTTGGAGAGGGAGAGGGAGAAGCAGAAGGGGACTCAAACTTCAGGTCAGTTATTTCATTTCCTCCACATATGATCTTAATCTCACAGTATTCTGGTGCATCCTGTAGTATCTCATCAGCTCCACCACTAGCTTTCTTAGACCTCATTTTCCTAAAACACTCTCATACAATAATCAATGTAAAATAATCGATAAAAGAGAAGAAAGTTTCAAAAATTAATGGTTGAGCCAAGTGACGTTGTACCTTAGATTAGACTTAGTGGTGCACAGAACCAACTTTCTGATGTTGAGGATGGGAATGAGGTCCAGTATTGCTTTTGTCTCCATGTCACTTTCAATAAGTATGGTATCCACCTTCACCTTTTAAAATAAAAGCACATTGTTAGCTCATGATTTTGAACACGTAACTGTACGTGTCAACCATTGATGTCACTTACGAGTAATGTTTTCAACATTCAATACTTTACTTGCACAATGTAAATTATTGTGTGGATTTACTGTGTGGATTCGTTATAAACTTGGACACGCTTATTTATAACTTGCCATATACTGTTTGTAATGTGTTGTTAGACATTTGGTACAAGTAAATAATTAGAGTCTCTGATACCTGGGAAGCTATACAGACGTCAAGAAACTTTTGAAGGAATTCTCTTCTCTTTCCTCTTTCTTGAGCCATGTGGTTCTCCTTCTGCTCCGGGTTCACTTGACTAATTGGAAGCTTTCCCACTGTCACACAAAGGATATACATATAGTTTGCTTAGTAGCAATTCCGTTTTAGATTCTAACATTCCCCCCCACCCCCGTTTCCAGGTTAGCTTGTTTGAGTTGATACCAACAAACGCAGCAGAAATCGACTTGTAATTAACATGATAAGGTATAGACAAGCTATAAACAAAGCCTACCATAAATTTCTGACTTGTGAATAAGTTCATATATCTTCTTACAAGACTCAATGAGCCAGCATAGGTTTTAAGCCTACATAGATTGTCTGTATTACTATATTGATTGTTCATATGTAAGTTGTCTACCTAAATAACCTGTTACATAAACACTCATGTTTTTTGTCAGATACAGCTGCATCACAAAATTTTAACTGTGATAAACATTGAAATCTTAGTTGATGATTGAAAAGGTAATTGGTTTGAGCCAACCTACAGCATCCAGTGGCTGCAAACCTGACCAAGCAATCCACTGCCTGAACTGTAGAACACATTTTTTTCTCTTTTGTTCGTGTGCATGTACGACAGGTTAGAGGGATCAAAATGCGTTGGCCGCACCCTACCACCCAGATCCTAAATAGCCGAAAAAGTCAACTTTGGTTAGGCCCCGGATGCCAAAGAAAGGTTGTGATTGGTGAACCTAAAATCCGGGCTGCGACGGCCGGCACAACCTAACTCAAACTTCTCACTAGGGTACGTGTATCTTGAGAGAGAGAACTTACATGGTGTAGGGATGTATTTTGTCTCAGGAAAGACATGAATCAGAAAAACAAGAGTTGAAGAAGGATTCACAGCATTATTCAGAGTCCACTTAAGTGCATCCATGCTTGGTTCTTCGCTCGTCCCTACTGCAACATAAACAACATCATCCCTGTTGTGAAAATCAAACGAAAATACACTTCCTTCAACTTCTTCATTTATCGTATTCGAAGGAACTCCATTGTTAATCTCAAAGAACTCGTTTGAAAACTCTTCTTGAATCTCAGAACTTATTCCACCACTGCTGAAATTCCCCCACTTATCTTGATAATGAACTCTTGAACTAAAACCCTCATCGGAATTCCCTTCTCCGGTTCTTATTGTAAGATTTGATGCCATTTTTTTCACGGCGAGAGAAAGACTCGAGCGTTGAAGACGAAATCTTGTAATCTACGTTCTAAAACGGCTGCGAGTTGACCAATGCTTTTGGCTTTTGAATATTTTTTGGTTTAAGAAACAATTAAAATGATGAAAAACGTTAAATCAATGAAAAAAGTTGTGATTTTCTCCGACTTTGACTTTTATGAACAATACAAACAGATATTATTATATTCGTCTTTTCCTGACGACTGTATTAACCTTAGAATAATCATTTTATTCCTTTTTTTAAATGGAATTAAATTTTGGCATTTGTTCCCTAATAAAATTACACTTACACCTAATTTATCAAATACTAATCTCATCAAAAACAAGATTTTATTTAATCAAGTTTCATACAAAAATAGGCTTTTATGAATTATTTTTTATTTTTCTTACTATAATCTTAAGATAAAAATAATTTGAATTCTGCATAAATATAATCTTCAGTCAGTGTGAAACTGGATTTAAATACAAATACGACCTTTCATGGAAATTTGAATTCTGCATTAATATAATCTTCAGTCTGTGTGATCAATCATTTCCATGAAAGGTCGTATTTGTATATTACTAGGCCCTAAAAGGAATATGCGAATACATAGAATTTGTGGGGCCGGGTGGAAGGGCATAGTCCAAAGTCAATATTTTCTAATGGTATGTACATAGAGATGACAAAATGGCTCGGATGGTTCGGGTCGGCCCAAAAAAAACTCAAAGTCGGGACAGCTTGTGGCTCGATGGGACCGAGCCGAGGCTTCGGCCGAGCCTCATTTTGGGGACGCCGGCTCGGCAAACCACACGGGCAAACACATGAGCCTAAAAAATTTAAAAAAAAAAAAAAAATTGCATGCTACTTCTTTTTTCAAATTTTTTATTTTCATTTTAACTGTAATTTTTTTATATGTTAATATTTAGTTATTATTTATAATATGTATAAATTGTATAAATTTTAATTCTATATAAAAAAAATTAGATTTATCACGAATTTAAAAAATAAACAATTTCGAGCCGGCTCAGCTCGAGCCTAAATTTTTTGGAGCGTGAACTATTTTTACTCGAGTCGAGTCCGAGCAAAAAATTTCTGCTCGTTGACACCCCTATACATATGTCTACTTGTTAAGAGTTAATTATACTTATTGTCATCCAACTTCACAATCAGTGTTACTTGGGGCCTGTTTGGTACGGCTTAAAATCCAATTAAAATTGAAAATATAGTCGTTATTGGATTCCACTCATCTAATAAAAGTCAACAATAACGACTAGTTTTTCAATTTTAATCCATCACAAACAAGCTCTAGATAATTAGTTGCTTGTTGTAGTATTGGGAGATTCGAAATAAGTTTAGAACGGTGGAAAATTAAAAAATTGAAAATATAGTCGTTATTGGATTCCACTCATCTAATAAAAGTCAACAATAACGGATAGTTTTTCAATTTTAATCCGATTTTAATCTCTACCGAACACCCTTTTGTACTATTAAACTTTATATAAATTTCCTTTATCTTACCGAATTTTAAATCCATTTTTGTTAGACGACCTTGGCCAGTCATTTTTAATAGAAAAATCGACATGGCACGTTAACATCTCGTTAGTACGCTAACGCAGTCTGTTACGTGGGATTATAGTTAATTACACCAATTGTCATTGAAATAATGCCACTTACACCACTAAATTTCAAGTTGTTTCATTTACTTTGTTGACTTTTAAAACTCATTCAGTTATGTCATTACGTTAGTCAACGACCGTGGGAGACCATTACCTAGTATAAATTTCGATCTTTTTTTTGTTTTTTACTACCTTGTAATTTTGTGTATTTTGTTCATTCGGGGCATGTTTGCTCTATCATTTGTTGTCTCGTTAGTTGTTTGTCCACTAAATATTTAATAGCTTGAATATCACTCGTTGTTAGCAAGTAGAAGGACGTCAAAATAGTATACTACAAACAATATCACCTTTGAAATGGCATCTTCTATTTACTAACAAGAAGTGATGCGCCGAAATGTCAACAAATAAAGAAAAAACAACATATCTCAACTCATTCTGCAATTGTCTATGCCAATTTTTCCCTTTTTATGTTAATAGCAGCAAGTAATCAAAAGTGACACACAATATGGAAGAAACAAAATGTTAAAATGAGCACAAATTATTTTCATAAAATGGAATTATACATAATGGGTAAATTGTGGCTATTGACCCAAATTTTTACCCCATTTTGCACTTCTATCTCTAACTTTAATTTCTTGACATGGTCAACCCCAGCCTTTCATAGATTAGCTTAGTTGTCCCTATCTACCATTCCCCTTTAATATTATTATTAGTTGAGTGTTTGAAAAGACAAATTTGCCCTTGATTTTAAAACAAACAAAAGATTGAGGATAATTGCATATTTAGTCCCCAACTTCTTGCCCATATTTTTGAACGAACAAAAAGGCAAATCCAAGAAGCACAAAAGAAGAGGACATCAAGCCCTGTTTGATGCCCATTATTTCATCAAAATAAGTTTTGTAATAATGAATTTTCAGAGAATGTGTGGTTAAAAAGTAGTTAAAAAAATTGAGTTTACATGTAAAATGCTTTATTGTGAGAATGTATGATTGAAATCAATTTGAGAAAAAAATGAGTTTTGAAATAATGAGAATCAAAGAGGTGCAAAAAAATAATAATAATAATAAATAATAAAAAGTTAATATTAAAAAGTGTCTTCTTCAATCCTCCCACCCCAAGCCGAATGTATTTTCTTAACAAATTTTTACTGAATTTATTGTTGTATTTAAAAAATATTTTTTCAAATTAAACTTACTTTTGAAAAAATAAGTTGGTTAGTTAAAAAAATAAAATAGTAAATTTAGCTTATTCTTAAGCATATCCAAATATTATTACGGTTATACTGCATGTACATAATAGTTTTCAGACTATTTACATACCAATGATGCAGTAATATATGATTAGATCAGAATTTCTTTAACCAATTTTTTTTTAAAAAAAACTTCAATCTTTATTTGACACATTATTTATATGTAAATCATTATGTAACTCCATTATATACAAATAGTATTATTCGTATTATTATATGTGGCTTGTTGACCACCATAGTTTAGTTCCCTTTCGTGGTAAAAGAAGTGGATGAAAATTACAAGCTATGGGCAAGCGATGTGCAACCGAGTTTTATGCCTAGTGAAACAAGCAGAAATACAATAGTTATGTCGTACGTAATATCATGTCACCATGGTTAGTTTCAAATATGATTATGATAGTATTTATGAATGCTAGGTTCTAAATAGAATTTTTCATGATTAAAATTTTGAAGACATAAAAGAAATTTTGTCTATTCTTCTTTAAAAATTGCACGTCAAATTGTTGATTAAAAAAGATGGATTTAGTTTGTATATTACATGCACTTTAAAGACAATACTTGGTTTGAAGTATAACATACATCTATATATACATTTCCATATTCTAAAACAAGTATGAATACGTAGCTCGAAAATGGCTTATGCAACTCCACTTTCTTGATGTCACTTTCCAAACTTCTTGCAAGTTCCGGTTCAATACCCTCAACTCAAATCTTATACGAATTTTGATGTGAAAAATCAAATAGAAAATTTGAGTGGAATCTTTAGGATTTAACAGAAATTTGTGTTGGTGTATGGTTCCAACTGACCCAAGGAATTAATGATAGGGAATTGGGGCTTGGGCGGTGATGGTGGGGTAGAATTTCTAGATCTGCTAGGAAACATAATACCAGAAGATTTGGGTTTGGAAATTCGATTGTAGATTTAGGTTTGTTTGTGGAGATGGTAGCTAAGTTGGGGAGGCATGGGCGAGGACAATGGCGGACCTAGCACCCAACCACGGGGCGCGGCCGCCAGTGTTGGGCTACGCCAGAACAGTTCTGACCTTTAGGAGGAAGACGGAGACACACCAAGGGGCCCGATTTTCTGGAGCTGCCTCAGGTTAGTCTTCTTCTCTTCACTTTTTCTTTTTTTATTTTTCGGTTTTGTTTTGAATTGGGCCGTTGCACTTGCGGCCGAGCCGCCCATCCCATCCTTATTTTTATTTTTTAATTGGGCCATCTGAAAATGGTCGGCCTTTTTTTCAATTTTGTAATTTAGTTGGGCCATTTATTTGGCGGCTCAATCTTTAATTATATGTAGGTCTAGCCCATCCCATTTTACCCCAATTTAATTAAACCAAAATTGGTTCCTGCCAGGCGATTTCGATTTCCGTCCGTCCGCGACTCTGCTGGTGAATCACCACCACCAATTGACAGTCTAGATGCTAGTCCTTCCTGTGAACGGGCCCAGCTTCCTGACTTCCTCACTTTGCGATGTTAACGTGCCCGTAAGTTCAAGGCATTTAGAGGCATATTGTTCGTTTGAAAATGAATCTCTAAGATCACAACATGAGAATTTTTTTCATAAAATGGAATTATACATAATGGGTAAATTGTGGCTATTGACCCAAATTTTTACACCATTTTGCACTTCTTTCTCTAACTTTAATTTCTTGACATTGTCAACCCCAGCCTTTCATAGATTTGCTTAGTTGTACCTATCTACCATTCCCCTTTAATATTATTGGTTGTGTGTTTGAAAAGACAAATTTTCCCTGGATAATTGCATATTTAGTCCCCAACTTTGCTCGAAATTTCACTTTTTCCTAACTTTTTCGCACAATCAATCTCTCATTAATCAACACAAATAGATCTCACTTACGAATCCATCAATAAAGTTGTGTTAAAGTAACGTAACATGACTTTCTTTCCCATATTCTAGAACAAAAAGGCTAATGCCCATTATTTCATCAAAATAAGTTTTGTAATAATGAATCTTCAAAGAATGTGTGGTTAAAAATTAGTAAAAAAAATTGAGTTTACATGTAAAATATTTTATTGTGAGAATGTATGATTGAAATCAATTTAAGAAAAAATGAGTTTTGAAATAATGAGAATCAAAGAGGTGCAAAAAAAAAAAAAAAGAATAAAATGTTAATATTAAAAAGTGTCTTCTTCAATCCTCCCACCCAAGCCGAATGTATTTTCTTAACAAATTTTTACTGAATTTATTGTTGTATTTAAAAAATATTTTTTCAAATTAAACTTACTTTTGAAAAAATAAGTTGGTTGGTTTAAAAATAAAATATTAAATTTAGCTTATTCTTAAGCATATCCAAATATTATTACGGTTATACCGCATGTAAATAATAGTTTACAGAATATTTACATACCAAAGATGTAGTAAGATATGATTGGATCATAATTTCTTTAACCAATTTTTTTTTTTAAAAAAAACTCCAATCTCTATTTGACACATCATTTGTATATAAATCATTATGTAACTCCATTATATACGAATAGTATTATTCGTATTATTATATGTGGCTTGTTGACCACCATAGTTTAGTTCCCTTTCATGGTAAAAGAAGTGGATGAAAATTACAAGCTATGGGCAAGAGATGTTCAACCGAGTTTTATGCCTAGTATGTCGTACGTAATATCATGTCACCACGGTCTAGATTCTAAAACAAGTATGAATATGTAGCTCGAAAATGTCTTATGCAACTCCACTTTCTTGATATCACTTTCCAAACTTCTTGCAAGTTTCGGTTCAATACCCTCAACTCAAATCTTATACGAATTTTGACGTGAAAAATCAAATAGAAAATTTCAGTGGAATCTTTAGGATTTAACAGAAATTTGTGTTGGTGTATGGTTCCAACTGACCCAAGGAATTAATGATAGGGAATTGGGGCTTTGGCGATGATGGTGGGGTAGAATTTCTAGATCTGTTAGGAAACATAATACCAAAAGATTTAGGTTTGGAAATTCGATTGTAGATATAGGTTTGTTTGTGGAGATAGTAGCTATGTTGGTCAGGGGTGGGCGAGAATAGTGGCAGACCCAGCACCCGGCCAGGGGGCACAATCGCCAGTGTTGGGCTCCGTCGGAACAGTTCTGACCTTTGGGAAGAAGACAGAGACACACCTGCGCGCCTGGTTTTCTGGAGCTGTCTTTGGTTCATCTTCTTCCTCTTCACTTTTTTTTTTTTTTTATAAAAAGTGTCTTCTTCAATCCTCCCACCCCATGCCGAATGTATTTTCTTAACAAATTTTTATTGAATTTTTGTTGTATTTAAAAAAATATTTTTTCAAATTAAACTTACTTTTGAAAAAATAAGTTGGTTAGTTAAAAAATAAAATAGTAAATTTAGCTTATTCTTAAGCATATCCAAATATTATTACGGTTATACTGCATGTACATAATAGTTTACAGACTATTTACATACCAATGATGTAGTAAGATATGATTGGATCAGAATTTCTTTAACCAATTTTTTTAAAAAAAACTTCAATCTCCATTTGACACATCATTTGTATGTAAATCATTATGTAACTCCATTATATATAAATAGCATTATTCGTATTATTATATGTGGCTTGTTGACCACCATAGTTTAGTTCCCTTTCGTGGTAAAAGAAGTGGATGAAAATTACAAGCTATGGGCAAGAGATGTTCAACCGAGTTTTATGCCTAGTGAAACAAGCAGAAATACAATAGTTATGTCGTACGTAATATCATGTCACCACGGTCTAGTTGGCTAAAGTTTCAAATATGATTATGATAGTATTTATGAATGCTAGGTTCTAAATAGAATTTTTCATGATTAAAATTTTGAAGACGTATAAAAGAAATTTTGTCTATTCTTCTTTAAAAATTGCACGTCAAATTGTTAATTAAAAAAGATGGATTTAGTTTGCATATGACATGCACTTTAAAGAAAATACTTGGTTTGAAGTATAACATACATGTATATATACATTTCCATATTCTAAAACAAGTATGAATACGTAGCTCGAAAATGGCTTATGCAACTCCACTTTCTTGATGTCACTTTCCAAACTTCTTGCAAGATCCGGTTCAATACCCTCAACTCAAAGCTTGCACGAATTTTGACGTGAAAAATCAAATAGAAAACTTCATTGGAATCTCTAGGATTTAACAGAAATTTGTGTTGGTGTATGGTTCCAACTGACCCAAGGAATTAATGATAGGGAATTGGGGCTTGGACGATTATGGTGGGGTAGAATTTCTAGATCTGCTAGGAAACGTAATACCAGAAGATTTGGGTTTGGAAATTCGATTGTAGATTTAGGTTTGTTTGTGGAGATGGTAGCTATGTTGGTCAGGGGTGGGTGAGGACAGTGGCGGACCTAGCACCCAGTCATGGGGCGCGACCGCCAGTGCTGGGCTCCGCCAGAACAGTTCTGACCTTTGGGAAGAAGACGGAGACGCACTGGCGCGCTCAATTTTCTGGAGCTACCTCTGGTTCGTCTTCTTCCTCTTCACTTTTTTTTTTGGTTTTGTTTTGAATTGGGTCGTTGCACTTGCGGCCCAGACGCCCATCCCATCACAGCCCATCCTTATTTTTATTTTTTAATTGGGCCATCTGAAAATGGTCGGCCTTTTTTTTAATTTTGTGACTAGGTTAGGCCATTTATTTAGTGGCCCAATCCTTAATTATATATAGGTCTAGCCCAAGTGCCCAACCCATTTTCCCCCAATTCAATTAAACCAAAATTGGTTTCTGCCTGGTGATTTCGATTTCTGCCTGTCCGCGACTCTGCTAGTGAATCATCACCATCACCAACCGCCAGTCCAGATGCTAGTCCTTCTTGTGAACGGGCCCAGCCTTCCTCACTTCCTCAATTTGCGACGTTAACTTGCCCGTGAGTTTTCTGTTTTGTTTTGTTTTGTTTTGTGTTATTTTCTATTTATGAGTTATGAAATCATGAATTATGTAACTATGTTGTATCGTGTATGATGTATGAATTGGAATTGGAGGAAAATTAAAATAATGAATTAATTGGCACTTTTCACTTTTAGTTCATTGATTTTGACCACTAACTTTCCGGCCAACTTCTCCCGTTTGCGGTCCGCCTGCTGGTGAGTCGTCACCACCACCAACCGCCAGTCGTGCCTGTGAAGTGTGAACGGCTGCAGCTTCCTCACTTTGCGACGCCGTGAGTTTTTAGCCCATCCTTTTTTTTTTGTTTTTGATTTTTTTTCTATTTATGAGTTATGAAATCATGATTTATGATAGTTTTTAGTATTGTTTCATGTATGATTTATGAATTGGAATTGGGAGAATTAGACCCTTTTTTTTTTAATCTTCAATTATTCTTTAATAAATTACAGGCTCCAATTAGAAAATAATAAACTAGGAAGGAATATGGAATCTTTAAGACTTCTTAACTCAAAAGAAGGCGTTTTCACAGGAAACAACAAAGAGTTCTACCTTTCTTTACCCTGTAAATTTGGAATTGGATTTGGCATTGGGAGAAATTAAAATTGAATTTGGAATTGGATTTGGAATTAGATTTATGAATGTTGGCACTTTTCACTTTCAGTTCACTGACTTTGATTTGAAATGAGAAATTAGTAGTATGAGATTATGAGAAACGAGTTCATACATTTGAAATGAGATTATGATAAATTAGTATTTTGGGTTGTACTGAATTACGTTTTCACACACACACACACATATAATTTTTACGTTTTAGTACGTTTACATATATATTGAATAATTTTTAATATTATATAATTAAATATTAATAAACGATCTCGTTCTTACTATAACTGATTGTCGACGTTGATCGTTCAACGTCAGCCCGAGTTGAACTTCAATGCTTGGTCCACCACTTGACGAGGACGTGGTGGTGGACATGGTGCGAAGGTTCATGTTTTAATGTGGGGTGTGG
This sequence comes from Fraxinus pennsylvanica, assembly GCA_912172775.2. Classification (NCBI taxonomy): domain Eukaryota; kingdom Viridiplantae; phylum Streptophyta; class Magnoliopsida; order Lamiales; family Oleaceae; genus Fraxinus; species Fraxinus pennsylvanica. The sequence continues at coordinate 32,624,917 of OU503037.1, read as the reverse complement.
AAGAAGACGATTAGTACTTTTTTATTCTTTTGTTATTTTCATTATTTCGTGAAAAATGTAAAATCTCTTATTTTTCCCTTTCAAATTTGTTCAAAATATAGTTAGATTTAATCGTATAGGGTCCTTTCGTCGTACAGATTTGAAAGATTTGGAACTAGCCAGCTACAAATGAAAGACTAGGATAAAAATTGTAATTGGAGATTTTTGGGACCTGCAACTGCAATTATCCTTGAAATTATTCTGATCCCTCGATATTTTATCTAGATTAGACGCGACGTACGAAGGTAGGTGTCCCACAAAACGCGACTTTTGGTCCCGAATTAAATGCGATCTGACAGTGCCACCCAAGTATCGCATTCGGCATCTTCTCATCACTCCAATGGGCCCATAAATAGACCCTTTAGAGCCCAATTATAGGTTAACTTTCAACATTTTCATGCCAACCCCTTAATAATTTGGGAATTAACTTATTTGTATAATGATCATTGCATTTTTGTGGTGTGAGAGGGTCGTGTAGACGATTGTGTACCAAATGTGTATAAGTAGCATTTTTGTTTGTACAATAGTTGTTGAAAATTGTGATTGACAACATAAATGTTGTCGAAATCTGAATCATTGATTTAAAAATAGTTTTTAAAATAAATAAATGTGATGTTGTCAATCACAATTGTCATGATTGATAATTTGATTATTGTGCAGAAATCATAATGAATTTATAATAAAGAGTACAATTGAAATTATCGCTTGATCTTGACTAAAAATTATAGGATGATTATATCGTTTGACAAACACACTCTACATATACCAATGATACGTACAATATATCAGTATATGCAACTCTTTTTTTCTTTTTTTTATGATATGCACAGTATTTTCTAATTTATCTTATTAAATATGTGATGAATTTTACTTATATTTAAATTATCTCGCACCTCTTCTCCGACTTGCTTCAAATTTTATTATCGACAAAAATCAATGGATTAAGGTTAACGAGGCTCCATCCCTCTCATCCACCCACCAACATTTCATTTCATATCATTTCACCTAATTAATAACTAGTGTGGGGCACATGCAAATTATTGTCAACGTATGCAAAGAAGCTTTATGACTCACCAAAAGATGACATTGTCAACATAAAAAAACTGTTTATGTACTTAGACTGTTTTCGACGCACATTTTTTAGGAGAGAAATTTTTTTTTTTTTTTTTTTTTTTTTTTTTTTTTTTTTTTT
>OU503037.1:32590708-32623671 GCA_912172775.2 Fraxinus pennsylvanica | reverse complement strand
TTTTTTGTGATGTAACGATGAATATATATGGTTGAAAATGAATAAAAAGTTATTGATGTGATGGAAAATATTATTTTATCGAAAAATGTGTGGTTGAAAATGAGTAGAAGAATGTGAATGAAAACGGGAATGTGGCTCAAACAGGGGTTTAGTCTTGATAGAGATTTTTTAAATTTATTTTCAACAATATATTCCTTTAATACGATAATTTGTACATGGATCCATAATATTTTCTTATTTTTTTATCACGCGTTATTCAAGAAGCAATAAAGAAATCTGATTTAGGAATATACTGATTTAATAATTTATTATTATTATTATTATTTTGAAAATAAGGACAAACCATCACCTGCAAGGAAGCTTCAAAATTTCACATAAATTTATAGAAATTGTATAACAAATTTCCGTTGTATTTCGAATGCGAACTTTCTATTTTTTTGGAGCGTATGAATCTTTGATGGGAATTAAAATAAGATTTTTAACAAATTTTCATAAAAATTAAAGAAATATATGATCGAAAAATTATGAATACTTTAAAATATATATTTAAAATTAATTGTTTAATAATATAAAATTATAAAAACGCATGATAGTCACAAAATTATTTTGCTTAATGTATATGTATTTGGTCACGTGTAGATGGAATATCTGCATTTAAAAAAAAATGATTATTTTAATTAATGACGAATGGTCGCATTTTATAGGTATTTCTTAACAAAAAATGATTGACCTTATATTTAATTTTCCTTTTAACTTTTTCTTTTTAATTTTCCCTTTGGCACTTTCTAAGAAATATCATTCTAGGTGTGATGTCATATTCTCCATTTTCATTTTTACTTTTTCTCTTCTGTTGATCTTGACTTTAGAGTCAAATTTGGTTGGTTGGACACAAATTTCCTTTCGTTCTTACGGTATTTTCCATTGCAAAAACTAGTCACGACAGTAGATCTTCTAATCCAAGTTCGACACCCACAGAAGGTAGAATTTCTTTCGAAGAAGACAACAAAAGACGTGTATTATTTGCTTTAAACTATTCAAACGTTAAGAATTTGTGAATATTTCCAAAAGGGTTTTTGAGGTAAAGAGAGACAGAGGGAGACAGAGGAGTGGCGGTGAGCGCGGGGGGCCGGGGGGGGGGGGGGAGGGATGGGCGGGGTCCGGGTTGGGCTGCCTTTCTTGAATCTTGACCTCTTTTAACTTTCTCTTTTTTAGAATATAAATAAAAGTGGAATCTTTAATTAGCATCCTCGCTCTTGCTGTTGTTCTTGTTTTAACTAACAGTTCAATTATATATATGCATCAAGTATATCAAATTGAAAGTTGAACTTGTGAGTCTTCACCAGCAAAATTTTCATTCTGTTAAGAAGAAGAAGAAATGGGTGTGGTTCCAGAAGAAGCCATTAATCAGTTTGAAGCCTTAATGGAGGAAGGTCTGCTCTTATTCATCTTAATTTTACGAACACTTTTCTTAATTACTCTGGCTTTATATTTGTGACCACTTTTTTTGGGAAATTTATGCAGTTGAGGAGCCACTCAAGAGAACTTTTCAGGTTTACATTGTTGACTTTGCTCTTTAATTATTTGTTTATTGATTTTAAGTATTTTTCTCTGCCTGATCTGCTCCTTAATAGTGATCAGAATATTCAAAAGCTTCTTTTATTTTATTTTTTTGACTCCAGTTATATGCAAACAACTGAACAAGTTATGTATTGTATTTTTATGCTCTTCAATTGTGTAAACTAGTAATGTTCATGCTCCCAATCGATTTTTTGTTTATATGGTATTTTTTCGTGTTGTCTTGAAATTTTTTCTTAATCTTTAATCTGTTATGCTACTAAAGAACAAATACGAACATGATTATTTGAGTATTATCCTACTTTCTCAATAATTCCACTGCCGGATCTTGTTGCAACGGTTCTTGTACTGCTCATATATATATATATGTATGTATCATTTTGTTTAAACTTGCTTTCGGATTAATTTTTCCGCAGCTACTTTAGTTTTTCTTCTCTATATACTTAGGATCTATTTACATCGTCTTACAATTGAAACCCTGTTGGGTTGTTTGGATGGAAATTCTTATCGGTTCTTTTAAATATTCAGAATATTCATCAAGGATATCCCAAAGAACCTTTAATTCGCTTTTTGAAGGCGAGAGAGGGAAATGTTACTAAAGCCCACAAGATGGTTAGATGAAGATCTTTCTGAGTTATATTAGCATCCGTTATGCGAAATTATTTTATTCACTAAATTCTATTTTACGGAAATGTTGATGGTGATGATATTTCAGTTGGTTGATTGTTTGAATTGGAGGGTGCAAAACGATATTGATGATATTTTAGCGGTGAGTGATCATTTGCTCGGCTGTTGTGTTATTTTACTATTTATGAAAAAGTTATGCGAACAATTTGATGTGCATGAGCTCAGGAATGCCGAGAATCTATCTACCATTTTGTATTTGTGTGTGTCAGGGGGTGGGGTGGGGTCTGGAAGTATTAACCAATATTTCCTCTCTGATTCTACCATTATTTCTTGTTGCAGAAACCCATTGTTCCCACCGATCTTTACCGAGCAATACGTGATTCACAGCTTATAGGATTATCTGGTTACTCGAAAGAGGTTCTCATTATTGAATTTGTTCTGCAATTTATATTCATATTTTCATACACTCATACCTCATTTGAAGCGACTGGAACAAGTTCAATTATACTTCATCAACTAAATAGAGATAGTTTAGTTTACTTTCCTTTGATATGAACTTGCTCATTCTAATAAGTGGCCCCCTTTTTTTCAATAGGGTCTCCCCGTCTTTGCTCATGGAGTAGGTCTGAACACATTTGACAAAGCATCTGTAAGGCTTATTGATAATTATTTTTATTCTCTTTCAGTTAAAATATCCACTCCAGATATAACTGTTCGTAATTATATATTTGCCCTTGCACACTCGATGTGGTATCATAAAAAATTTTGTATGGCCATAGACGAAATCCCCTGAAGTTCATTTTTGCTGCCTGGACCTCCATATTCGTAGGTTTTTTTCCTTTTGACACAGGATAATCCAGATAGAATCGTGTTCATATTTTTCATTTGTAATTAATTCTTTAATATGTATGCAATTGATATAACTGTTTCTTAGAAGTTTTAGTAATTCTTAATCTCCAAATGAATATACACATGCAATTTTACCCAATGATTAGGGGAGAAGATTGTTGCTATTTAACTCAAACCAATTTATATTGAGAGGGGCCAACAGGTGCCATTCGATGTTGTGAGAGGCATTGCTTTGATATTCTCATGTGCCACATGAATTGAGCACTGAAATTTAAAAAAGGACATTATCTTGTATTGCTATATTATATGGGGAAATGAATAGAACTCAACTTGAATAACCAACAAGATGTAATATCAACACATTCACACTGGAGAATGAAATACTGGTATTCAGCATCTATAGATAAACTATCAAGAAGACTTACCTGAAAAATAAATTATTAAATTTTTTCTTTTGTTGGAAAGGCTTGTGTGGCTTGATATGAAGTGATCAGTTAGTTCAAATTTTTGTGTTGGATGGTAAAACATATCGATTTTATTGCCAAAAATAATTTCCTTTCCCTCAAAGCACTGACCTTTTCACATGCAAATTAATCCTTCTATGTTTCTTATTGCTTAATATCAATTCAACATCTTTCTTGCATCAATTTCTTTTTCTTTATTTGCAGGTTCATTATTATGTACAATCCCACATTCAGATCAATGAATATCGGGATCGTGTCATTTTGGTGAGCACATACTTGCTATTCTTTTTGACTTTTTCCTTTTACGTCCATTTTCTGTACTCATAATTTATTTGTTGTAGCCTGCTGCAACCAAAAAGTATGGGAAGCACATTAGCAAATGCGTAAAGATACTAGATATGACTGGTCTGAAGCTTTCAGCATTAAGCCAAATAAAGGTACATTGGCAGCAAGTTGTTCTATAGCTTCCTGCCTATGATTTCTCCTCTAACTTGTTCTGTGTTGTATAGTTTCTTAGCTTTGATGCTAATTTTCCTTTTTGTTGCAGCTCTTAACTATTACTTCTTCCATTGATGACCTAAACTACCCAGAGAAAACAGTTACTTATTATATTGTCAATGCCCCATATATCTTCTCCGCTTGTTGGAAGGTTTATCCCTCGTTATTGTCTTTATCTGCATTCAAATATCTAATTTTCACAATGTAGTTAAAGTTTATGGCTTATAGATGTCTTTTCAAATTCAGTTAGAAGTAAATGTATTTTAAATTTTATTTTGTGAAAATCAAATACTTATTCGTTTGTAAAATTTACGTCTGAGCTGTTATCAGGTTGTCAAGCCCCTTCTGCAGGAGAGGACAAAAATGAAAATCAATGTATTATCTGGTTGTGGACAGGATGATCTATTGAAGGTAGTGCTTTCTTATAATTTGCAGACATAGTTGATGCCTGGAATAGGAACCATATTGTCCAGTCTTGTTGTTATTATTGTGTACAAAACAAGCACTTAAAACGACTCCATATGAAGGAACTGGCTCATGTTATAGTCCCACTACGAAAACTTTACGCCACATGCTACTTCTCCACACTTTTCGTCTTTTGGCAAGATCTTTATCATTGTTTGCTTGTTTGGTGCAGATAATGGATTATTCATCCCTTCCCCATTTCTGCCGTAAAAGAAGTTCCGGCTCTACAGAACATTCAGACAGCTATGTTGGCAATTGCTATTCGTTGGACCACCCCTTTCACCAACAACTTTACAATTATATTAAGCAGCAATCCCTGATTCGTGAAATTGTCAAGCCGCGAAAACAGGGATCTGTGCACGTGACTTTGCCTGAGGATGCTGTCGAAGGAGTAGAGATTGCGAAGACTCTAGAATCTGAATTAGAGAAATTTAAGGCCCTCGATGAATGTCGTGAATCATTGGAGGACCTGAGAGTCGATAATGGTAAGTCCTAGAAGATCAAGTCATCTTGTTTTGGTAAGGTGCTAAATCACATCCAACAAAGATCTCTTGTTCTTAACGCTAACCATTATAGTATAATCCAGTATAAGTGTATCATGTAGATCTTGGATTAACTGCCACATATGATGTATGTAATTTACATGTTAGCTAAATCCTTTTTGTCATAAATTTAAATGATTGTAAACATCTCGATGTGGTCATATCTGGAGTTCACAATGGATTCTATTGTTCTGTTTTTCTTTTCTATTAAACTATTAATCTAATCCAAACATTGAATAAAAAATCCTTTACAGAGCCTTTTCTGGATGCCTTCATTTTTTAAGAACCATCTATCTAGAATACAGATTGTTAATTGGAAAAAATTTTGTATACGAAAAATGTAAGGATCTCACGATATTTCAGTTTGCTTCAAAATCCCAGAACGTTCACATTATGTCTCTTGAGAAATATAAGATTCTCCAACTTCGCTCTGTTCTTTTTGGGGCCACTTCTGGAGTTCACCCTCCACCACCTTTTTCGCAGCTTCCGCCATTTCTGCTCTCTTTAGAGCATCCTCAATTTCTGACTGTAGATCCTCGTTCTCTTTTAAAGCTGTCTCCACTTTCTTTAGCAATTCTTTTTCACTTCCATTTATAGTTTCCACTTGAGCCATGGCAGTTGCCACTTTAACATCTGCCTCATGCCCGATTGCTTCAATTTTCTTCTTCAGTGATTCAAATTCCTCCACCGACAATTTGATCCTCCTACCAGATCCTCCGCTTGAATCAGGTTTTGGTGAGTTATGAATTTGATCATCTGCTAGTCTCTCTGCAGCCTTCGCCTTTTCAACCTCTTTTAATGCAATTTGCAGTTTTTCCTCCGCTTCCTTGGTTGCAGTTCGTGCTTCTTCAGCTTCTTGCTTAAGCACTTCAGCTTTTTTCTTCATTACTTCTACTTCCAGTCGAGTATTTTCAGCTTCTGTCAATAGCTTCTCAAGAGCCAAATGTGTGTCATCGGATTTGGTTTCTCCTGAAATTGCTGCTTCCAATTCAGTTTTGCTCTTTGCAAGATCAGCTTGCATACTCTCAGCAGCCGATTCTGTTTCGACTGCCTTCATCTCTGATTCTGAATGCTCCCTCTTCACATTCTCCAGTTCCAGTTTAAGTGATTCCACTGAACATCGTAATGAGTTTTCTTCTGCTACAATTTCTTGCAGTGCCCTTTCAGCATCATCAAGCTCACAAGCAATAGTTCTTAAAGAAGTCAAATCCGAAGCCTTTACATCATTCAGCTGTTCTTGCAAAACCTTGATTGCCTTTGTTGTCTCTTCAAGCTTCCCCTCAAGATTTTCACCAAGCTCAGGATCATATTCTGCCTTCAAACACGCAATTTTCTTGTCAACTTCTTCCTTAGCCGTTTTATGGTTTAATAGACGGGCTTCCTTTTCTGCAATAAGCTTCGAATGTTGTTCTTGAGCCTGGATCGAGGCAAGCTTTACTTGACCGATTGTTTCATGCAAGGAGGTAACTTCTTTTGAAAGCTGGCTTAACGTCTCTTGATTAACTTTAGCGGTATGTTGGGCTTCTTCTTCTTCTTGAAATGCAGCCAATTTTGCTTCCAATGCTGCATCAAAATCCTGCCTGAGAGTTGTAAGTTCTTGTTTCGTAGAAATAAGTGCAGCTGCAGAGGCCTTGTACAGTTCTCTTTCACTGTCAACATCTAGCCTCCATGCATCATCACCTAGTTGAGCTCTTATGCATTTCTGCTCTTCAAGTTCTTTAGCTCGTTTTTTCGCAGCTTCTGTAGCTTCAAATGCTGCTTGTTTGGATTCACTAAGGTTTTCAAGCTTGTTAGTTAGTTCTTGCAGGGTTCTATTAGCCCTCTTCAAGTCGCGTAATGCTTGAGCCTTCGCAATTTCTGCACTTCTAAGTTGTTCCCTGTAATACTTGAGTTCTTTAAGGGTGAAGTGATGTTGTGTCTCCTTCTCTAGCACTCTCTGCAGCACGAAAGTTTAAGTAACAAGAAGATCTAGACAATTGCATTGAGCAATATATAATTAATGCATTCTACCTCTTCGAGAGTCTTTGTCTTCTTCAAGACAGGCTTTGTTTTGGGCGAGGCTCCAGCTTCACCAAATAAACTTACAGCAGCCTTGACAGATTGAAATGGTGCTCTAGTGTCGATCTCTCCAACATCTCGTTTAGGAGAACTTATCGACCTTGGAGTTCCGATAGATGTTGGAGAACTAAGAGAGCCTGGAGAATCCACAGACCTCGGAGAAACCGAGCGATTCTGACCTGTTCTTACGCTAAAACCGAACATTGTGCAGTTTCCTCCACAACCTGCAAAACCAGTAAACATTTCAACCATAACCTTCCAACTTGCAACATTTCTCCAGATATTAGACAAATTGCAAGGGACTAGCTTCCAAATTTAACATTCAAACAATGAAAATTGCAACTTTTGTAAGAAAATGATGCAATTCTTGAAGATACCCTCGTCGTTTCATTTTGACAAAGATTGCCCTATTCAAGAATCGTCAAAACCAAAATGAATACGGACATTTAGTTCAAATAAAATAAAATAAAAACCCATTTATTCATTATAGATTTTGAAAAAGACATAAATTTGCCCATTCTTGGCAATTCCACATTTTATAAGAGAATACAAAAGTATGGCCAAATTAGAAATAAGAACAAAGAAGAAATCAAATTACGTTACCTCAAAATTGTTCAGTTTCCTTGTTTCTTCGTATTGGATTCAAACAACAGGCATCAAATGTATGATTTAGCAGAAAAATATGGTAATGGAATCATTGTTCATTTTTTTATCCGAAAACCCATTAATTTGTTGGATGTAAAAATTCCAAAAACTGTGTTCTTCATTTTCTTGAATTGAGAAAGAGAAAATATGTAAGGTAAAATTCAGATGTTTTGCAACCATACAAATGCAAGCAAAATAAAGGATCTTGTAAATAGATCATTGCTTTTGAAAAAAACTTTCCATGTTTTTCTCCTAGCCATTGAACAAAATACTTGAGCAAAGGCCAATTTTTCACCCGAATTTCGTGCTCTCCTCTAGCCAGTTAGGCAGCTTTTCAATATTATTTTTAATACACATTAAACAATAATAAACCCATTTCTAATAATCATTTTCCACAACAGTTGCAATCTTTTTGCCACCTCGCAACAATTTTTCTGGAGTTCACTGCAATTTTACATGACATGATAGCAATACAACCTACAAACCTGGGGTTTAAATTCTATATTAGCAGCTAATGATTCATACCCTGGAGCTTCAACAATAATAACACAACTACTTACAGTGCTAATGGTTAAAGGGGTACAGATCGAGTGCATGATACTACACCTTTCATAAATATTTCCACATACTTTTGGAGAATCGTTGATTCTGTATGCAAATCCACTTTATTTTGGGGGAGAAACTGGAGGAAGCTTAATCAATATGATCTTCAACTCTATCTCCCCAGAATCAACATCACAAAGCCTCAACCAAACATTTTGAACCACCTCGCCATTTTCCCAATTTATTGAACTGTCAGCAGCTAGACAGTTGTCGCTATCTGGGATAACCTTCCTCAGTGTCGTTCCATCAGTTGTGACCCCAAGGATCTGCCTCAATCTGGCAGCAGCGGCTAGCGGTTGAAGGTTTATTTGAGTGTGTCCCATCTTGTCATCCGCCTTGAAACGGTCTTTATCAAACACTTTCTATAAAATTGCAGTATCAACTTCATTTCATTTACTGTAGTATAAAGGTACATAGTTCTGCATAATTCAAAAAATTTCTTTCCGATTTTATTATCTGTTTGGGCCAGATTTTAAACTGATTTTAATCTAAATCAAAGTCAAACAATCAACATCAACCACATCTTTCATGAGTCCCACATCTTTTCAACCACACATTTCAAAAACTTCTATCACAATCCACTTAAAATCTGATTTTAATCTACACCAAACACCCTAATTTCTTTACATTGACAGGTAAAACTTTTATGTTCCATGATATTCTCTTTAATGGAACCATTTCAAGCTACTTTTACTAAACAAAAAAAGGAAAAAGAAAACGAGTTTATTCCTACTAAAATACCATTTTCTGAGATAATAGGATGGAATCTTTCAAGGATCTTGAACAAAAGTCAGGGCTTGGGGAAGTTAACATCCACGATGGTGAGTTAATGTATTAAGAACCTATATTAGAATTAAACTGCAAATTTCCGGTTTCTCCCATAATATTCTGATGGAAAAAAGTTATAGCCAGTAGAAATACTAAGAACTATAGATAACCTTTTAAAGCATTCTTCCAGCAAAAATAAGATTGAGTTAAATCTGGATTGACGATTGAAGTATTAGAAACATACCAATTTGAGAACCCCAAAAGGTTCTGAAAGAGAGAAACTAAATTCTTCATTCCAAATAGGATTAAGGCAGCTGTTTATAACCTTGGTCTTTGCTGTCTGGAGACAAAAGAAAAGTTTCTAAGTGGATATGCAATATTACTGTGGAAACATCACGATATATTAGTTTGTGCCAAACCAACATATGCACATCTTTAAGAAATGGATAGAGATCCCTACTGCACTTCTAATAATGAAGCAAACATAACCGTGAACCATGGAGAGTGAACAATGAATTATAAAGGAACAAAATGATGGTACTGATAAACCCAAAGAGAAACGCCATACAGAACAAGAAAATATGTCAACCTGGTCCCCTAGCTTGAGGATAACATAAGGGTCACTGGTCTTGAAGTCCCGGATAACCAATTTGTGTCCTTGTATAACAATCACTTTTATCTGCCCCAGTTCTTCTTCCATATCCCGGCACTAGAAAATAACTTGGTAATAAGACCAAAACTGCGTTTTACAGAAATGCAATACGAAGTAAATTACAAATTGAGCAAAATAAAGTATAATCCTTTTTAACTTTTGAAATTATTCTGAAGATCATATTTCAGACAAAAAACTGCACTACACAATAAAACAAGTAAAACGATACATGAAAAGTTATAGAAGCCCAGCAGGTATTGATTTAAATTTCTCAAGCAACCATCAAATTGTGCAACATTTAGCAGAACATACGCGAAACTGAAACATATATTAATTCCATTAATCATTTCCATAAATACTCAACTGAGCAGCAAATTCTTGAAAAAAGAAACACAACCCCCTTTTCACCCTATATTTAAAATTCATCCAACTGCAGGAATCATATAAATAAAACCCCAGATTGGACAAGGAATATCACAACAAAAAAGTAACCTTACATTAATCAGCCTTTAAGTAGAATTAATGATGGACATAAGTATATACCTAACATAGCAACTAATTTATAGCATTTCCCGACAGCTACACATTGTATTCATGGCCTTGAAAAGAAGATAAATCAAAAAACATGTTTAAGCAAAAGGATAAAGAGAAGAAAATGTTTGAAGTGAAAATAAGAACAAAGACATAATATACTAACCGAAACGCCGACGGGCAAAAGAATTCAAGTTAAAATGCTCTTTTGTACTACGAAAATCGAAGAGCTCTCATTCGGATGAGAAGTGCTGGGTGGTGTACACTCAGATGGACAACCCTATCACGAAGAGGTCGCGGGCCCCACCGGCTTTGCAAAGAATTATGCTTGGAGCTTGGTTGGGATAGATTTTTTGGGGAAGAATTAATTTTAAATAGTGATATGACGAGAAATATGTGGTTAAAAAAGAAAAAAAAATTATCGATGTGATGAAAAATGTTATTTTATTGAAAAATGTGTAATTGAAAATGAGAATTGATTTACTGTAGAAAAATTTAATCCCTTCCAAACAAGGCATTGGTGTATATAAAACAGTGTGCATAAGAGTCTCCTTTCCCTCACGTGGTGGCGTGGGACAAAAACGTGGGTCCCACTGCATGTGAGAAAAATGACACCCTAAACGTAGATCCCACCCCATGTGAGGAAAATGACATTTTTATGAATATTTTTTTATGTACACCAAGCAAGGTCCTTATTAAATTGTAGCGAGATTTGCTGCTGGTTTGAAAAGGAGAGTAATCACTAACAAATATTCATATTTTCTTTATACATGAATTTGATGATTAAATTATAATCTAATCAATATTTAACAGCAACTTTCAAACAATTGCAATTCATTTACTTTTACCTACACAATAAAATTAAAAAAAAAAAAATTCCTAATGATGTTAGGAAGTAATTATTATTTCTCCTGCATAATTTTTATTCACACATTTTATAATTACTTAAATTTCAATTACTCATCATAGTATTGTAACATTTATATCGAGCAACAAGCTTAACTTTGGAATTGTAGTGAGATTTAGCCCCCTTTTTGGTTTTACAAAAAATTAAGAGGAAAAAAACGGAGCCTTTAATTCTTCATTTCTCAAATTATTGACGATTTCAAGAAGTTGGATCAATTCCGTTGATTTTGACTATTAGGGTCCGTTTGATTGCAAAGTTGGAAAATGGGTGGAAAGAAAATGTTTTACAGGAAATTGATTTTCCTAGAAAATGTTTTACTGGGAATTGTAATTAATTGTGTTTGATTGGTAAAATTTTCTATGGAAAATGTAGAAAGTTTTGTGTCCATTTGACTTCATTTTTTATGGAATTTGTCCATTAAAGTGATAATTTTTTCTACCATTTGGTCTAAAATTTGTTCCAATTGTTAAAAAAAATTTGAAAAAAAAAAAAATTTACCATACCGAATATCATTCGTTTGACTTTGTTTTGTATGGAAGTTGTCAATAAAAGTGAAAATTTTTTTTACCATTGTATCTAGAATTTGTTCACATTGCAACAAAAAAAAAAAGAAAAAAAAAAAAATGGTGGAAAATGTTTTCCCACCAAATAGGTGAGAAAACAAAATCAAGTTTTTGTGCATCAAATGATTGTACTTAGAAAAAGGTGGAAAACCAATTCCAGGGAAAAAAAGTGCAATCAAACACGACAAAAGTAGGAAACGGAATTTCAATTCCAACTTTCATGGAAAATAAAGGGCTATCAAACAGGCCCTTATTGTATTTGACCTTTGACCTGGTTGGTTCTCTACTCTTCTAACTTCTTAGCCCTTGTTTGGAATGGATAAGTCGATAAGAATATTAATTTTTCATATTTTATGAAATTTACAACTTTTATACCACATATGTTATTAACACCAAACAAAGCTTTAATTGATTACACCATTTGCGCTTAAATGAAAAGATTATGTTGACATTCTAATTCAACATAATAAGGTCTATTTGACGAAACTCCTGATAGTAAAAGAATTTCCAAAACATCTACATTAAATCAACATTCTCTGAAAGTTATTTTTATCAAACAAAACACATCCAAAAGTTATTCAAATATGTTCAAAAACAGCTACTTGAATAATGTTATTAATCATCAAGATGATAAATTATCGATAATGTGACAAACAATTATCCCTCACATTTCAAAAATCATGTCAAATGGACCCTAAACGTACCATAATTGCAAAATTCAAAATTCTAAGCAATTTAGTTTCAAAATTAGGCAATATATTTTTTTAGCAACATTAAAATTTGTTAATTTGTTTATTACTACCTTCAAACTATTGCATTAATTTCACTTCAATCTTATTTTATTTATCGAATATGGTAACAAATGGACAAGAATCGAGGGTTACATTTGTTAATCATAAAACTAGAAGATTTATTAAAAAGAGCACAAAAAAATAAAAAGCAATGAAGGGAGAATAAATGAATTGGCTAACATACACATTACACAGTCAGTACTAGTCAAGAAATCACTTGAATATCTAAACGCTAACAATTTAAGACTGAAGTATGAGATTCCTAATGTTACATAACCCAAAAGCAAAAGGATTCAAATTACAGTATCGAAATACACTAATGCGGCGAATGCTGACTGGACAACACTAAATAGGAATAAGTGAACGTACTGCCCCAGTTCTTCTTCCATATCCAGGCACTAGAAAATAACTTGGTAATAAGACCAAAACTGCATTTTACAGAAATGCAATACAAAGTAAATTACAAATTGAGCAAAATAAAGTATAATCCTTTTTAACTTTTGAAATTATTCTGAAGATCATATTTCAGACAAAAAACTTGCAAAAAATGCAATCGCACTACACAATAAAACAAGTAAAATGATACAAGAAAAGTTATAGAAGCCCAGCAGCTATTGATCTAACTTTCTCAAGCAACCATCAAATTGTGCAACATTTAGCAGAACATACGCGAAACTGAAACCTATATTAATTCCATTAATCATTTCCATAAATACTCAACTGAGCAGCAAATTCTTGAAAAAAGAAACACAACCCACTTTTCACCCTATATTTAAAATTCATCCAACTGCAGGAATCATATAAATAAAACCCCAGATTTGACAAGGAATATCACAACAAAAAAGTAACCTTACATTAATCAGCCATTAAGTAGAATTAATGATGGACATAAGCATACACCCAACATAGCAACTAATTTATAGCATTTCCCGACAGCTACACATTGTATTCATGGCCTTGAAAAGAAGATGAATCAAAAAACATGTTTGAGCAAAAGGATAAAGAAAAGAAAATGTTTGAAGTGAAAATAAGAACAATATACTAACCGAAACGCCGACGGGCAAAAGAATTCAAGTTAAAATGCTCTTTTGTACTACGAAAATCGAAGAGCTCTCAATCGGATGAAAAATGCTGGGTGGTGTACACTCAGATGGACAACCCTATCACGAAAAGGTCGCCGGCCCCACCCGCTTTGCGAAGAATTATGCTTGGTGTAAATAAAAAAGTGTACGGTTTCTTTCCTGCGTGGGAAAAAAATGTGGGTGTGGGAGAAATGACACCCTAAATGTGGGTCCCATCTTATGTGAGGAAAATGACACACTTATGTACACCAAGTAAAGTCCTTATTAAATTGTGGAGGTGTCAATTCTGGTGGATCGGGTCGGTCCGCCAACATATGATCCCGGTAACGGTCCGCATAAAAAAAGCCCGCTCGTTATAGGTTCCGGGTCGGTCCACAAATTTTGGAATACAACCCAGGACCACCCGCTGATCCATCCGGGTCGAGCCCATGCGGGTCACGAGTAGTGCGGGTCGCGGTTTGTTCCTATTTGACCCGTATTATTGTATAAATAAAATTATAAAAATATAAAAAATTTCATATTTATAGCAAAAAAATAATTTTTTTTTGTTAAATGTAAACTAAGAATTGAACAAAATGATAAATTCATATTTATACTAAGAAATGTTTACATAAAATTCAAATTTAATGTTACATGAATTATTTATAATTTTGCAAAATTAAATAATAAATTCATATTTATACCAATAAATATTTACATAGAATTCAAATTTAATATTACATAAATTATTTATAACTTTGCAATGTTAAATTTAACTTAAACAAATAACAACTAAATGCATTTCTAATTATTATTATTATTAAATATTTATAGCATAAGTACATCTCAACTAGTTGGCACATACTTTTATTATAATTTATAGTTTAAGTACATCTCAACTAGATTGACACCTACTTTTATTATAATTTATAGTTTAAATACATCACAACTAGATTGACACTTATTTAAGTCTTAATTATAATTAAATTATTCAAAAATTATATATTTTAATATTTGTTTTCCAATCAATCTTCAGAAATTGCAAGATTTTTGAAGTCTTCAACAACATCATCAATAATTTTATCTTACCCCCTCCCCCCCTTCAAATTTTTTTAAAAAAAAAATTTCACGGGCTAGCAGGTTAACCGTGGCCCGTGAAGGTGCAACCCGCGAAACTCGCGGGTCACACCTCCTTGACCCGTGAACTGCCTACTCGGGTCACGGGTCGGCCCGCTGTCCCGGATCGATCCGAGCCGATTTTCATGGGTCGGCCGGCTCATCCTTCTTGACACCTCTATTAAATTGTAGTGAGATTTGCTGTTGGTTTGAAAAGGAGAGTAATCACTAACAAATATTCATATTTTCTTTATACATGAATTTGATGATTAAATTATAATCTAATCAATATTTAACAGCAACTTTAAAACAATTGCAATTCATTTACTTTTACCTACACAATAAAAAAAAAAAAAAAAATTCTAATGATGTTAGGAAGTAATTATAATTTAATTATTATTTCTCCTGCGTAATTTTATTCACATTTTATAATTACTTAAATTTCAATTACTCATCATAGTATTGTAACATTTATATCGAGCAACAAGCTTAACTTCGGAATTGTAGTGAGATTTAGCCCCCTTTTTGGCAAAAAATTAATTTTTTAATAAATTTTGATAAAAAAAAATAATGAAATTTTGTAATTAAAAAGTTAATAAAAGTTACGAATCACATGAAATGTATTTTGAAAATGAGTGAAGAAAAATATTTTTTTAAAAAAAAAAAAAAACTTAAGTGTGTTAATACTCGAATGGTCAGACCCACATACCTAGTAAATTTTGAGAATATCGTAAAAAAATAAAAATTGTGATTTTAAAATTAGTTGAATAGAACTTTAAAAGCAAAGTGTAAGGTCCCCACATAAGTAAGTACAATTATGGTGTTTGGTTGGCTAAATACTTTACCGGGCGGGTAACGTGAGTTGGGTATCCGTATTACAAAAGTGCAGACACGTGTCAGTGGATAAGACCACGTACTATCTGATGACTTTATCAACGCTGCCTGCGCGCAATTAAGAGGGAAAAAACGGAGCCTTCAATTCTTCATTTCTCAAATTATTAACGATTTCAGGATGTTGGACCAATTCCATTGATTTTGACTATTATTGTATTTGACCTTTGACCTGGTTGGTTCTCTACTCTTCTTTCTTAGCCCTTGTTTGGAATGGATAAGTCGATAAGAATATTAATTTTTCATATTTTATGAAATTCACAACTTCTATGCCACATATGTTATCAACACCAAACAAAGCTTTAATTGATTACACCATTTGCGCTTAAATGAAAAGATTATGTTGATATTCTAATTCAACATAATAAGGTCTATTTGACGAAACTCCTACTAGTAAAAGGATTTCCAAAACATCTACCTTAAATCAACTTTCTCTGAAAGTTATTTTTATCAAACAAAACACATCCAAAAGTTATTCAAATATGTTCAAAAACAGCTACTTGAATAATGTTATTAATCATCAAGATGATAAATTATCGATAATGTAACAATCAATTATCCCTGACATTTCAAAAATCATGTCAAATGAACCCTAAACATACCGTAACTCAAAATTCTGAGCAATTTAGTTTCAAAATTAGGCAATATATTTTTTTAGCAGCATTAAAATTTGTTAATTTGTTTATTACTACCTTCAATCTTATTTTATTTATCGAATATGGTAACAAATGGACAAGAATCGAGTGTTACATTTGTTAATCATAAAACTAGAAGATTTATTAAAAAGAGCACAAAAAAATAAAAAGCAATGAAGGGCAGACATAATAAATGAATTGGCTAACATACACATTACACAGTCAGTACCAGTCAAGAAAACACTAGAATATCTAAACGCTAACAATTTAAGACTGAAGTATGAGATTCCTAATGTTACATAACCCAAAAGCAAAAGGATTCAAATTACAGTATCGAAATACACTAATGCGGCGAATGCTGACTGGACGACACTAAATAGGAATAAGTGAACGTAAATTTNACACTAAATAGGAATAAGTGAACGTAAATTTATGAGTTCTAAATGTACACATGACGAAGTTAGGCTACAGTGATGAACAAATTATGGCTGTACATAAACTCTTATGGCATACAAACATGGAGTCAATAGCTACATCTGACAATTTAGGATCAATATTTTTCTCCTATATGCTATGACACTTCTATTGGGTGCTACAATTTACTTCTGGATCAGCTATGCCGTGCAATTTGTTATGTTGCACTGTGACCCACCAATGTGCATGGCCTAGCATACAAAATTATTCGTCATTGCCTTATTTTCCAACTCGCTGCTTCCACGTGCTCTGCATTTCAAGAGATCCGTATTAGGATGCAGAATTCATATGTTGAAAAAATAACGTAATTATACATCAAATGCACAGCTCGTACAAGAGTCTCATTGTCAGAAATTTCTGGGTTCACGAAACTAGAAGCTGGAATCTTCTTCTCGAGTTTATCTGAAGATGTTGGAAGACTATCCATACTATCAACTTCTTCAGCCTTTTGTGGCTGTGGCTTGTCTGCAAAAGAAACTCCTCTGTTATCAGATCCTTCTATTCCTTCTGACTGAGTTTCTTCGTCCTTGGACTCTTCTACATCAATAGAGCCCTTCTCAGCAAATTCCATTCGTTTCTTGCCGTTGTCCAATTGGTCCACATCAGCTGAACTCTTTTCAATCCTTTCTTTCTGCTCCTCTGAATTGTCAGCAAACAAAGATGAATCAAGGCCGGACATTAACTCTTAGGGAATTGAGATGATAAAAAAATGTAAACATAACATTCCACCCATTCTCAAGCAATTATGCTCCATGCAGAGAGAGAAACATTGTTCGCAGTTCAAATGGGGAAAAAATCCTTTAATAGAGTGAGTAGATTAGATGAGCAGGGAAGATTCTTTATGATTCCAGTCTTTAAGTAAATATTATCATTCTGTGTTGTGCAGAATAGCCAACCATATATTTCATGAATTGACTTTGGCAATTACAAAATTAAACAAAATATTGAAAGTGACAATGTTGACTGCTTTGAGAGAGAAAAACTGCCAGAGAAAAATGAACACCGAAACTGAACGTGCTTTTCCTTTTACTTTTACCTCCTGTGAGTATTCCAACATTTTTGTTATAGAATAGTTCCGTTATCATGGATAAGAATAATTTTGATCAAATAAATAACCAAATGTCACTAAGTATGACCCTTTACCTGAGTCAATGGACTTTGAGGCAGATTCAGTCAAAGCAACGACAGGACTTCCAACCATTCCACTCGTGGTTTCACTCCTTAACATACCCTTTTGTCTCAGCTTCAAATTTTCCCTTGGAGTTCTTTTCCTTTTTACTTGGGATGATGGAGACCTGTCAGTCCATTCAAGTACATAAGCTAATGAAAAACAAAAGAAACAAATATTTCGAGTGAAACAAAATTGAAAAAGCTGTCTTACATTTCTCCCATTTTTTTCTTTTGCTTTGAGCCTCCTGTTGACTTCTTCTTCCGCTCAGATGATCTGCAAAGCTGAGAAATGAGAAAATTTTCGAGCAGCTTCATACTATTTTGCAACAGCAATGGCCGTCACAAAAAGTTAAGCACAGAAACACAATACATGAACATCTGGACAAAGGTATTTGTAGTTCCCTTTTGCAACAGCTATAAGGGAGACCGTGTTTTGGGAACATTCAGTTTCCAATACATGTTGGCATTCAAGCATTTAAGGAATAAGAATTATAACTGGGTTGAAGTGAAGGGCAGATATATATTAAATAGCTATTAAAGCAAATATTGGAGAGTGAAACCTCAGTCTTGATAACACTAAATTAAGCTCTGGATTATATTATAGAAAATGCATCCAGAAATTTTAGTAGTTCTAGAAGTTAAAACAGATTAAAAACGCATATCAAGTATATGCAAGTAAATCTGCTTAGCGCCAGTCTTCAGCACGCTATACTATGTCTTTATGTGGGGTGCAAATATAGTTGGTGACATGAAAACTGTTCCTGAAAGCAAATCAGGGTGGTCATATCAGAAAGAGAAGAATAAAAGCTGCATGGGACTGTTTGGGTTGTCCAGACACCACAGCAACTCAGCAAGCCTGCTGAACAAAGGCCGATTTCCAGCTGCTAAAATTAGTATTTACCACAAAGATTGTCAACAGCACAAGGATATCAGGAAGAAATCCACGTGAAGAAACCAAATTCAGAAGGAGGGAAATCGAAGGCCTTCAGATTATCATAATGCCAACAATAGTTGGTAGGCATAGCTACAACTCCAGAGCAGGGCACTTCGAATTACTGCTCCTCAAATAAAAGCTATTAAAACATAGAGCAACTGACTTTCTATTACTTTAAAATGCCACCACCCACATGGGTGCTGGTTCCTTTACTTTTTCCATTTCAAATGCCAGCATGCACATCACATTCAGTGCTTGAGATGTATTATATCTCACGACAACACTTCTACATTTAATTAGTCTTGACCTGTGACAGAAAATCTGATTCCCGTCTTCTCCTTTTTCCCAAAATCAAGTAAGCCTACACCATGTCCAGCTAAAAATACAATCGACAAATATATAGAGTTAATAAACAAATTCAGTAGCAAACATGCAGGCCAGATGGCACAAGTCATTATGAAGTCACAGAATGCTGCTTCAAGTAATAGTACTCGTGTTTATAGGCCAGCAAAAGAATTAAGTTCTTTCTCTTGCTTAAGGGTGCAATATTTTAAAAAATTTCACCAGTTTGCTTAAGGGCACAGTTTTTAATCTGCAGTTTCGAAGGGAGAGCTTACCCTGTTTTAGGACTGAGACACTTTGACGAAACTGACGGCTGCAAATGGCGTTCAAAATCTTGTTAGATCTTATGCCACAATCTTAGCTTGACCAAAAACATAAACACATTTCTGATGGAGAAAAAAGATAATGGGACTTAATAATTGCACCTTCTCAGTTTTTTGGCCATTGTCAACAAGTTCCCACCGCTCCTTATCTAATCGAAGAACTTCCACATCTCCATCATCATATAATATCTTCAAAACAAATTAATTAAAAATAAATAAATCCACAATTGACATGGAGCTTAATTATAAGAAATACAGGTTAATTCTGTAACACAAATTATAAAGCACATAAGCAATATGTAGCTTACCACGTGCTTCTCTTTCTGGGTGTCAAAAGACTTCACGACACCTTCGTAGAACCTGTAGAATTGGGCATTTGAAACATCAATTCCATATCTAGCCACAAAATCAATAAGCGATGGAATTGTGCAATATTATGTCCCTGTTTGATAGGGATTAAAATCAGATTTTTAGTAGATTTTGATAAAAGTTGATGGAATGTGTAGTTAAAAAGTTGTGGAGCACATAAAAACGTGATTGAGATTAATTGTTGACTTTGACTTAGATTAAAATCTAGATTTTAATCGCAACAAAACAAGGGCTATATCTTTTATCTACAGTTACAGAAATCTTATTCATAAACAAAATAAATGGGTATGTAAAAATCCAGAACTGCAAAAGACCCTATCATGAAGATTGGTAACCTTTCAAGGAGGTGATCCTATAACATAGATATTAATTTCCATGGTCACGAAGGACGTGTTCTAATTAGGGTTCAGCGAAGCATAATGAATGCAGTTGCAAGATATGCATTATTATGGTCATAGCCCATTGACTGACCAAAAAATGAACAAAAAGAAAATAAAATGGGAAAATATGAATTTTTAGTTTTATTTATCCATTCATTGGAGACAAGGAAGGATTTGATGAGGACAGATAGTAAAAGCATTCCTATATCCAAATTTCATATAAAGATTTGAAGGAATGCCTTCGGGAAAATTTACATAAGTGTATTAGCAGAAGAGTGATATTATACATGCTAAAAACATTAAAATTATCTTCTTTCATAGCAATACTAACATTAAGAACATAGTTCTCAGACTAAATCAAGAAGAACTTACTTCTTATCCATTGGCCACCAAATTTTTATTCTGCGACCAATCAAGTCACTCGCAGAACTTTCATTGTCCTTCGCTGTGCACTAAAGAAGAAACAAAGTAGCAGCAGCAGCATTGAGTGATATTTATGAAAATAGTATGAACTTCTGATTCTGAATCACTAGAGCCAGTTACTATAATTACAGAAATAACTTGGAAAGAAGGTTTTATGTTGTGGAAGAAAATCAACGGATACTCTTTATCAGCCTTCTAATTTCATAGTATTAGAAGTTCAGAACAATGACATGAACCATAAGATGGCTTGATGCTCCTTATGAGAGAATATGCCTTCCTTTCTGTTGGTTAATCATGATTCTAAGATATGCATACAAGTTACAGTGTACATAGAGATTTTTGCTACTTCAATATGCACGGGTTTGGGAGGCAACGTATAAATCAATAGAACATTAAGCTATGCAATTCAACATGCAAAGCCTGTATTCTCAAGCATAAACCATTTCACAAGAAATTGCAGAGAAGATAGGACCAGCTAACCTTTGCCAACCCAGCAACACTTTTTCGTTTTTTATTCTTCGTCGATCCTGACTTGGAATTTCTGATTGAAGGTGAGGTAACTGTTAACCCAATTTTCTTAGGCTTCTGTAGCATTTGAAAGGGAAAGTCAAAAACTGATACAGTCATCACGAAGCATCAAACATGTTCCACTCTCAGGAATATGGAAAAGCATACCTTGGCATTATGGTTTGAGTGATCATCAGCCTCAACGTGAACTCCATCAAGATGCTTGCTTTTCTGTTTCGAGGAGCCGGATTTCTTCTCGATAGATGAAACCAACAAGTCTGACTTTGCAGGTTTGATATTATTTCCTAGCATAGATTTATCTCCTGAACCTGTTTGAAACTCCTTGTCTATTTTGGTAGAGTTGACTGAGAGTTTCTCTCGACTCAAATTGGGTGGCGTCATAGAACCCTTTGGAGAAATCGTCGCAAGAGACTTATGCCCTTGGGCAGATGATGATCTCTTACGTTTTGGTACAGGAACATTAGTTGATTCACTGAACATTGTCTTCCTCTTCTGAAGTTTATGTTCGCTTCTCCTTTTCTTATGAATATATTCATTTCCATTGCTTGACTCGAGCTTGCTAGTTATGCCCAAGTTATCCCTATTTATTTCCTTCACCACTTTCAAAATATCAAAATTATTTTCATTATCCACTTCAGCTGGTGCAGACTTGCTCTCCGCCTCTTTTTTTGCCTTTGACGCCTTAGCTTTTAGACGTTTCATCAACTTTCCCAAAGGCATCTCACCTCCCTCTGTTTCACTGTCCTTCATGGCATCTTCCTCTACAATTTCTGAATTCACCTGAAGTTAACAAAAGAGCACAAAATTAATTTAGTAAGAAAGAACAAATCACAAAGAAAAACCAATTCTCTATTAGGCAGAATCATATTTGAAATCTTACAATTCCATTAGCTTCCAACTTAAGTGATTGAAAGTGTGCCAAGATACTCTCATCAGCCAACCAAGTCCTCCCTTCACCAACCTAGTAAACATATAAAATGAATGCACATCACCCATAAAATCATAAGCATAGATATCATCATCAGGTCATGCTTCTTAAGTCTGATAAAATTAATTAAACTATCAATCATTCATTGAACAGGAAAATCCAAACACTTCAACAAAGTCAAAAAATCCTATGGAAGTTACTGGGATCCAACCTTCCCTCCCCTCTGCGTGTGTGTGTGTGTGTGTGTGTTTTCTTTAATTCTCCCTATTTTGGTTGAGTGATAAAATCAGTTTCTGGTTCTTTTTAGGATTTGAAATTTTCCACTTCAAGATATTTGTAGATCTCTGGATTCGTTGGCATTCAAAGATGAGTTATGTTTTCCAGTGTAAAAGTTCTTAATGTGACCTGGAATTAGTTCACTAGTTGATCCCAAAAAATAAAAAGGCTTCAACAAAAATCTAACTTCTCTAATTTGGTGGTGAAAGTAGCAAATAGTGAGCTAGTGCATATAACCGAAGAATTGAGATTGTATACAGCATGGTAGTGATAGGAACCTGATTTGAGCTGTATTTTTGCGAATATATTGAATGGAAAATTATATGGGATTCTATCAGGTAGCAGATAGAATTGATATCTCTAGTAGTCTTAATCTGACTGGTAATTTAAATAGCAGTGATGAAGCATGCAAATTCAAAGCTTTACAGCTGAAGGAGGTATTGGTAAATATATGCAGTTCAACATCCAGGGTTTTAGAAATCAGCAAAACGAAAAGAACAAAGAAATGCTAAGAATAAAAACGAATCACGCATCAAAAAATAAAGTTAACCCAGTATTTCACTGCAGACCTCAAAAGACTTGCAGACAATAATATTTAGATAGAACGAACTGGGATGTCAAGTAGTCTTGTGTGCGCAAACTTATATTTGACCATCCAATTAGGGAGATTAAAAAATTCTTCCTCTTGTCAGGTAATGAATTACAAATACAAACCAGAAGTTTCCGAATACAAGTGTAGTTAGACCATAATACCAGCAAGTCATTTCCTTCTTTCTTCTCAAGCGGTTTGTATAGAGCTGAAGGTAGGACCACTGAAGAGCTTGAGTCTTGAAGATCATCTTGCTTTGGTGCTAGCCTCTTAATGATAGACAAGCCAAGGGCGCAGAGAGCATGAGAGTTCTGTAATATACTATATTCACATCATTAAACATCACAAAAACTACACTAACCTCATTATTTTACTAAATATTGCATAACAATTATAATACTACAAGTTGGGAAAAAAAAAAGGATATCAGTACTCAATACCGAACCTTGGATTTAGTTGCAGCGAAAACATCTTCTGAATTATTGATGCATAAAAAGATTGAATACAGTAACGAAATATTCTCCCTGTCCTTGTTAATACTGACATCAGACTTTCCTTCATCATCTCCATGCACCAGCATAGACAGGAACAAATACAATTGCCTGAAATTGGATCAACATATAGAAAAATAGATTCAATAGCTTGATGGTAACATGGATGTAGAAGATAGACTTCGGTTCCAACCAAGTAGTGTTACAGAAATGTCAAAAATCTCCTCATTAAGGACAATTCAGCTACTGCATCATTGTCCCATATGTATGATGTAGGAAAAGATGGCTTCAACAAATCACTAACTAAAGACAGATGTATCTCTTCATATAGTTCAATCTGAGAAATTCATGCAATATCCCCATGTAACCTAACTGTTCTTTGAGATTATTCTGTCCCAATTCTAATGATACAGGAAATCCAACTTTCACAGATTGCGATACATAATATTCAAATTAAGCCTCCGTTTAGAAACAATTTATAAACGGTTAAACTTATAAATAGCTTCAAAGACACTACCAAGATTCTAATTAATTTCAAGACAGCAAGAATTGGAACTTTTTTAGTTACACGGTGCATATAAAAAATATCTAGTAGCTCCATTGGACACTCAAAACTATTGAAGAAGATAAATAAACCTAGCATACCTGTAAATAGCTTCAAATGCTTTGATATCTTTGCATTCATCAACATCCGGAAATGAAGAATGATGAGAAAGAGCATGGACCACAAATGGAAGAAGGTATTCTGGATTAAATGGTGTAGAATTTGCATCACCCAGTGTAGAAACATGGCGTACTCTTCCTTGTTGACACATCTGGATGATATCATTAAAATTTTGTTTGTTCTGCCAAATATATAGGAGAGCATAAATCATGAGATGAGCCCATCTAAGAACGTGTTGCATTTTCTACTTTTAATGAAGGAAGATGTGCTTTTCTGTAGAAGATAGAACTATACTCAGTAAAGCATCATACCTCTTCAAAATCCAAATGCTGAGAATCAATATCAAGTATGAAGGCACAAGCATACTTCGGGTCTAAAATCCGGTCCTTTACATACTGATGAACCTTATTGAGTAGTAGTTTCTTTACCTCAGGAAAATTAGCCTACAAACGCCCAATGATGAGGGAATAAGAACAGCAGGCTCAGTAACAGTCATGAGGAAATCTATTCCATGAACAGTAACATCACTGACATACTTCAAGTCAGGTAAACTCTACCTCAAAAGTTCTCAAGGTCAGGTAAAAGACATCAACAGGAATTTCATGTTCCCAGTGCTTTGATAGACGAAGAACAGCTTTTGCTGCAGCAAGCTTCAAATGAGCCTTATCCACTAAACTGAAATGTGCAAAAGAGATCGACATCAGCATCAGAATCAAAAATCTTAAGCACAAATTAAAAGATGGTCACCACTTTAAACACCATACAGCTTATATTACCTTGATTTAATGTCTTTTGATATTTCTCCAAAAGAAAGTATATTCTTAAGCATTTCAACAAGAGTGTCAATCCCAGAACGAAGATGGGCATCTTTGACAGGTAAATAGCTCTTAACTAATGCTTTAATCCCATATATCTGCAGATAAAAAACCATTGCTCATTTAGTGCATAAAGGCCTTCCAAGAGAGTTTCTTTATACAGTAATAAGGACAAAGTATCTGACAGAAAGACCTTCAACGAACAAAGTTCACTTCTATCATCCCAACATTCATTTGCTTTATCTTCTGATGTCTGTGAGTGAAGCATGATTTAGACGAAATAATCTCAAAGAAGGAAAAGAAATAATAGAAAACAAAAGACTTGGTGAATTTCAAGAGGCATACATGGCAGCATTCCAATATATTTTTCCTTATGAACTCTTCAACCTCACTTTCTCTTGTTTCAAAGACTGGCATAGCAGTTTGTGCTATACATCCAAGAGATTGTAGTACAGCTGGCAAATGGGACTTCTCCTCAAGCATATCAACAAGCCTCTGTCAATTTAATATACATAACTTGATGACTGATATCATCAAAAATAATAGGGATGAAAAAGAAATTATAAAAAGCACTGAGGAGCAAGACACTACTGACGAGAATAAATCATGATATTCCATTAAAGAGAAACCTTATAGAGAACAGACAGGGACATGAGCCCATCGTCTTTTGTTATTGATGCCAGGGCATAAACAGCATACTTGGCTTGCCTTCTGCTACCCTCAATGCATATCCGCTCAAGTATAAGGTCTAACGATCTACGAGTAAAGAATATAGACTTTCAACCATTAAAAAAAAAAAGAATAAAGCAAGCGAGAAATTTTATAGCAATGCATCAGATTTTCATATTTGAACCTCGATGAAACTCCAAGTTGTTCACGGATGGTTCCTCCAGCCTTTGCAAGAATATGCAAAACACCTTCCTTCATTATCTCGTTATCGTCCTCAAGAAGATGTATCAATTCTTCTTCAATTCCACCAAGTAGTAGAGGACTGAAACGTGCAAGAATCTGAAAATTTATCACATAAAAATATGAAAACGGATCTTAAAATTTCCAAAAAAACAAGGGATGTAGGAACACCATCTTAAATCTAAACCAATTTTGATTTGAGAGGAAGTGTTATTCAAGAAATCTGAAGTACGTAAATCACATCTATGGACAATCAGATGGCGATGCCTTCCTAATTGTCAAACCCACATTGTTTCAGTGATGGTGAACATGCAGTTAAATTGCAAATTGCAGGATCATTAGGACAGATTAGAGCTACTTCGGCATTAGCTTTCTTTCCAGTCATTGGCTAAACAATTATTTGGTTATGCTATTTTGGGCATTGTTCTAACCGAGGCAATTAGATTATCATTCACGGATGAGGATGATACACCCATCCCCAGCTCATCAACCATGCTTGAAAGTCAATAATTACAAACTTCTAGTACTTCATGAAGCTAGAAACTAGAAAGAAAGAAAAGAATGTCAAATTATGGTACGCATTAGCCCCTTCATACCACCGTCTTACATCCAAACAGAAACACTGAAACGTATATCTATGAAGATATCATCACGCAATTAACCATCTATATATATATATATATAAACACAAATCTAAGATTAAATGTTTTACCACAAGTATAGTAATGCAGGACAATATTAACTCGGTACTTCCAGCTGATTTTTGTATATCAGCCTCCACAAGGATGTCTTTGACATGCTCCTTACTGAAAAGCAGATAAGAGCACTTCAATGTGAGGGTGCTCAAAAACTCATAGAGCTGATGCTTTTCACCCACGATCATCAATATATCATCCTGCAGAGGAGTAAAGATATCTGAGAAACCATCGCATTAATTTTGATAACATTTTAAACATTAAATTCATCGAGCAAAAACTGGATAAAGAAGTGAAAAAACCATAGAATGACTTTGCTTTTGGTGTTATGTCTCACCCGTAAAGTACAAGCTTGAGAAGAGCTAGTGTCCGGGTCAAGAAGACTTGTAAAAATTTCCCAAATTTTAACGTCTTTTAACTGGTCAAGAATCTGAAAATTCTCCTCTGCCCTTGCAGGATCAGTGAAACAGCGAGACATAACACGGAAACAAAAAGTTACTTTCTTCTGGAGCTCAATAGAATCACCTTCCTGCATTTCAAGAAAAAACCGATCTTTCCATCAAAGTTCCAGCATAACTTATACTCCTGCCTCAGATATAGAAATACAAATTGCAAACCTGCAATAATTGTCTGAGGGAAAGGTACTTCAGAAACTCTTGTTGTAACCTGTACCATAATTAGAAAATTTATTGTGTGCAAAAGCCTGTAGTTTTGAATGTTGCTAAAATTCATCTATAAACACCATATTAAACTTATTACAGGTAAAAAGAAGAAGTGGAACAAACCGTTGCTTCTGCTCCAGTATCTTTTCAAGAGCCCTAACCTCGATTTTGTCAAATCCAGAGAAGATCCTAACCCAATTTGTCACCTTATCTTTGACTGGAAAATCAGTTGGGAAAAGGGATAGACATAAAATGGGTTCAATAGTATCTGATCTGCATGGAAATATCAAACCTTTATATCCACATCCTAAATGTCGAAATTCATCTGTCACAAGCAATTTCATAGTCAAGTCTCTTAAATCTTCTCTATTAGCTTTAATTTTAAGATGAAATATTAAGAAACTCTAACAAACATATAGGAGATTATAAGTTCAAAGATTGACAGCTACCCTTTCTCAGGACCTAGCTGTAATTTGTTTGAAAATGTTTGCGTTAATAAATTTCCCATCCTTAGCCAGTTAACTAAACAGTCCGCAACCGAAATTCAATAAGGTACCTGAAATCTTTATCATAAAAACATCTCAAAATCTTCCCAACAATCCAATCATATTCATCAGTCATTGTTGATTCGCTCGAACGGTTCAAACAATAGACCCGGTATATGTCAGCTAGCCTCTCCATTGTATAACTTTTAACAGAAAGCTGGATATATGCAGAAAATAGTTATTATAATATAAACAAAGGATGTGCTGAATACAAGTAATCTAAAAGGTGCAAAGGAAGAGATGGCTATACTTACAGATTTGTCTCGAAGGAGTTCAGCTATCATCTTGATAGTTTCAAGAGGCACGGATGTAACGGCATGACATGCTACATCAGAAAGAACACTAACAACTTGTTTGCGGACAGTATCATCGTAGTCCAGCAGCCGGTCACAAAGTGCAGCTAGAAAATTTTTGAATATATTAGAAGTAAAGCAATGGGATGAATTATTAAAAGTAAAAAGTCCTTACATATCATTTGAGGAGCTTCAGCTCTGAAAGGATCTGCCAGAAGACAAATCCTCATGTGCTCAAGGACAGACATTCGAACCTCCACTGTTCTATCAGTCAATCTGTTTAAAAACTCCGAAAAGATCGGCTGGAATGATTCAGATATAGCAGATCCCCGTGAAGCAAAAAGGTCTCCAACTAAGCTCACTGCTTTTAAACGAGTGTCCAACTGATCAGTCTGTCAACAAAAAATTTAGTAATTGAGCAAGATTCCAACAAATACAAATATGAAAAGGTTGAAACTGACATTCTTCTCGTGCACATATTACAAAATCAGTTTGGAATCACCAATTTGTCCACGCAGGCAGGAGCGGAATGCTGAACGTGGCAAAAAAGGACTCCTCTATGCAGTTATAACATGATTACCATATTGCAACCCTCAAACAAATGAAATGTGGTTCTAATATTTTAATGTTCATGAACCATTTTATTTCCTAAATAAAATGATATGCTGTATCTTATTACGAAATAGGAACAGCTGTGTATACTTTTAAATCTAGGACAAGACAAATAAATGATTCACAAACAACTGTGTATGGTTACCAGTAGTTCTCCAGTAAGGTAAGGAACAACTCCTGATAAGATTTTAGGGGCACAATGATAGATGTCATAAAGTACTTCATGGTAGTCAATCTGACACTTCCCAGACCCTTCTCCTGACATGGATGATATAAGAAACTGATTTATGACAGGTTCCAGTTTTCCTGCACAATGCTCTATCACGTTCATAGCAAGTTTCCTTGCAGCTGCTGATACATCCTAGCAACAAAAACTCAAAAATTCAATGGGAAGGGCGGTGAGATAATCTTTGAACATAAGGATGATACTTTTACCTTCTTATTGCGACCTAAAACAGACAATAAAATCAGTAAAAGATCATCCCGTATGTCCTCACTTTCTTCTAAGACAACCTCCATGATTGTTTGCATCGAAGTCAGAACATTTTCATGATGCTCATCTCTGCACAAATGGGAATTTGTAGAAGTTCATCACATTAAGTGAACATATTAAACCCTGTCTCAATCACTAGATGTCCATATAAAAATAAAGTGATATTTATTGCATTGATCACCCCCAGTAAAGCATCCAAATCAAATTGTTAAGAGAGGCAACCTTCTTTGTCTGAACAATGACAACAGGTGTCAACTTGATTGCTAGTTCTATCTTGGAAGATAGCAAGTTTCTACCAAGGTGTTGCTTGTGCATGAGTTGAAAGAAAATGGTGGACCACATGATCCAACATGCAGTAATCAGAGAAGCTTGGCATATATTCTCAAATTAAATACAGAAAAGCCTCTAGATATAGTTGTGTACAGGTTATCTCATGTAAATGGTGCAAAAGGAAAATAGAATACTTGATATAAAAAAATTTACAGCACTTGAACAGGTGACCCAATGCCTATATGTATCTTTTTTTGTTTATAGCAATGTTTAGGAAATAAATAGATACCGTGTCAGTAGAGAAGCTGTATCCTTTTCATAGCAGGCTTTTTGTTTAGCATTTTACTGCAGCTTTTGAACAAAATATGACAAAATAAATATTTCTCACATGCCAACCAGAACAAATCAAGTAGAAATAATTGATCAAATGCTGGTCTATTTATTCCAGAACTTAACTAATGTTGGGATAGCATCGGACTACTTTATAAATTACCTTTTCAATGTTCAATCACAAAATTTGACGGATCCAAGATGTCCTGTTTATTTAACATATGGCATAATGGTTTATTTGGCTTATTCACATAAAACCACGTGCTGCTTACAGTTTTCTGCTTTAAGGTACATTTTTGGAATTTTACACACCTCTGCAGAGCAGAACCTGCATATTGGCTAGAACAGTTTTGACCAATATGGGAAAATGGCTCTATTTGGGCTATAGATGCTGCAGCTTTGAACAATGGTTTGCGTACTTGGTCCAAGCAAAGGACATTAAAAATCTCAGGAACATCTGTTGGAGTTCAATTTACAGAGTGTCGTAATCAATCTAACCGTCCGAACACTGACCCTCCCCCTGTCGTGTGTTGAAATGCCATGTCCAACACACACAACAAATATCTCAAGATAATGTAGCTTACATTATGCAGCTCCAAACAAACACAGAGAAAATGGATTCACCAGCAAGTGCCAATTCCGAGAAATGTGCTGCCAGATAGGTGTAACCTTTACTTATTTATCATGTCTTGTGTGAGACAAAAAGAAAATATTGATGTATTGATACATTACACAAGAATAAAAGCTAAATAAATAACACTTCGGACAAGGACATGGAAATAAACTAGCATGTGGGAAGAAGCAATAGGCAAGACAAAAAACAAAACGGATACCATCTTAGCATGACATAATGTTTAACATCCAAAGGGAGAAACCCTAAACTAACAATGGATATGGAAAATCTGCAAGTAAAAAACCATTGGATACAACATAGTGTCGACACCCAGTAGCACTGAAACTCACTCAAAACAGCAAAAAAAGATTTAAGCAATAGAATATATTTGGTCTCTCTAAGGCCCTGTTTGATATTTTTCATTTTCCATGGAACTTGGAAATCATTTTCCATTTTCCATCTTTTACCATGTTTGATAGGCAAAATTTTCCTTGGAATTGGTTTTCCTCCCAACCCCCACGTGACCTCCTTTTCTTGGTTTCCATTGAATTTGTTTTCCCACCACTTTGGTGGGAATTTTCCACCTTTCAAAAAAAAAAAATTTACAGTGGAAACAAATTCTATCCCCAATTGTAACAAATTTTATCACTTTAATGGACAATTTCCATATAAAACAAAGTCAAACGAACACTAAAAGATCCAAAATTTCAATATTTTCCACGTGGAAAATTATACTAATCAAACACAATTAATTGACAATTCCTAGGAAAACAATTCTAGACAATCCAATTCCCTAGAATTCATTTTCTTTCCACCCAAATTCCACTCTTACAATCAAGAGGACCCTAAGACTATTATATTTTCTACATGTACAAACTTATTTTATGACTTGACTGACATGAACTTCATATGAAAAAGCCGTACCTTGCAACAGTGAAATAAGTGGTAAACATTTCATTTATGAGATCATCACATTCAAGATCCAGCATCACAACGCATGATCTGTATCTAGCCACAGTTTCCAGAATAACAACTCTCCTTCCAAAAGATGGGCTATTTGTATCACTTAAGCCACTGAAAGTACTCACAATCAACTGAAAGATATCCTGGAATAGAACAGAAAGCAATTGACCAGGACGCAATTTAAAAAAAAGAACATGGTAGTGAACCAAGTACACACCTTGTACACTTCAGAAAGGAAAAGTACCTTTAAAATATCATCATCGTAAGGTGCCTCCGGTGCAGTAATGCGAGTTATTTCACAGATACAAGCAGCAACGAAAAGCTTGACCTCTGGATCTTTATGCTTTAGAAGTTCTGGCTTCGCGATTGCATTTACAAAAGACTGCATGGACTCCACTACGGATTTAAGTGGTAACTGATCTAAATCAGAAAGGCATACTGCTGCTTGCTGCATGTTGGGGAGGCATTTGGTATTACTATGAAGCAAACAGTTGAAAGCCTAGCAACTTGACTAAGGTAATTCTAAAACGAATCCAAGATCAAGTGTCCATTATGTCAAGCAATAGTTAAAATTCAAAACATAAAAGTTGTATAGGGTATGATATTCACCCTACAGATTATTCCTGTTTATGATCCGAAGCCCAAATATTTTTAAAACCAGATGGAAGATAAGAATTCGTAGACGAAATGGATAAACTGATTTCTGAGTGAAAGGTGTGTGGTGTCGTTTTTAGTTGCTAAACAGCAAGTAAAACATCTGAAGTGAGAAAAACAGCATTTTTTAGTTGCCAGATTTGTGTGGTGTCATTCCGAGCATAGGTCAATAAATTTCACTGAAAAGTAAACATTGATGAGTCGAACAAAACTGGGTACATTAACAACTTAGATATGTTGAAGGGAAACAAAATTAGAGTAAATTCTTGAAACCTATTTATGCTACATACTAACATTAACATTACTGAGCATGAACATTTTCCCCTTTCTCTACAACATGTGTGGATATGTACAGGGCCAGTTTTGCATAGAGGCGAGTAAGGTTCGCGCCTCGGGCCCAACATTGGAGAGGGCCTTAGATTTTAGCCTATTTCATTCTTCCCTTTTTTCGTCGACAAAACGTTTGGAACATTGTCGACTTTGTTATTTGAATATAATATAAATCTTTTGTATAATACAGTTTATTTTTTATTTTATTGTTAAGTATTTAAATTAACAAGTTAAATGTTGAATCCATAATACACGTATAGATTTTGCATACTACAATTTTGGGGGCTAATTGATGAAATTTGCCTCAGGGCCGAAAATCGCGGAACCAGCACTGCATATGTATAAACTAACCACCACAAACTAAGCCTTATTCCCAAAAAAATATTGGATGAAATTCCTTTGAAAAAAATACATAATGTTTCACGAATAAAGCAAGAACTGCAAAAACAAATAATTTCCTTTATATACAATTATACAACTAGAAATTTCAACAATCTTCACAATAAACTGTTGGAAAAATATACATAATGTTTCATGAATAAAGCAAGAACTGTAAAAATAAATAATTTCCTTTATATACAATTATACAACTAGAAATTTCAACAATCTTCACAATAAACTGTTGGAAAAATATACATAATGTTTCA
>OU503037.1:32568609-32588997 GCA_912172775.2 Fraxinus pennsylvanica | reverse complement strand
CGATTCCCATTCAACTCACCGCTTTACGGTGACGTATGAGAGATTTTAAACGTTTTGAGTTCATTTGCTAAGCCAAAACGCCATTTAAAATTGTGTACAATGCTACAGGTACATTAAGCTGTCCATAATGGTATCAAAATGTTGTATTTTTTTTTTTTTTTTTGTACTTCCAAAATCAATTTCTTGTGGGAGTTAAAAAGGGATAAAAATTGAAATAAAAACCCTAGACGTATTTCACTCTCACTTTTCCCATTCTCATTCTCTCGACTTAGACGTCTCAATCCAGAGACAAACCCACGTAATGTATGGTTTACCATAGCAATTTTTATCCTTCTCCAATGTGCTAGCTGGTGGATTTAAAGGCGGCACCAGTGGAATTGAAGATACCACCGGCTCAAATGGTAAATTTTATTTTCCTTTCTATTCGAAATGTAATGATTCACGATTCACGAATCAGATAATTATATTGGAGATTAAAGTATCATTTTCCTTCTTCTTCCTCCACCTCTACAGAGAAGGACACTCATCTTGAAGGAGAGTCACATATTTTTCCAACAACATGGTCGACGAGAACGTCGACCATGGTAGACTTTGTTTATTGGAGTACATTTTCTAGAATAAACAGGTTGGTACTATAGATTTGCTTGTGACACTTTAATATGATGCAAGTTTGCCTTTGCCTTTTTGAAATGTTCTATACATGTCTTTGTGTTAGTCAATTTTTATGTTTGATTTAGAAATGTTTATCCAAATTCTCAAATATGCCCGATACTTTTCTGCAAAACGATGTGAATTCAAAGCAGTTGTTTCATCTCTTAATTACAAACATAATGTGAAATGTTATTTCTGCAGGAGTGGATGTTAACTCACTTGATTGTGTCGACAACGATGGTTTGGGTGAGGAAATGTTAGGTAATAAAAATGAGATAATCGTGTCTAAGGTTTATATAAAGTTTGCGAATGAGACCGAGGTATTTGAATTCTACAAGAGATACGCTTATCAAGTAGGGTGTGTTTCTTGTTAGAAAACGGAATACAAAGAAGGGAGATGACATGATAGTAAGATATGTGAATTTTACTTGTAGTTGAGAAGGGCTACAAAGCCGTAAGAAAATTACTTCTTTGAATCCTCCACCAACAAGTGAAATTGGGTGTAAAGCAAGGTTGACTCCGTGTTCTGATACATGTGGAATATTTAGAATAAACATTGTGCATTTAGAGCATAACCATAAAATAAGCCCATCTAAGTCTAGGTTGTATAGATGTAATCAGCAACTTAGTGAACGTGTTAAAAGATAACTCGAGGTGAATAACATAGCAGGAATACCAGTACATAAAGATTCAACTGTAGTTGAGCCAGTGGTAACAGGAAAAAGAGCAAGCCCTCTCTACATTTCTGAGAAAGAGCATGAAAATCTTAGGGGGCGTTCTATTTGTGTTTCAGTTTTGTGTTTTGAGTTTTGAATTCGTTTTGTGTTTTGTGTTTTGAGTGTCTGTTTTGAAATTGCTGAAAATGCGTTCTCTTTATCATTCTGAAAAACTGTTTCTGAAAACATAAAAATGGAAAACGCGTTTACTTTGACATTTTGAGAATTTTTTTTTATAATATTTTATTTAAGAAATCTGATTATTCAATAAATTATAATAGTTTAATATTAATATAGTGTTAAATAACATATACATTTTGAAGTCGGTGAATCTTAAAATATTTTTTCTCAAATATAAAAAACACATCCCAAATTAAATTTGGCAAAATAGTTCAATCGATACAATTGAAAGTTTACGTGTTATGACAAAACAAGTAGATACTACACAAAATATATGGTATAAATTCATTCACTCATGTATACTTTAAATTATAATATGACAAGCAAGATTTTAATTTAAGTCAACAATTCATTTCAACTATATATTTTATGGTTCCCCAACTTTTCAACCATATATTTTATCAACTTCAATAGAAGAAATACAAAAAACTAAAAACAAGAAGACTATTTATCAATTATTGAAGAAAGAATTAAATAAAACCATACAAAACACAATCATCTTCGTTTTTTCAGATAATCAACCAATGTTTCGAAATTCTGAAAAGAAGTTCCTGACTGAGTAACACTCCTGAGAGCCACTTCCATCAATTTCAAAGCATTGGCTTTAATACTGTTGTCAGAAAACACCATTTCTATTTTTGTATTAGTTTCTTGCCTTGATCTGAGTCCTCATCCGGGTTCAGCAAAAAAACCAATCTTCCACATATCACAAATGTAATTCTGGTTATGAAATTGATCTAAAAAGTAAGGCCAACACAAGAAGGGGACACCCATGCTTATGCCCTTCATAGATGAGTTCCACCCACAATGGCTTAAGAAACAACCCACAGAAGAATGACCCAACACTTTCTTGAGGTGCCCATTCGACAATTTTTCCGCGTTGTCTTACCCTTTGCTCAAAGTCTTTTGGGATGACAAAGTTTGATCCAAAAACCCATAGTAGGGGTCGACCACAAAGTTCAAGAGCTAAAGCCAGTTCTTGAAATTGTTCCTGAGACAAAACAGTTGGGAGGCGTCGGGAATTTGGAAGTCGACCGGCATCGAAAATGTCGCTTGCAGAGGCTGGGAGATGTGGGTTTAGGGGGAGAAATGAAAACCAGAGGAAGAACAAGGTTGGGAAACGGGAATAGGAACAGGGAGAGAAAGGTTGAAATTGGGCGTTTCCCGTGTTTTTAACAAGTAACGTGTTTTGCACTGAAAACATCCAAAATGTGGTTTTGGATGTTTTCTGTTTTCAATACAATTTTTTTTTTTTTTTGTTTTCAAAAATTTGTTTTCAAAAATGAGAAAGAGAACGCGTTTTCAATATTTTAGAAAATCGAAAATCGAAAACAGTTTGAAAATAGCAAAGAGAACAGGGCCTTAGAATCTCCATTCTTGATCCCATTCCCATCAAAACCCTACTCCAAAACCTCCCAAATATCTATTCCAAATTCATATCCAGAGCTTTGGCCTCCATTTTTCCACCACCATAATTTGAAGTAAGCTACCGCGGGATTTTCTATTTTATTACATTTTTGCGTTGAAATTTTGCTATATTAACGCACTCCAATTTCTGTATATATATGCGTGTTATTGAATCTATTTGTATAATTTAGCATGGAAAATAGCTTGAGTTGGTATTATAATATAGTTTTATCGTGCACTTCCATGTACTTTCTTTATTGCTTTAGAAAGAGAGGAAACTCTAAGACCGTGTGAACCACAACATAGTTTCACCGGCTCTACCATGATTTTGCTGGCTTCTGTTCTTCACCTTCTCACTTCCTTATTCCCCCCACCCCCCTTTTTTTTTTCTCTACCTTGGTACCCCTCCTCTAATTTTTTATAAAGCTTTACGGGCTCGAATTTAAGTTGAGGTGATGTGGAATTTTCTTCACTCGCCACCGCAAGTAATTTGGTGGTAGCTGTGGAAGGCGAAGGCGAAGGCGAAGGCGGTGTCAAGTGGTGATATGGAAGGTGGCGAGGGCTAGGGGTGGGGTGAGATGGATTGGGGGTGATTGGGGAAGATGAAGTGGATGAGTGGGGGTAGGTGTTGCATTTTTTTTTTCTTTTTTATATAATTATTTTATTTGAGAAAATGTAAAATTACAATTTTTCCCTTCATTTTGCTGTTCAAAATAGGTTAACTTTTTGATTTTTGGTCAATTAATGAATTTGTGGTTTGAGTACAATCTGGAAAATTTTAAAAGGTTTAGGATCCAACTTGTCATTCTATGCATTTTAAAATAGTAGATTAATGGAGAATGTATTAATAAATATAAGGAAAAATTTTAAATTTACGTATAATATATATATATATATTTGATAACCGTGGATATTCGGGCCAGTTTGCGCACACCTCGACTAATTCCACGAGATCCTGACGTTTACGGTCGGGTACTCACCTCAATGGCCCTGAGGGAGCTCGAACTGGTGACCATTGGGGTGCAAACTCAAGGCCTGACCAATTGGGCAACATCTCAGGGTTAAATTTACGTGTAATATTATTTTATTGAAAAATGTGTGATTAAAAAAAAAAGTAAAAATGTATTTTTGAAAATAACGAGAATTAAAATATAGTTATTCCGCAGGTTATACAGCCCCAATTACAAAGAATTGTTGTAACAGCTACAATTCCTGAAAGAATTATTCTAATTGTACATCAAGAATTGTACATAAGCGTCTACACTCCCCTCACATGAGGGGTGGGACCCATTGAAATAATATTTTTTTATTCGAGCGGGTCCCACCCATGTGGGAGGGTATAGGCAGGTGATGTACCTTAAGAATGCTCTTCTTGGAAACAGCTGCTCAAGACGAGACAATCATACATTCCATTTCCCTCCGTAAATTAATCAGTGGAGTAATTTTGTAAAAATCGAATCTCGTTTGTTTTTAAAATATGACCAAATCGATTAATAAACCTTTAAAACTTCTAAAGATTGTTTACAATTCTGAACTGAGAAAAATCCCGAAGAACACGGCCGAACCAGTATTTGGAAAGGTTGGACGACCGTTGAAATATTCAATTCAGACTCTACGCGACGACTCACTCTCTTTTCCAGACAAATCACAATAAATTTTGTTCCCCGTTTTTTGGTATATTTAATCCAGTTGAATTTGAATAGATCTATTATATCCTCCACCCGATCCCTATAAATAGTAATCCCTGAATTTGAATAGATCGTATATGACATAATGGCGTGTGTGAAATTTGCATCTCGATTCTCCATTCTATGTTTCGCTACTTCAAGAACTCTAAATCTTAATTCCAAAATACGCCCTTTCTCCACTGTAAAACAGACCTTCAAAGCCAAAGGTCCCAAATATATGAATTCCTGAATCTAACTCTTTTAATTTTCTTAACTGATTGAAGATTTTCTATTTCTTGAGCAAGAAATTTTTGGGTCTTTCTTTATTGTTTCAGGGAAACTGAATGACGCTAGATTTGGAATTTCCTTGATTAGAAGATTCTGGATGAGTTCCTCCTCCCCCTCTCAGGAGTCATCAGAGAAGCAAACTCAGCAAGTGGAGAGAATATTAGATGCCAGAGATGATGACCATGGAGGAGTCATGGTGGAAATGACCAATGAGTCCATGGATGCTGGTGTCTTTGTTTCTTTACTTAGAGCCTCGCTTTCCCATTGGAGACAGCAGGTATTGGATTTGTTTATATATTTTTTACTGATTATCTTAGAGTCAACCAAAGGGCAATTTCTTGCGTTTATGCTGTAAATGATTGATAGTTTATATTCATGTATATATAGCAATAATGTTGACACTTGATACTAGTATGGTTGGGGAATTAGGTTATTCTGGACTTAAGAACGAAACTGAAAAGGAGTTGACCAAACCGGAAAGGAGTTTTGCAAGGTATCTCAAGTGAGAAGGGAAAAAAGTGTTGATCGTAGAAAGGACAATTAAGAGCAGGCAGATTAACATACCAATGTTTGCCCAAGATTTAATGGCTTAAGTTGGATTCTACTTATAAACTGGAATTTGTTTCTTGGTATAAGCTAAAAATGGAATGACTTTTCTGGAAGTTGAGTTTTTCTTTCGGCTTCAAATAAGTTCTCTTGTTGTACTTGTATGCCTGACTAAAGGAAAGGGAAAAGACGAGATCCAATAAAATGCCAAAGGATTCATATTTCAGAATGTGTATAATATATGTGCTGCCATCCTTTGGATAGTTATAATGCTCAAGTGCGGATTCATATTGACCACGATTGCTAATAGAAAGCCAAACCTGCCCTTCTTCATCAATAAGACGGTGTCAAAAAAAGTGACTGGCTGCTAAAAAACATTTTTTCATGTATGTAAGATACTGATCAGACTGGCTGGCATTAACATAGATAGTTTTTGACTACTATCTTTTATGTTTTTCTATTTGCTCGGGTGCATTGTTTTCTGATCACACGAAATATTACAGACTGGCCAGTACTTCCATGACACCGTGTGTTCGATTTTTGTATGAAGTCGCCTGTGATACATGTATGTGGAATGCAGATATGTTCCATGATCAGGAAAACTGATACTGCTAAATAAGAAAAAAGAAATGGAAGAATAAGAAGAAGAAGAAAACAATGAAGAATTCTGTACATGTGAACTGCTACGTGCATGAAATTAGGTTTCTGATATTTGAGATTCTGAAGATTTCCTTTTTGAATTTTGTCTAGGTATGCATATGTTATGAATTCATAATGTTGATTGGTGGACATTTGTTGCATAATCAAAATGTTTGTTAATTGTCATGGAAGCTTTTGTTCAGTTTAACTGATTTTGCTACATATTTAACGGGTGGACACTCACTGATATTCTTTTTTTGACATGCAAAATGTAGTTCCTGGTTTTTGACATTTATGCAATATTATGAGAAAATAAGCAAAAAAATCTTATATTTCAGAGTCTGGATTTATTCCCTCTCCTTTAGGGGGAATAGAGGACGGAAAAACCAGAGGTTCAGGTGGATAAGGGCATTAGGAATATAACTAAAAATAGAATACTAATTTTAGGGTCTTAGGTATATGATTGGAGGGAAGCGAGGATAAATTCCTGTTGCAGCTCCTCAGTCTCTAGGTCGTAATGCTTCATATTTTAACATTACAAGAAATTATGTCTTTTGGGTCGATAAACATTCGAGCACTAGAGAAATTTTAGTAACCATTACGTAGTTTTACTCTGAAGGAAGAGGTATTCAGCTAAAAAGAAAAAAATTAATATTTTCATGTGCAAGTATTAGGTGGATGTTTTTGCAGGGGAAAAAAGGTGTCTGGATTAAATTGCCTATTGAGCTTGTAAATCTTGTTGAGCCTGCTGTTAAGGTTAGTTTGTTCTCTAGTTCGAATTATTTTGACGCAGAATCTGATCCTAGTAGAAATGAGGTAGCTCGTGACAAACTGCCATATTACTTCATTGCCCACTCTTTTTTATAGCCAATATTTGGTTTTTCAGGAAGGATTTTATTATCACCACGCTGAAGCTAAATACATAATGCTTGTGCATTGGCTTCCTAGTATTGCTAATGCTCTGCCAGCCAGCGCCTCACATCGAGTCGGTGTCGGTGCTTTTGTCGTGAATAAAAAGAATGAGGTATATCTACATTTAACTTGTTAGCTTCTTTGGTTTGGTTAGATGCTCTGGTTGTGTATTGAGTCCATTTAGCATTTCTAAGGGGTTTCCATAATAGATATCAGACTTCGAGTACCTCTAAAAAGATAACTCGTGATGGTTGCTAAATCCGGATAATATGTAGAAAGCAATCTGGCTTCAAGGCATGTTAGTGTGTCAGTTTCCACAAGACAATATCTGCCTCTCTATATCAGTTGTCCACTGGTTATGCTACTGCACCTCCAAGATACAATAAAGAAACTTAAACATCTTAGATATTAGTCCTTAACCTCCTCCTACCCTTTTATGGGTCCACTGATGCGTGTGTGTGTGGATGATCAGGTACCCTGACATAGTAGTCCTTAACCTCTTGCAGCCCTTTTTATGCAAGTTTCTCAGAAAAGATGCAAATGATGCTGTAGCTGGTTTTGCACTCTGCATACATTTCTGCATGGATATTTGATATTTTATTTCTTGGGACCCTTGTGTTAACCTCTCAGCATCTGTACTAGGTTCTAGTTGTTCAGGAAAAGAGTGGAGCCTTCCGTGGAACGGGTGTCTGGAAGTTTCCGACTGGAGTCGTTGATGAGGTATGTCCTACCAGTAATTTTATTGCCATATTTAAAGAAAAATTATATAAGGAAAAAGTGTCAAATGCCTTTCCTTCATTTGTATCTTTATATTCACAGGGTGAAGATATATGTGATGCCGCAGTGAGAGAAGTGAAAGAAGAGGCAGGAGTAAGTGTAATGTGCACAACTTATATGTTATGTTCATACTTGGATTTGCATTTTCAGTATTTGTGCACGAAATTCATTAAGAATGCTGTTCTTTACTTGGTTCTATTTCCAGATCGATTCAAAATTTGTAGAAATACTAGCATTCAGGTACTCCTTTGCCCAAAATCATTTATTTCATGTATTTGAAGTGTGGGCTATTTTCTTGTTTATATGCTATACATATTTGGCTATCATCCGGTACCTTTTGAGACCAGTATATGCCTGTTTCCTATCATTGTTAGTTTTCTGTCGCCTTGTATATTGAGTAAATTCATGCCATGATTTCCAGACAGAGCCACAAGTCATTCTTTGATAAGTCAGATTTGTTCTTCGTGTGCATGATGCAACCACTCTCCTTTGACATCAAACCACAGGAAGCAGAGATAGAGGCAGCACAGGTATAATCAATCAGTCAGCATATTATGAGTAATCAAGTAAAGAAGTTATTTTCTCAGTAAATTTGTTGAGTAACTTATTATCATAGCCATCTTGCTTGTTTTTCCA
This sequence comes from Fraxinus pennsylvanica, assembly GCA_912172775.2. Taxonomy (NCBI): domain Eukaryota; kingdom Viridiplantae; phylum Streptophyta; class Magnoliopsida; order Lamiales; family Oleaceae; genus Fraxinus; species Fraxinus pennsylvanica. The sequence goes on along the minus strand of OU503037.1, from coordinate 32,580,578 downwards.
AGTCCAGCTGCAAAAACCAAGATACTTTCTCTATTTATGATAATGCATGATTGCATATACCCCACTTCCTCTTCTCTATTTTCAGCTGATTTCCCAAGTCTGGCATATGCAACACGTTCTTCAAGTATATTACTACCACACAAGCAAATGAATGACGCATAGAAGCTCAAGGAAACTTTGCACCTAGATCCCTCATTCTAAACTCAAAAGAATGCTTGGATCCTCAGTCAGTTTTTCTTGGTATTTGGGTCCCTAACCTTTAAGCCCATAGCATTTGGATCCACACTGATGCTTTCCTTCCAAAATTACGTTTAACTGGTCATGTGCCTCACATGTAAGTCATTGTTCCATGGGCTTAATGTGTGATTCAAAGTAGAAAAACAGTCGTCATTTACCCGCTGCCAGCTGAACTTGGGCTTGGGCACCAATTTCATAAAAGCCATTTGATCTTGAGGTGTAGGAGCAGTCTTTCACAACTCCCAATGAAGTGATAATTTCATGGTATTGGTGAACATATGGCACGACTTGGTGGCTTTCGTGTGGGGAATTCTTGGTTGGATAGTTTTTCTGAATCAGTAGCTACGGCATTTGAGTTATTATTTAGAATACTCTTAGAACAATTCTTATATGCACATCTTGCAAGGACCTAAATTTAAAAGAATGTTTGTCAATAACTAAAAGAAAAGTCTTATTTGAGCTGTTTATTTATTTTCAGTGGATGCCATATGAAGAATATGCGACGCAGCCATTTGTTCAAAAACACGAGCTTCTTAGGTATATTGCTGATGTATGCAGAACAAAGAAAGATGGACGGTATTCTGGATTCTCTGCGGTGCCTACAATAACTAGTTTTTCTAAGAAGAAAAGCTACTTGTATTTAAACAAGAAAGACGTAGACTCGTAAGATTTGCTTGTAAACACACTGTTGAATGACAGAGTTGTAGAAAATATATATTGCTTACTAAGTGAAAACTTATTGGTAAGCTGGAATGTATCACACCACACCAATAAATGTCTCCGCTCATTTCTAAGAAAAAAGAAATCGATTTTAGTCTTAATTTGTTTTGGCTTGAAATTGTCGAACCAACATTTGTATACTACATGTATTTCTTTGGTCCATTGCAATATATGAATTTGTATGAATTTACATATTGGAAAAGAGAATTTTGAGTTCTGATATTCATTTAAGGACAAAAGCCGCCTGGGCGCTTTACCAGAATTAACTAATAAAAGGCCCAAAGTTGGAAGTGATCTTAGAAACCAATCACAATGTGCAACTTGCACGGATTCATTGTGGATTTTTACATCCGCTATTTTATATTTATATAGGAATGAAGGTGTTCTTGGTTCGATTGTTGTAATATTGTTCATAACAAGGCCATTAGCATACTGCCCTCTAATTTATTCTGCTGTCTTTGTTTAGAGGTGTTAANATAGCCCCTGTTTGAGTCACATTAAAATTTTCAATCTTATTCTTCTACTCATTTTCACCCACACATTTTTCAATAAAATAATATTTTTCATCACATCAATAATTTTTCCTTCTTTTTCAACCATACATTCTCTATCAATCTACTATTCCAAAATACATTCTTTCAAAATGATGTGGCTGAAACTGAAACACACCCTCACTTTAATTCTCAATCACTTACTTTCAAATTCCTAAAAAATATTTGGATAGAATTCCATCCCGAACCCTTAAAGTAAAACCACCACATCATCCTTCTACCACCATTGCTAATCCTGCCTCCGCCACCACTACAACAGTCAACCATGACCTTTGCATCTCACTCCAACCAATTTCGCCGCCACCACAAAATCCATCGGACCACCACTGCCTCCATCAAATTTATTTAGCCCCCTTGTCACAGCCACCATCGTCTGCCATCCAAAAGGTTGTGAAATGGGGAGAAGAAGACCCCTGGACGTGCAGATTGATCTTGATAAAAATGAAATTATTTTGGAGTATTGGGGTTACGCCATTGCTGAGGATGATTGTAACATACATTGTTAATGTGTTATGTAAAGTATAAACAATATTTTGAACAAATAAATTGTATTGTATACTACTGTGTGTGTAAGAAAATTGCTCATTATTTTTTGCACAGTTTTTCAGCAAATACATACGATCAAGTGGGCGGACGATGCAGCCACATGCCTCTACAATTGAACCCATCAAGTGCCGCTCTAGCCCCATACCGAGCTTCAACGCACATTTTGAGACCTAACTCTGTCACGTTATTGTTCAATAACTTGAAATAAACAGTACATAGTGAATTAGTGTTTATATTTACAAAATAAAGAGTTTTCTGTAAGTCTTAGTGGTTCACAAATTGTGTAGACACAACCTTGTAAAGATATCTTGAATGTAAGGATACAAGTCTCATATACCCAGACTCACAAGTCACAGATATCGATTTGATGATCATTTTCATTCTGACCTTTTTTATTCACGAAAACATCAACCTTATACTTTGAATAATGCTATCTAGCACTAGTGTTATCGAGTATGAATCTAAATGTCAATATATCATAAGTCCTATTAAATGAATCATAATTCGCTGTATTTAATTGAACACTAGTGTTGTCCCTAGACTCATGTTAACATTTAACATTACAGTCATATTTTAGTACTAAAAAAAGAAAAGATTTTTATTGTGAAAGAGTATAATCATGTCAATAAAAATAGTTGGGGCAGGCTTGACAAATTAACTCAAACTTGTATGCCTGTTTACCAAAGCCATAGACGTGGACTTTATAATATTTTATGATTAAAATGATTCGTAAGGGATAAATATTAGGCTACCAACCAAAAACCATTACCCTTCCCATTTCCCATCTCCTGAATTTCTACTCTACATGATGAAGAAGGCGACATTAAATCTAAGTTAAAAGCAAAGATCAAAAAATAATTATATTATCAAGGCCAAAATAGTCATTCCAACTTATTGAAAATGGCATATGACCATGCAGGCACAAGTATAAAACCCAAATGTGGTAGCTAAGTTTTCATTGTCCCTTCATTCCTTCTTGCGTTGATACAAAGTTAGTAAGCAGAAACACGAGAAGGAGTCATTTTTGGAGCATGGATTCTCTTGTGAAGATGGTGTTCTTCAATTTCACACTCTTCTTTTGTCTCGGAATGGCTATGGCCGGACAGGAGAACTCCATTATTGAGCCGTCGAGTAGGGAAGACTCCGTGAATTGGGCTGGATATGGCGAAGAGAAGCTCTCAACGGTTGTGATCAATGGCAAAGTTATTTGCCACAGCAAAGCTTCTATGCGAATGAATCCTATCTCGGGTTAGTTACACAAGTTTTTTAGTTTGTCTCATCCTATAACTGGAGATGTTCCAAATTCTTGGGGAATCTTGAGTTTGATTCCTTAAAATAAGATCTGCTTAGTTTTTCCCTAACATATACATGACAAAGCATCCCATTTTCTCTTTCTTTTTTATCATCGTGTTTGAGAAAGTGGAAAGTCACCAACTCTGTACGCACGAAATTCTAGTACATGCAACTTGTGATCAGAAACCTAAATGACTTGTCTATTAGGATGGACGGTTCCGTCAAGTACTGATTACCAAACGAGCTTTAAACGTGTGTTTATATATATGTGTGTAGGTGCTTCGGTGGCTGTTTTATGTGGCACCAACGGGGCGACAAGTAAATCATGGGCAGAGGGCACAACGGACGATCACGGGGAATTCTTCATTGATCTTCCGTCCCATCTTCATGCAATTCCAAACTTGGAAAGTATCTGTTGTGTTAAAGTTCATCATCTGCCAGAGAGTTCTCCCTGCCGGCAATCTTTCACTGAGAAACATAAAGGTATAAAACTGACATCAATTGGTGAAGGCATCCGTACTTACACAACACATAATATTCGTTTGATGCCTCACAAGCGCGCATGAAAGACGGACACAAGACAAGAGATACGGTAGAGGTCTTGTAAGAAAATGAAGACTCGAGTTAGCAAGCAGCTCGTGTGGATGGCGCTTTAGTCACAATATGAGTCGCAGGTGTGTGTAGCGTGGAGTGAGTGTTTGTGTGTATGTGTTGATGGGGGAATGTTAATAGCTTGCGTAAACAAAAATGTATTTAGTTCTAAAAGAAACTGTACCTTCAAGCGACAGGGAACTGCCGCCAGTTCTTCAACATCAATGAAGTTCTCTTGTCTTGTCAATAATTAATGCAAAAGGCGAATAAGAGAGAAAATTAACATTAATAATCAGAACGGTAGCGTGTAAATCAAGACCATAAAAAGAAAGGTAAAGAAGAAAAACAAACAAAATTGTTTTAAACTGAGATGAAATTCAAGAAATCTTGCATTCAAGAGTAGTTTATACGAAAATCTAAGAGAACACAATTTGAAGGGACCCTTGAATGCACGAACGTACTGAATCACCAGATAATTAATGTATAATACAATTAAAAATCTCTCAAATTTTCTGATCAGCACTAGAAATTACATATTTAGCAACATCGGCACAGCATTTAAGCTTGTCTGCTTCGGCATCAGGTATCTCAACGGAGAATTCTTCCTCAAAAGCCATAACAAGTTCAACTCTATCAAGGCTGTCAAGGCTCAAGTCCTTCTGGAAATCAGCTTTTTCAGTAACCTGTTGTATATAAAAACATTGTGTTATATTATTTTAATTCATAACAAAACAAGAAACATCTCTAGAGTTGGCAATATAATTTTTGGAGATGGAAAAAATATATGATCGGGGAATACTTAGCTAATTACCTTAGCAGCATCTATCTTGTCAAATTTCTTCACCAGCTTAATCACTCGATCCATTACCTGATCATGGCTGTTACTTGAGGTTGCGCTGCATGTTCTCAACTGTTGGCCATGTCTGTACAGTGCATTCAAATCGCCTGCTATTAGTCTCTTGGTTGTGAAGACCCCAACCCTCACGTGGTTCAAAATAGAATTTCGCAGGCTTTGCATATTCAGCTATCCAGTAATAAGTGAAATGTTCAAAAAGGTCAGTTTTACAAAGCAAATGCACGGAAAACTTGTGGGTAATTAAGCAAAGTAAGCAAATACAGAATGATTAATGTAGATGATCGATGCGGAAAGAAAAGTAATCGCAAGTGACGTCAAGGTGCACCGATTTCTTGATTCTTCTTTTTCTACAACTACTCCGAGATGATAAGAAACCATTTGTAACACATGCTTAACAAAGCACTTCAAACATTGACCCAGGAAGTGATATCCATTGCCCACTCCCAAATTCAGCATCAATTATAAATGCATGTCCTTGTCTGACATGTGAAAAGCTGAAAGAGTTCACATAGCAATACAATAGGAACTTATGAATATTAGCATTCATCTTCCTAAAATGTTCCAGTGATTGATAGCAACAAAACTATTAAAAACCACAGACAAATGTTTTCCTATAATGTTGAAACTGATCCAGCTTTTAACTAGAAATTTTGATCCAGTCTTGATACAAGCTGTTGTGAGAAGCCATAGAAGCACTACCAATAGTCTTCCATTGGGGTAGCTCATTCTAGTATTTTGTTGAATCACATTGTGTTACAACCAACAGATCACGATATGGCTGGATAATAATCTTTTAAATGCACATCTACAATCAAACTTGCCGGGGTGAGAAAATAAAATTCAAGAGGTATGTTTCATGTTCAAGCGTTGCAATTGATGGAAGAATTGCTCTGCAATTGTCCAAGCAAAACAAATCAAAAACCATTTCTGAAAGGCCATCGTTTCCAATAAAGTAGGCTTCATGCATTGGCAATAAATCTGATACCCATCTTGGCCCATAAAGAGGAATGACATCTAATTTACTGCCTGTTGCGTGACTGCTTTGAAGGCGCTATTGTGTTGCCTTCTTGTGTATGTGTCGAGATTTCTGAATTTTTAGTTATACAGGCTACCCTAAGTATCAATGCAAATACATCTAAACTAACATAACCTAACCGCAAAAATCATTAAGAACAGAAAGATGCGAAGTGGACTACAAACCCTTGTGAAAACTTAAATTATTATCTAATAGCACACAATACAAGAAATATACAGAGGCCAAATTCAAGACATCCAAAATTTGGTAAAAAATGTGAAATCACGTTAGGAATCAAACAAAGAACAAAAATTTGCCGACCTGATTATGAAAACGTACTCCGAACTCACTAAGAAAGCAACAAAAAACAGTACCCAAGTCCAGGAGGTAAAAGTAGGAAGCAAGATTATAGATATATGAACAAAACTTCTATAAAATGAAATGAATCAACTGTGGAAGAGTTCACATTACCAAAAATCTTGAGTACTTTTGCTTGTTTACAAGCTGTTTGCTTTTTTGTGTCACAGAAGTTTTTTCCAGGAATGCACTTGTATAATTTAGAATTACTAAATGGGCTTGTGCCAACTATAGTAGTTTAATGGAAAAGTTCATAATTAAAAGCTTTTTCAAATTTAAGAAGTTAGGTTTAAAATTTTAAATTTCAAATATTTTTTAATTTTATTTTTAAATTAATTAATTAAACATATATATTATTAATTAAATATATTAAGGTCACAATTCCATATAATGTGGTCACAAATCACAAATTTTACATGCCACAAATTATTTTAAGTTTACAATTCAAAAATTTTATAGGTCACAATTTGTTTATCGGTCACAAATAAAAAATGAAACGTCACAAATTATTTTACGGTCACAATTCAAAAATTTTATATGTCACAATTTATTCATCGGTCACAAATCAGAAATTTTAATTGGTCACATATCGAAAAATTTATAGGTCATAAATTATTTCAAGATCACAATTAATTATTTTATATCACAATTTGTTCATCGATTACAAATAAAAAAAATTATATGTTACAATTTATTTATCAGTCACAAATCACAAATTTTATAAGTCACAACGTATTACACGGTCACAAATTATCGAATTGGTGGTCACAAATTAACAAATTTTTAGGTCACACATTATTTATTGGTCACAATCAACCCATCTAATGTGTGACCACAACCACCAATTGTGACCAGAGCTAACACCATGGTCGCTGACAACGAGTAACACCACCACCATGTCCATCATATCAAACAAAATAATACCCACCACCAAAAATCATTGTGATTTGAGCACCACCGTGATTAATCAAATGGAAAAACCACCATGGCATCACCACCACAACTGCACCACCATGAGAATTACCATTGTTGTCAGATAAACCACTATTAGCAGCGCCGCCACCACCCAACAACATTGCACAATCACACCACAAACACCACCAAATGCAGGGGCCTAGTAGACTCTATTGTCATCACAAACAACACCAATGGCATCAGAATCCGTATTCTGCTCGCCGCTCCACCTCTCGGAGTCTAGCAAACAACTCCGTCATCGATACACAACGACGTCGAGCGACGCCGCTATTGGATTAACATTGTTATCGGAATCTATATACCTTGCACATATTGAAATCTCATACCGCTCCACCTCAGAGATTAATGCCACCGCTCCACCTTGCACAGATCGAAATCTCACTCCGCCTTACCTCCTACGACTACTTCGGTGTGTAGTGTGTCGTAAAGACACGTAGATAATTGAGAGATATGAAGAGAGAATTGAAAGGGGAAAATGAATAGGGTCAGGGGTGAGAGATTTAGGTTTTGACTGTTTGAGAGTTCAAAAATGTCTAAATTTTTATCTGATTTTTGAAAGAAAAACTTTAAAGTTTGATTTTTGAATTGAGCATTTTAAAACTCTGGTTAGGTGTAATTTCCACTAGTTTAATTCTGCTATATAGTGTGTACAAGGGTAATCCCTACGGTCCATTATAGTAGCCTGGAAATTTCTAAGCATGCTGATATCTATGAGGACATTTTGCAGGCCCAAATCAGCCCAATGTTGTGGACAGTGGATAACTAATTTTTTCCCATATAATGTACAAAGGGTAAAATACTTGATTACAAGATGTAAACTTGTGAAATTCTTTCAAAAATCAGGTGTTTACATTTGTGACCACCTGATACAATTTTGTGACTTGTTATTTAATTAAATATTTCAATGTTACAATAACATATAATTTATGATCATAATTATGTACTAATCACAAATCACACACATTCACAAATGCAAAAAATATAGGTCACAGTTACTAATTTAGTAACAAATAACACATTTTTATATGTCATAACTTATTTATAAGTTACAAAATATCAAATTAACTGATCACAATTATCCAATTAATTGGTCACGAATTATTTTCATCTCCCCCATCTCACCCACGTCACATTCCACCACCACCGATTATTTAATTAACATATAAATTATGTAGCATGCGCATGACGGAGTGGGTCTCACATGGCTGATTCGATATCGATTATTCAATTGGATTAATCATATTAAACTAAGCAACCTCGTCTTGGGCCATCTCACTAAACCTAATACATGATTACTATAGTATCAAGATACACTTTCTAACTTAAGAAACTTGTGGAATTCTTGCAGAAATCAGGTGTTTACATTTGTGACCACCTGATACAATTTTGTGACCCGTTAATTAATTAAATAGGTCAATGTCACGATAACATACAATTTATGATCATAATTATGTACTAATCACAAATCACATAGCCTCACATTCACAAATGCAAAGTATTTGGTTCACAGTTACAAATTTAGTCGTAAATAACATATTTTTATAGGTCACAACTTATTTATGGATTACAAAATATCAAATTAACTGGTTATAATTATCCAATTAATTGGTCACAAATTATTTTCATCTCCCTCTTTTCACCCACGTCACACCCACCAGCAGCAGCAGCACCACCACCACCACCACCACCAGCAGCAGCAGCACCACCACCGATTATTCAATTAACATATAAATTATGTAGCATGCGCATGACAGAGGGAGTCTCACATGGCTGGCTCGACATCGATTCTTCTATTGGATTAAGCCTATTAATCTAAGCAACCTCGTGCAACTCGTCTTGGGCCATCTCACTAAACATACTTTGTCCATTTCCATTTCTCTATTATATGTGAGTCCATTTCACAAAAGGTATGACATTCTAACCTAGCCAAACTCCCACTCTCATCTTTTGCATTCATTATCTCTCGTTCGATAGTTCACTTGATTGTCGGAGTTCAAATGGTCATCATACATTTTTTTCGACCTATGACATTTACGTCATAACGTTGTGTTCTAGTACGCAAGTGACGCCTTTGTGGAAGAGAGGTGGTCGTGATTCTATGGACCAACTGCAATAACAAGCTAGGTTATTTCAAGTTTGTGGTTGTTTCGTTGTGATTGTAGTTTGGTTGTGCTTAGGGGCAAAAAACTCAATTCAGACATTAGGGGTTGAATGGATGGAAAGATGGCTTGGTGGTGGGTAGTATTTTTTGTTGATCCGAGTTAGGATGGTGGTTTAAGGGAGATGCGAGAATTTTCCAACCGCAAGTGTACGGTGTCAAGTTTTAATATAGTGAGAGTAGAGTATCGTTTTCTACAGGGATTGAAATCAAATCCTAATAATTTCTATAATTAAAATAACCTTAATTTTATCTAGAAAATAGGAATATTGGAATGAGAACTAACTGACTAATTCAATAAATTAACAATGCAATAAAACAAGATTAACACTAATAGGCTTAAACTCTAGAGATTCAATTTCACCTAACCATCAATCATGCTTCAATCATCTAACAATTCCTTAATTTATTCTTATGCTCTATTTACTATTAGTCAAGAACCCGAAATTATCTTAATCCGCTCTCTCGATGGCGAATTAAGAATTACTCTTAAAACCCTAATTTTGAGTTTCCATCTAAAATTAAGATGATAAAGTACATTTAGATCTTTGATTCTCTTAATAACTACAAATGATTTCATAGGCCTCTCGAACTCTATAATCTCCTAGATTGTGTTTATCAATGATCTCTATTTAGAATTCCCTCTCTCGATACTAAATCTCAAATCCAATATCATTCAAATGGTAATCAAGCATTCAAAAGCATTAAGATTAGATAAATACAAATAAACCAATTCCATAACTTCTAGAATAGATAATTAAATGATCAAAGCATAATCTCTAGTGTTGGCTACATTGTATTTCTAGAAAAATAAATTATTCCATGAAAATATTAAAAAAAAACACAATTCATGTTCTTAAACATTGATAAAATAGAAAATATTGATAGAAAATAAGAAGAACTCGTTGATTTGTGGATTCCTCACTCTCCAAGGATGTTCTCTCTTGTGTGCTCCTCCATTCCTTCTCCCAAAAGTTCTTTTCTTGAACCCCTACAGACGTAGTCCTCATTTTAAACTCGTCAGTTTTAGGGCTTATGTGGCGGACTGGTGTCATCGCGGCGCGGGAGCGCCTGCCTTCTTTTGGACATGGCGCAGGGGCGCCTATTTTTGGCGCGGGGGCGCCTGCACCTTCGGTTGAAAAACACTTTGCTGCTTCTAGAATGGCGCGGGGACGCCTCAGAATAGCGCTGTGACGCCAATACCCCCTGTAATATACATCCTTGATTTGGCTAGTGATACTTGAATTGCTCTTAATTGACTCCATCTTCTCATTGTTGACTCTCCTATTATGAAAGTACCTGAATATAATACAAAAACACATAAATGCAGTAGAAATCCTCAAATTCAAAAGTGAAAGATAACTAATAACTCTGTTATATCAACAGGTCAAGCCGTGAGTGCAAAGTGCAAATCATTCCTAGTGATGATTTTTTGTCAAAACATTATGTTTAAGTGCTTTGAGTAATAAATACTTTTTCTCATTTTTATATTTATTTTTAAAATATGATGGGCAAGGGCAAATAAGTTGTTTTACGCTCTTCAAATGGACTTTTTGAACAACAGTCGTCATTGATGATGCATGTGCCAATTAATTGAATGTTAAACATAAAAATGTAACGTAAAGAGTTAGGAAAATAATTGTTATAATGAAAAAGATTGAGAATATTAAATGTAATTAAAATGTAGTGCATCGAACACAAAATATGTTGTGAATATTACCCTGGCAAATATTATGTCCTCTGGCCAATTGTTGGATGGACTTAATAATTATTATTAGGCTTATTATGTATTGAGCTAAGATTAATTAGTGGAAATTTTTCATATTTAAATATGACCAATTTCAAAACTAAGAAGTAACATTTGGAACTTCAAAAATCTATTAAATTTTATTTATGAACTAATTAATTAAAAACTTATTTTATTAATTAAATTTATTGAAGTCATAATTCTATACAATTTTGTCACAAATTATCGAGTTATTTGGTTACAAATTATTTCTCGATCACAAATCTAAATCTTTATAGGTCATAGATTATTCACTTGCCATAAAATCAAGGAAAAAAAATTATAGGTTACAACTCATTTATCGATCATAAATCACAAATTATATAAATTACAATTTATTTAACGGTCACAAATAATTAAATTAATTGGTCACAACTTAATAAATTGTAAGTCACAATCACATTTTTTAGGTCGCAAATTAACCAATTTATTGGTCTTGGTCACAAACACTTTTCGTCCCACTCGGCTGCTGCTGCCACCGCCATTTGCTACAACCGCTATTTGCTAGCACCACTTCACCATCCGCCAACAACGCCAGATCCACCACCATACCACCTCAACAAAGCCCAAATCCACCACCATCTCGGCATAGCTAGATCTACCTACACTGTCGTCAACAAAAAAAAAATCCTAAAAATTACAGTGCTTATGCAAAAATTGGACAAATCTGAATAGTGCGATGCATATGGAAGTGGTAGCTCACCGGAAAACCTCATCCGTGGCGCTCGCCGGAAACCATGACTAAGGACATCGTCGGCGCTCAACCACAAACTACAAATCACAACCCACAATATTAGTCTAACATCGTTGGTCAACATCGCTCCGACCCAGGGACAGATCTAAGACCAGATTACAGGCCGGGCTAATACGTTAAAAAAAAAAAA
>OU503037.1:32542051-32560024 GCA_912172775.2 Fraxinus pennsylvanica | reverse complement strand
GAGTTTCTCTTAATTGATTCCATCTTCTAATAGTTGACTCTCCTATAATGATAGTACCTGTATATAATACAAAAACACATAAATGCAGTAGATATTCTTAATTTCAAAAGTGAAAGATATCTAATAACTTTGTTATAAAACCAATTTATCAACAGGTCAGGTTGTGAGTGCAAATATGGGTTGGTTAGTGCAAATCCAAATTTGATGATGTTGGTGGCACTGATTTGATGGTGACGGTGGCGATGGTGACGTAACAATGCTCGTTACAAGTAGCAACGGGGACAGCAATCGTGGTGCAACATTAAATGTTATAATTGATGGTGCCAATGACTATGCAGTAGGTGACGAAAGTGTGTAAGAAAACAATTGATGGTGGCGATATCGATGATAAAAATATGGATGGCGAAATGTGTGTAACACATTATATTACAAAAATTATTATAAAATAATTAAAATAAAAAAACGAAAAATGTATTTTAAGGGGGGAAATGGTTAAAAAGTAATGGAATTAATTAAATTTTTAAGGATGTTCATGACTGGTTCCCCATTTTATTTTGAGGAGAGTTATTGTAAGTATGGTGATTAACTTACACCACATTTTTAATTGAAGCACCACACTTTAATTGCATTTAAATATGCTAGTCTTCGATCATTATAGAACTTATATATCTAACTTTTTAATCGAATTCCTTTCTCCAACATTTTATTAATGGAAATGATAATTGTACGGGGGGTTTAAAAAGGTGGGCTCCCACTGCTGTGAGGGGCCGGTTAGGGGGTTGTCACCCCCCCCGGTAACCATAGCATAATTCTTTTATTAATTAGTACGTCTCATCCCTAGTGATGATTTTTTGTCAAAACATTATGTTTAAGTGCTTTGAGTAATAAATACTTTTATATTTATTTTTAAAATATGATGGGCAAGGGCAAATAAGTTGTTTTACGCTCTTCAAATGGACTTTTTGAACAACAGTCGTCATTGATGATGCATGTGCCAATTAATTGAATGTTAAAAATAAAAATGTAACGTAAAAAGTTAGGAAAATAATTGTTATAATGAAAAAGATTGAGAATATTAAATGTAATTAAAATGTAGTGCATCGAACACAAAATATGTTGTGAATATTACCCTAGCAAATATTATGTCCTATGTCCAATTGTTGGATGGACTTAATAATTATTATTAGGCTTATTATGTATTGAGCTAAGATTAATTAGTGGAAATTTTTCATATTTAAATATGACCAATTTCAAAACTAAGAAGTAACATTTGGAACTTCAAAAATCAGATATTATTAAATTTTATTTATGAAATAATTAATTAAAAACATATTTTATTAATTAAATATATTGAAGTCATAATTCTATACAATTTGGTCACAAATTATCGAGTTATTTGGTTACAAATTATTTTTCGATCACAAATCTAAATCTTTATAGGTCATAGATTATTCACTGGCCATAAAATCAAGGAAAAAAATTATAAGTAACAACTCATTTATCGATCATAAATCACAAATTATATAAATTACAACTTATTTAACGGTCACAAATAATTAAATTAATTGGTCACAACTTATATCTCGATCACAACTTAATAAATTGTAAGTCACAGTTACATTTTTTAGGTCGCAAATTAAACAATTTATTGTTCTTGGTCACAAACACTTTTCGTCCCACTCAGCTGCCGCCGCTGCCGCCATTTGCTACAACCGCTTGTTGCTAGCACCACTTCACCACCCGCCAACAACGCCAGATCCACCACCATACCACCTCAACAACGCCCAAATCCACCACCATCTCGACATAGCTAGATCTACCTACACTATCGTCAACAAAAAAATCCTAAAAATTACAGTGCTTATGCAAAAATTGGACAAATCTGAATAGTGCGATGCATACGGAAGTGGTAGCTCACCGAAAAACCCCATCCGTGGCGCTCGTCGGAAACCACGAACTAAGGACATCGTCGGCGCTCAACCACAAACTACAAATCACAACCCACAATATTAGTCTAACATCGTCGGTCAACATCGCTCCGACCAGGGACGGATCCAAGACCAAATTACAGGCCAGGCTAATACGTAAAAAAAAATTACAAATGATTTTTTTTTATATTAATTTTTTTTCTAACTTAAAAAATATTAGTTGGGGGGGGGGGCCTACAGCCCCCCCTAAATCCGTCCCTGGCTCTGACGTTGCGCAGATTGAGATCCTGGTGCTGTGCGTAAAGGTGCTACACGATGCAACACCGTAATACCTCTGATCCATCTGATGACCCTGCGTGCGGTGGCCTTTCGTGTTGATGCACTGGTTGTTTCCGAGAATCGAATAGAGAAAAGAAATGGTTGGTTTTTTTACTACGGGGAGAACAAATATAAAGATGAACGATCACACTATTTAATGAGTGAAGATGGTGAGGTGGGTGAGGTGTGTTATTACTTATTAGTAATATCTTTATTTAATACATATTAAATAACTAATTATAACTTGAATTTTAATAGGAAACTTAAAATATGATTTATGAAATGTAGATAACTAATTATAATCTGAATTAGTTCTTGCCCCAATTGGATGAGGTTTTTACTAAGTGGAAATTTCATATCTAAGAGATTAAGTAAGTTCAATTTCAAAATTGAGAAATAAGGTTTAAAACTTCAAAAATTAGATTTTAATTAAATTTTATTTATGAAATAATTAATTAAATATATTAAGGTCATAATTTTATACTATTTGATAACAAATTATCAAATTAATTGATCACAAATTATCTCTCGGTCATGAATAAAAAATTATATAGATCACAAATTATTTCACGATTACAAATAAAAAAATTTACAGGTCATAATTTATTCATTAGTACAAATCAAAAAATTTATAGGTTACAATTTATTTATCAATCATAATTCACAAAGTTATAAGTCACAACTCAAGTTTTTACGTCACATATTATTTATTTGTCATAAGTTATAGGTTACATAATATATATTGGTCACAAAATATCCAATTTATTGTTACAATCTCAAATAATTGGTTACATATTATTTATTGCTTACAATTAATAAAATAATTAGTCACAAACGCTCATACCTCACGCCATCACATTCACCATCACCATCGCCTATATTGCCAAATCGTCACCACCGCTAGCACCCCCACATGCAGCACCAACAAAAACTACCCCAAATCCCAAGAACACCAAAATATGGAAATCACAACCACCACTACCACCACAACCACCGCTCCAACAACCAAAACCAAAACCAACACCTCACTTCCACCGCCACCGCCATCGCCATCGCCATATCCACTACCATTTGTACCAACCACCTATAGCACCACAATCACTACCTATACTACCACCAACGCAACCCACCACTGCACCATTGCCGGCCAAGGGTCTCCCCACTGTCAAGTTCCCTAGCTTTGCTATATCAATTTCACCTCCAACTGCTATGAATTACCGGGCTGCACCATAGAGCCCCTACTGAATGCAGTAACAGTAAGGGCAATGATGTTGTGTGACGCTCACATCAAGCAAGGTTACGTAGCGATGATGATATCGCTACGTAGCGACACTCGAAGAGGGTCTCCGATGATGGGCCCTTCCCGATTACGACGATGGTCTGAGGGAGAGGGTAGAGAGAGATGAGAGGCGAAGATAGAAGATGAGAGAATGGAGATGAGAGAAGAGGAGAGAAAATGATTTAAGGTTTGAATTAGGTGGATGGAGTAGGACGTGTTTATATAAATTAATTTATAATATTATTATTAATATTAAAATATTTATTTATAATATTTGAATTAATATATGATTTTGTATAAATAAACTTTAGATTCGATTTTTTAAGTTGGATTTTAAAAACTCTGGTTGAGTGTAATTTCAGCATTTACTAATCTAATTGAATTAAGGTTCAAGAAAGCCTACGAAAACACCGTTTATGTTTATGATTTTACCACGCTTTATCTTTATTTTTCGCTAACGCTAGAAAATGTGAAAAATCTTAAATTTGATTGTTGATTGTCGTCGTCTCTGTGCGTGGTGGCTGAGTTTCAAATTCGTTTTTGTTCTATGGGATACTGTTAGATGCTGGACATCTGAATAGGCTTGATATTCTAAGATAGTAGTAAATTAAATTCAAAATTGCCTCACTTGATTGTAATCGCTAAAGGGATAATTCTTATGGTAGATTCTTCCTAAACATAAAAATGATCCTATTATAGATATTGAAATTATTTAATTATGTCATGCATACTTAAGTAAATACCCAATAGCTATTGCAATAATAATACATTTTAAAAATTGATTAGATATCGTTTCAAACAGGAAGAGAGTCAAAATCGGTTAGAATGGGTGTTAGAAACTTAAAACTAAGAAAATAAAATAAAATTTTGATTTTATCTAAGCCAATTGTTGACTTTTTTGGCGGTTTCTAACTTTATGAGTTATCTTGTGTAAATTGTAATTATGCTGCTTCTCGATTTTTTATGTTGTTCGATTTTAGTAGGATTGAGAATATCTTGTTTACCTGCTGTGTTATTAAGTAATAATATGCAAATTATACAGTCAAACAAAAAAAAAAAAAATTAAATCCAAGTAAGGGTTAATTTTACAAATTTAACAAAAATTAATTGTCTGTGTTATACATTATAACATAGTTTTTTTCCTAAGGTCAAAGTTAAAAATGTTAGCATAAAATGCCTTCTCTCAAGTGTACACGGAAATATGGGAAAATTACTCAAAATCCTATATATAAAGAATTCATGAATAAGGTGGATTAGTTATAATTTCACATACCATATGGTAATTAAATTTTAGTGGATTAATTAATAAAAATTTAATATAATAATAGTACATCGTTCAAATCTAATAAACATACCCAATTGATCAATCCCTAAACAATTCCCCCCTCTTTATATCACAACAGAGCAATGACGTCAATCACCACATCCTCTATTTTGGCACCACTACAAGATAATTCACGCCGTTGCAATACCAATGCTGCTAGAAGAGGATCGGAGTTGCTGTGAGACTCTGTGCATGAGCATAGTGTGACCTTTGCCCACAGCATCGGCGCTGCTGCAGGCGAACACCGTTCTCCACCATCCTCTTCACGCTGCAGTCTCTAGTGCTGTTCTCCAATGCCATTCTCCACCGTTCTTCAGCACCGTTCTCCACCTTCGGCAAAGTCATAGAAAAGTCGTAGTGATTTTGGTGTTGTTAGTGGTATTGATATTGGTGTTGTCGTGGCAGTGGCTGTGTGATCAAATTTATCTTCATTTTGACTGTCTCTGACTTGTGTTAACTGTGATTGTCTGTTGTTTACATCGATTTCTAATCAAGGATATTTCACTAATTAACATACTAAACCAGATTACGAAGCAAATAGTGAACAACTTTTTTTACCTCAGCAGCCAGCTCGATTACTTATTTCACCCAGCTCGGAATATAAGTCTTCGAGATTCGTGGACATCATGATTATTGATTTGACTGGGATGTAATCATCATCTCCACATCTACCTCCTCCTCTTCCGTACGCATAATGACACATGGACTTACTGACCTCACCACCCCAAGTCGACCAATCACAAAGTTGTAATGACAAAAGGTGGCAGCCTCCATCCGAGATATTATAATGCACTGCTTTGACTAACCTCGCCATCCAATCATAATCGAGCTCGATTGATCAAGTTGCACACACTTAATAAGAAAAACACTGTAGATGACGTCACCTAAGTCAGCAACGGGTTCACAAACCCTTATATAAAAGGAAAGAAATAATCCCATGGAAGGGACCACAAGACAATCCCTTTCCTACTTTGTACTTCAGTATTTACCTACAAAAAATACATCTTTTGTCTTTCCTTCTTTAATATCTTCGCACAATTACTTCACTCAATCCACTCTCAAGTTGACAAAATTGGCAAAATCAATTTTGAACATCAACACATGTGATCAAATTAGAAGTGACTTGGTTACATATAATCACAAAGTAGACTGATCTGGTCACATACAGTTACATGGAAAACAAATTTGGTAAAAGTTAGGGATATAACATAGGTTAGTGACTTGGTTACATATAGTCACAAATTAGACTGACCCGGTCACATGCAGTCACACTGAAGACAAATTTGATTATAGTTAGTCACAGATAATATAGATTTAATCACAAACAATAAATCTAATAACAGAAAACACAATTAGTTACAAAGTCGGTCACCTACATTGCAGCACTATTGCCACTACACAGTACCTAAGACGTTGCTATAACTTCACTTCACCACCACCACCATCACACGAATTAACTTCAATGCACTATCATCACATGTAATGCACCATCGTCGCCATCACGCAGATATATTCCCTGAACATAGTTGTGACCTCATCACATCACATCACCTCTCTCTCTCTCTCTCTCTCTCTCTCTATATATATATATATATAGAGAGAGAGAGAGAGAGAGTTTTGAATTTTTCGAGATTACAATCTTCCCTGAAAAAATTCCTAAAATTGGGGGCTTCTATAGAGAGAGAGAGAGATTTTTTTTTTTTTTTGAATTTATGAAGGTGGAGGTGTTCCTTGAAAAGTTTTTCGGTAAAATTGAATGGGGTGGGTGGAGTGGGTTGATAATATAAATGCATACCAATTATGTATATGTATAAATTATAACATATACGAAGAAATATTATATATTATTAATTGAAATTATCACCTTATTCATGTTTTTCCAAACATATGTTTTCTAAATTTGCGGGCAGCCCTATTTGTATAGGGCCATGTGGCTCTATACAGTGCCGAAGTGTGCCGTGGCCCTGGCACTGCACAGGACGTTATAAATATATTTTTGTTATCCAAATTTGCCTACGTCAATAAATACATTTTTTCTGATACCAGAGACACGAAAAGATTCATGTCAATTTAGTGTGTGTTTAGTAGGGATTTTTTGGGGGGAAGAATTGATTTTAAATAGTGATATGATGGGAAATGTGTGGTTGAAAAAGAAGATAAGATTATTGATGTGATAGAAAATATTATTTTATTGAAGAATGTGTGATTGAAAATGAGAATTGATTTACTGTTGAAAATGAGAATCAGTACCAAACATAGCCTTAATTTAGGAATTTCCAAAAAATTATTAAAAGAACCTGGAAGGGAACAAAAATAACCAGGAACAGAATGATGTGACTTGAATCCCTCCAGTGAACCCGCTTCTCTTTGCCCACTGCCATACCACCCCATTATTATTCCTCGCTGCACATTTGAACCCATCATGTTACAGTCCCCTCCACTTCTATTAATCGACTTTATTAGTGCTATGAAAATTGTTTCTTAAGGCCCTGTTTGGTACACATTATTTTTTTCATTCTCATTCTTCTACTCATTTTCAACCACATATTCTTCCATAAAATAACATTTTTCATCACATCAATAACTTTTCTTTCATTTTTAACCACACATTCTCCATCAATTTACTATTCAATAATACATTCTTTCAAAAGAATGTGTCACAAACACACTCTAAATTTCAATCCTTTAATTGCTTTTCCTTTTTGTGTTAATGTTATAAAGGATAATCTATATATACAGATTCTTTGAAGATTCCGTTCTTGTAATAATTAAAATGGGGAATACTAATGGAAAAGAAGACGGTGGCGACAGCAACCAATCTGGGGTGGAGAGCGGTGGTAGTGTGCAGGATTGCATGGTTGATCAAGATGGTGCGCACTGTAACTATCCTGCGCAGGGTGGTGAGTTCATGGGTCAGTCCCCCCCTCCTAGCCCTAGGGCTTCTCATTCTCCTCTGATATTCAGGCCTCAGGTTAGTTAGTCTCTTAATTTTATGGGTTTTCAAGATTTTCTGTTCTTATCGGGTTTTAAGGTTTTCAGTAAGTATCAAGATTTCTTGCTTATTAATTGGTGGATTAATATGATCATTCTGTTTCAGTTTAGTGAAATATATGTTCTTGAGTAGTACTATACTGTTGTATAATGTGGGCACTCGTGAGATTTATGCATGGATGATTCTTGCTTTCAGTAATTAGGCTATATCTGATTGAAGGCTGTGACTTTAATTGTGGAATGACTCGGGGAATTTTTTTTGTCTGGCTGAATTGTCATGGAAAGAAGGTGCACCCAGTGTTTGATTATTTGACTTGCATTCTTTTTAACGACCAATGTATTGTTTGATGAAATTACTTGAAAATATGATGGGCTTCAAGGACTTAAAATGCTGACGAAAGATTAAATAATGGCAGGGATTATTTGGAGAAGGGAATTAATGTTTGGAAGTGATCAGTGAGTGATTATCCTTCTTAAAATTGAAATATTGTAGACTTCATAAACACGAGGATATGACAACAAAAAGTAGAATATTGGACACCAATGGATTACATGGCATGAAATTCATTAAATCTGCCATGAGTTATACGATTTTGTCTTTGCCTGTTTAATGTCGATCTTTCTTATGCAAAGAAATTTATGTTTACAGAGCTCCATGGGGGCAGTTGCCCTTGGATTTGGAAACTTTTTCCTGTAGAAGTGAGAATTCTCTGCTTTGACTCTTCTCTGGGACAGTTTCAGCTGAAAGCTTTTTGTAGCTACAATTATGGTGGATTCTTTATAGGCAAAAGGTTATAAGCATTGGAATACAATGGGTCGTGAGAAGGATATCCATAATTGTATAATTTGACAGTCGTCTGCACGATGGATGTGCATTGAGCTTGAACTCTGTTACCCCATCCACAAAACAAACTGCAATTCTTGGTTTATATTGCGCAATAGGATGTTGCTGCTGAACATGGTGATGTTTGACGGAGGGAAGTGCTGCTACGATATGGATTTCAAATAGGCAAAATTGAAAGAGAGACGAATGAGAAACATAAATGCAAAAATGAAATAGGTGAAAGGATTAAGAGTAGTAGCCTTCTGTAGCATCAGAGATCCATCTGAAGAATTGCAGGACAATTTTTGCTGGTTTTTTTTTTTTTAAATCTGAATCATGCTAAAAATCCAATTATCTCTTCAGTTTGTTATTTTTGGTTCTTCTCTTGAAACAAAAAAACAGTAATTTTAGGGACTTGAAAGACTTGGGGTTTTGGAAGGTTTCTGAATTTTGTTTCTTCACTTCATTTAGTTTGCTGAACTGTGAGAGGTTTCTGAATTTTGTTGCGTCGCTATCATTTAGTTTGCTGAACTGTGAATTAATTTTTTAGGTTGGATTTGGCTAAGTGTTGAAAAATGTAATGTTACTTACAATTAACTTTTAAGCTTAGCTAACCGTGTATAAGTTTGGAAGTTACTTCTAAATAATTTTTTTGTTTTTAAATACGTTTGCCAAAACAAAAAAAGTAACTTTTAGCTCAAAATTAAGTCTATATTTAATTTTCGCAAAAGTACCTCTACTTCTTTTCTAACTTAGACAAACATGCTTTGTCGTCCCCACTCAACTAAACGTTTGGCTCTGTCATTCAACATAATGGACTTTTAACTTAGCTACTCACCATTAATGTAATCACAACCGGAAAGATTACTACATTACTTTTGGTATTAGTCTGTAATAGTCAATTTATGAATTGTGGAAGCCATTCCATTCCTCTGCCTGATATTAGATAACTACTTTAAGAGAATTTAAAATGATCATATCTTGCTTCGTACATTCAGATGCCAGTGGTTCCTTTGCAAAGATCTGACGAGAGGCACATCCCCAGCCCGTCATGGATGCAAACGACATCAGGGTATGAAGACAAGTATATGGAGCAAGGAATTCCAACTATGATCATATGGAGCCATGGGGGCCAGGAAGTGGCTGTGGAGGGATCATGGGACAACTGGATGACAAGGTAGTACTTATATTATTGCGTAAGCAATCAATTATCAAGCTCAGACTTTTACGAATATAAACAGATTTTGCATACTGGTATCTTTCCATCAGGAAGCCATTACAGAGATCAGGGAAAGATTTCACCATTATGAAAGTACTGCCTTCAGGAGTTTATCACTATAGGTTCGTTGTTGATGGACAACGTAGGTATTCCCCAGACGTGTTATGGGACCAGGACGATGCTGGCAACTATTACAACATTTTAGACTTAAAGGTACTTGGTTTCTCATCTGAATATGTTCTTGCCTGCATTGTATAGCTTTACGTGAATTGATTTCTTGTTTTAAAATCCAGTTGCTTTGTTCATTATTTTTACTCATTTAAGTACAAATAGATTAAGAAGTAACCTGCAAATTTTTTTGGGACAGAAAATAGAAATGTCATGTTGAAGTTGATCCTTATTTTGTCCCATTAAAGCAACAACAAACTATAAATTTGGGTTAGCTTACATGAATCTTTGTTTTTCTCCATTTGTTGGTTTAGAATTTCCCCCCCCTAAAAGTAGCCTTATTACATTACTTTACCTAGTCCTTGTCCTATGATAATTGCCATCTGTATCCCTTTATGTTCTCTTTCTGTTCCTTTTAGAACCTGCACTGTGTGCAAAAATTGTTTAACTATTACTGATTTATATATTTCAGAGGAAAATGTGAAGGTTTGTCATGCTGACTAAAGGTGCAAGTATGTTTTGGAGGCATATCATATTCATATGTTTCCCATAATGACTTGTGCCATGACTAACAATGAAAATATAACATGTGATATGTTTTGTTGGCTTTCTCTATTTATGGGGTCATGAATGCTATTCTGTATCGTGGAGTTGTCAATTTTTCTTTATGACTTGAGGTTTCTCCTTCCCTGTTTGTTGTAGTATTAGATAGGGAGAATTTGGCCTTCCATTGCAAATGGTGCTACTTTTCAAAGTAGTTTTGTACAAAATTTCACTTGAAGTCTAATGGATTCTGGCTGTCTCAATTACAATGAACAACCATGTTACAATAATTTTTCTTTTTCATTCATAGTTGAGTAAAATATCAGTTTGAATGAATCTCAATATCCTTTTTTCTTCCTCATATCCAATATATTCTTCATAATTTGTAATTAAATATTTTTTATTTAAATGTTAAAATCCACATTTCTTCCCGCATATCTCATTGCCTCCTGAATTATTAATTAGATAACAGATTATCCCCTTGATTTCTATGGAAAGACAATTCCCTCAGTAAAGACAAACCACTTACCAAAAAAGACTTGTCTTTTGACAAACGCCAGAAGACCAACGTGCCACTATTACTTCGTCATCTCTTTTTTTGACGCACCATGTTGTCCAACCCCATCCCAGCACAACCTATTTGGTCATATTTTCTACTGTACACCTTCCCTCTCATATCCATAAATCCTCCCTAGATTTTCGAATTTCTGACATCTAAAAATAGCAGAAACTTGTTCAACAAACAAAATACTAGGTTTGTTTCGGTTTGCATCAATTTGTAGAGAATGAAGTGGGGAGGGAAGCTATTTGGTATGCTTACTGTGAATGATACCTGTTCTTTCTTTCTTCATAGCTGTGAATATTGTCAGCTAATTGAAATTACTCGTTAGATACAGTGTGGCAATGGTGTAAATAGATGTTGCGAGTGGGTTGAGTGGCAAGTGTATTGCGTATTGGACTCTTGGTGCAACAAGAATTTATAATAGGAGTTAATCATAGTAATTGGATTGTCTAACAGTGTATTATTACCTGTTTTGATTCCTGTTTATATGAGGGTATTATGGTGGATGGCTGGCATGGTTGCAGCTTCTAAGGGGTATTGAACTTCATATACTTGTTTAGAATTTTTATAGCATTATCCGTACTTTCGTTGTAATGTTAATTTTGCCCTTCTTTATGTCATTTGAGGTGCAAACAGTCCATTTTGGATGGCAAGTTAACAGTTTGGATTGATTTAGCAAAGATTTTAAAAAAGGGAGTTAAGTGGTAAAATTAAAGTTTCGGTAAATCATCTCACAATTTGAGGGAAAAAGCGGATCTAACCCTAATGCAAAAGAATCTTTCGTTGGATAGTAGGATGTCACTCAAATCAGTGTAGAAGTGTCAGTACTGGTTGTTTTTCTGTAGGTACGTGCTTTGTATGCTCAATGAAGGTTTGACATCCCTACTCATTTCGTCACTAGGAATTTACCACCTTCTCCTAATGATCCAATGGACAAATATGGTCCGAACAATTGATCTTTTCCTAATCGCGCCCTTTTATATTTTATGTATCCTTTATCATGGCAATTCGCATATTTGTTCCTTCAGTTTGCTGGCAATTAATTTATGATGTGCGTTTGGTTCACATGGGAGCATTGGGAGGATGAGTTAACATTTTTATGAGCTCGCAGAATGTCATCTTGATTGGTTGCTGGGTGGCAGCAATATTTATTGACAAAATGTGTCTTACTGCCTTGTGCTTAGGATTATGTCTCGGAAGATATTGAGAGCATATCAGGTTTTGAACCGCCCCAATCCCCAGATTCCAGTTACAACAACTCGCAACTTGTTGCACAGGACTATGCAAAAGAACCACCAATGGTTCCTCCACATCTGCAGTTGAGTTTGATTAATGCCCCGTCAGCTCACATGGAAATTACCCCTCCTTATTCAAGACCTCAACATGTTGTGCTAAACCATCTCTACATGCACAAGGATAGGAGCCGTCCATCAGTGGTTGCCCTTGGTTCGACTAATAGGTTCCGTTCCAAATATGTGACAGTGTTGCTTTACAAGTCCATACAGCGATGAAATTCCATATGAACAGCAGTCTTTTGTATCACTCTGTAACTAATAACTTGATATAATTATCAGAAAGTAGATGTCAAGACCGTTCCTTTGTGCTAACCTTGAGAAAAGCCATGAAGAGAGCTTTAAAGTGTATTTGACATGCAAAGGTTTTCCTGTTTAATAACTTCTTTCTCATATATTAAAGTCTGCAAATCCGCCTCAAATTTCCTTGTATATGCTCCTTCCATTCAAGAATTCGATTATATGCTTATGGTTGATCTTGCCATCGACTTGCGACAACATTATGGACCAAAGGCATCTCAATCATTGTTCGATTCATGTGCCCCCACCCCCTTTTTCCTAATCTAGATTACGAGTTTCAGAAGGTGGAATTGTGGGGGCAACTTAATAAGTGTTCAAGATCTCTGTGCCACAGCCACAAAATATGGCAGCACATGCACCTTCACAGAATCTGTCCGGCACTCGAAATTTCTACATGTTCGTGTATAAGACATTTCATAGTCACAGAAATTAAGGATCTCCCGGACTAAATATCCTAGCTTGGCCCAAATGATGATAGATTTTCATGAATAAGGTCATCAATTTTATAATTTTATATGGTTGCTAGAGAATTCACAGAATTCGATAAAGCAAACACGCTTGAATAGATGCAATTTATGCATATCCTATTCTAAGATGTATAGAATTATTTCCCTTAAAGAACAGAATGTAGAGTTACTTTTGAAAAGTGCTGCAGAGGGCATAAACTTTGGATCACCAAAGGCCAGTATAATTATTGATATATATTAGTACATGGCCAATCTAACGTACGATGACCAACGAAAATGCCCTGAAAGTAAACGAAATCGATTACATAACAGAGCAAGCATGTGGATTTTCATCACTGAACATTTGAGGCGGGTACGCGTACTCCATGTTGTACTTGGGAGGAGGCCAGTATTCACTTTTCTTGACGTCGGTTTTAGTATCATCTTCTTCCTTACTTTCTTCTTCTCCTTTCTTTTCGTCTGGTTTTTCTTCCTTTTTTTCCTCGACTTTCTTCTCCTCTTCCTTCTTTTCTTCGTCCTTCACTATTGATGCTTGCTTACGGGTTTTCTTGTACACGTCGTTCACAAGCTTATCAGGATCAAGAACGCCTTTCACGATTACTTGATCGTTTGCAAGATCAGTTGTCACAGATTCTACACCTACAATGCACAGCAATACACAATGCATTGTGAATTGAGTCCTGCTGCACGAGTTCACTTTGAAGAATAGCAAAAGTTATTTACCTTTAACTTTTCGAATTCTCTTATGCAGTGCTTGAGCACATGCTTCACAGTGCATTCGAACTTTTAACACTACTGTTATAACAGCAGGTGGCTGCTAAGTGAGATAAAACCCAACATTAGTTTAAATTCTAAGTTCAAATCAAATTAGAAAATTATTTTTAAGAAATATAGTTCTTTTGTAATTCCCTTTTCTTTCTATCCTCATGATTGGTACCTAGCAATTTTTGGCTACACCTACCTACTTCACAGCCATGCATCAATGAAAACATGAAGACAAAAACAGTAAAGAATAGAGAAAACAATGCATTTTGGTTCAGTGAATTGGCCCCATGTAAAAATGTAAAAAGTGAAAAGCAGCCAAAACTTGGGACAAAGCTAAAGATGAATCTATATTCGTATTCAATATTACATGTCAAACATGTCAGAATCTACCACAACATAACCAAACTGTAAGTTCATCATCTTAAAATTAAAAATAAATAAATAAAAATCCATGTTTAGTAATATATATCCCAATAGATGTAATATCATTTTCCAAGCACGTGCGCGCGTTCTTGTACAGAAACAAATTCAGACGTTTCAGTGTAGGTGAGGTCGGCTCAGCCTCAGGCCTCAGCCCCGTGAATTCTTAACGAGGCCCTGACAGTACGTACAATCTGTGCAACAGCAGTGGGGTCAAACAGAGCCATAACTCATTGTAAAATGTGCCCAGTCCCTATATACTTTTCAATCTCCATTCACAAGTTGCACTGAGGCCAGCCCAAGCTGGCGTCTACTCAGCATACACCAACCAACATTTAATTCTACAGTCTACACTTTTTCAAATTTACTGCGGAATCAAAATTTCAAATTGGGATAGACTAGAGATGTACCTCTTCTTTCTTCTCCTCTTTGGGCTCCTCCTTAATTTCTTCCTTAACCTCTTCAGGTGGCTTTGGCAATGGTGAAATGATTTCCACTTTTCGGCCACTTTTCTTTTGAATTCTCTCGCTCACTTTTACAGGGTCTGCAGTTTTTCCTTTCACTACTACTTTACTGGCCCTGTAATCCGCCTTTACATCCTCCACTCCTGTTAAATAAGTTAATCATATAGTTCATTGCATTTTTAGCATCATTTTGTGGTAACCAACCTAATATTCCAAGAAAGACACTACTGACTAATAAGGTTTATAGAAATGACCTTGAAATCCTTTCAAAGATTTGGCAACTTTTCTGGAACAGGCCTCACAGTGCATGTCAACCTTGAGCACAATTTCTTGAGGCTCTTCATCTTTCTTTTCTTCTCCTTTTTTCTCTTCTTCCTTCTTCTCCTCTTTGCTTGCCTCTTCTTTCTTCTCCTTTAACAACATAAACAAATACATATCACTGAAACTATAAAAGAACGTTTCTAAATATTCGAGTAACTTTGCAATCTAAATTCTTGTAACCAGAATTGGATTCATGAAGAAACATGTTAGTTTAAAGATCACAAAGTAAAAATGCGTAGTACAAATAGAATTTTGTAAGATAAAGAATCGTGCTTACCTCACCCATATTTGGAAAAGCTCTTACGAAAAGTTTGAGAGCTTCTCTCTCAATATATATGTGTGCGTGCAAGCGTGCTCTTATGTAATCTTCTATTCTGTGTGTGTTTGAATAAATTTACAAACGCAATTTGTGTAATGGAAAGTCGGCCAACTCGATGCTGACCTGACATAGCGTCTCATCAATCCAAATAGACTGATTTTATTTTTCACATGAATTTAAAAAAAATTATTTAATACTATTGAAAAAGGATTTTTCGAAAAGATTTGTTTTAATTTACCCTTATTTAATTATTAAAAATTAGTAGTAGCATTGACAAATAATGGTGTAAAATACTAAATCACTTAAACTCAGCTCCCTCTGAGAACTGTGTTTATGTATTTGAATGATTTCAATGAGTAGGTAAATTAAAATCTATACAATTACAAGAATAAGTGATAAAAAATAATTATAATTAGGCAAATTAAATGAGGGAATATGAGTAAAAGAACGAAACAAATATATTCTCGATAGAAAAGAGACTATAATTTGAGACAAAAAAATGAAGAAAGTCAACACATATAAATCGAAAGGAGGAAGTATTACTATTGGACTTGAAGAGGACAAATGGTCGTTCAAATTTTCACTTTTTACCGTATTATTTTAGTGTTAATTATGACCATGTTTGGTAGAAAACTAGAAATTAAAATTTTAATTTAAGTAAAAGTCAATAACAAATTTTAACTGAATATTTTATGGGACCCACATTTTTTTAACTACACATTTCTTCAATTTTTATCAAAATTTACTAAAATATTATTTTAATCATCATCAAACATGAGCTATATTTACGTAACAGGAAACAAACCTCTCGAACTGAAATTGAGGTTTAAGCCCGACTCCAAAAAGATTAAAAATCGAAATTGAGAATTGATCGGGTCCAAACGATTTGTGGTTCTTGAATCGGAACCGTGGATACCTCATTCTAAAATCGAATTTATCATTTTTATAATTTTTTTTATTTTTAACAATTTATTCACATTGATTCTGGGACAGTGGGACTTGATCCAATGAGTAGCAACTTCGTGAGGCCCAGAAAAAATGTTGTTGAAATATTTACAGCCAATTAAGAAATAATTTATATGTATTTGATGACATGTTTTGTTTCTTCTCTTTCTATTAAATAATGAAAATATAAATTTTATTGTACTTTAAATATGTATTTGATGACATTTTATTTTTTCTATGTTTGCTAGATATTAGAAAGAGATTGTATTGTTCAACTCAGTTGTATTTGAAAGAGATTGTATTGTATTTGATAACACTAAAAAATATTATAGATGGAATCGAACTTGAATTGACAATTCGGGTTCATGTTCAGTTTCAGTAATTACGCTAATCATAATGATTATATTACACAAAATACCCGAAATGTAATAGGTGATTTTGGGTGTTGAAATATCCAGATTCACTCACCCGACATCGAGCCTTATTTATACCATAAATTTTTTTTTTTGTTGCATCATATGTTAATTGTACTTCAGATCCTCAACTTTTTCTCTTTATAACATTTTTTAAAAACCTTTTTCTCGTCAAATTCTTATATTCTACATTGAGTAATGCTGCAGGTACATAACCATTCACATAATGGTTTACATAAACAGCATGTGATCCAACATTTAATTCAAATTTCACACTTACACATCAACAAGTGGATGATTGCCACATCAGTATTATGTGAACCATTATGTGAATGGTTATGTACACCTAGCATTATTCATTCTACATTTCATTNTTATGTACACCTAGCATTATTCATTCTACATTTCATTAACTAACACATCTCGTTCTTTTTGTTGTGTTTCTGCCAAAATGTTCTTTTTAAAACGAGAGAAAAGCACTCAAGTCAATGCAAATGTTCTTAAAAAATATAATAACTTTAAATACGTTGTGTGAATAATTCATAGGAATAATTACAGTAGAGGTCCCTAACCTTTCAACTTTTTGCAAACTTTACCCTAACTTTCACTTTGTACTAGCCACAGTCCAAAACCTTTCGAAAATATGCAGCAGAGGTCCAAATGGACGGTTTCCATCCATTTGATTGTTAGTTAACCAAGGATAGTAGACCCTGACCAATTTTGACAAAATTAAAAGGGGCAAAATGGTAACTATACAATTTTCTCATTAAATAAATAAAATAAACAAAAACAAAAACACCTTCTCTTCCTAGGCAACACTGTTGGTACACTTTCGGGACCACCACCGCCTCCTTCCCCAACCCCTCTCTTACCAATTTCCCCCAAAACGCCACCACCACAATCAAACCAAAACAAAACACCCAAATCCACAAATTTCTCCACTATTTCAAGCATAATCATCCATTCATCCTCAAAATGTCAGTATCTGTAGCTGACAGGTTTTATTTGCTGCCGGGGGAATTGGTGGTCATATATACCTAGCGTTGGGACTGTGGCTGGTACAAATTAAAGGTTATGGTAAAGTCTGCAAAAATGTGAAATGTTTGGGATCG
>OU503037.1:32519674-32538297 GCA_912172775.2 Fraxinus pennsylvanica | reverse complement strand
CATGCTATATAATTGTTTCTAACAGCTGCAGGTACATAACCATTCACATAATGATTCACATAATTACATGCGTCATGTGATCCAACATTTAATTCAAATTTCACACTTACATATCAACAAGTGCATGATTGTCACGTCAATATTATGTGAACCATTATGTGAATGATTATTTATACTTAGCATTATTCATTCTACATCTCATTAACTAACACATCTCGTTCTTTTTGTTGTGTTTCTACCAAAATGTTCTTTTTAAAACGAGAGAAAAGCACTCAGGTCAATGCAAATGTTCTTAAAAAATATAATAACTTTAAATATGTTGTGTGAATAATTCATAGGGATAATTGCAACAGTGGTCCCTAACCTTTCAACTTTTTGCAAACTTTACCCTAACTTTCACTTTGTACTAGTCGCAGACCAAAACCTTTCGAAAATATCAAATATGCAGCAGAGGATCAAATGGACGGTTTCCATCCATTTGATTGTTAGTTGACCAAGAATAGTAGATTTTGACCAATTTTGACAGAATTAAAAGGGGCAAAATGGTAACTATACAATTTTCTCATTAAATAAATAAAATAAACAAAAACAAAAACACGTTCTCTTCCCAGGCAACACTGTTGGTACACTTTCGGTACCACCTCCGCCTCCTTCCCCAACCCCTCTCTTACCAATTTCCCCCAAAACGCCACCACCACAATCAAACCAAAACAAAATACTCAAATCCACAATTTTCTCCAGTATTTCAAGCATAATCATCCATTCATCCTCAAAATGTCAGTATCTGTAGCCGACGGGTTGTATTTGCTGTCGGGGGAATTGGTGGTCATAGATACCTAGCGTTCGGACTGTGGTTGGCACAAATTAAATGTTATGGTAAAGTCTACAAAAATGTGAAATGTTTGGGATCGCCGCTACAATTTTTCCTAATTCATATAATCAACAGTTTCTTCTATAACATCTATCAGTAGGAAAATAACTTTTTATTTATTCTGTTAGATCTAGCGACGACAACGGGGTTGAAAGCCCCGTCTCCCCTCCTGTCCGGAAACTTTGGGAGATAGAGTGCAGATGTGCAATTTATTTTTGTATTTGTATTTTAAATTAAAAAAATAAAATAAAAATAAAAAAGTGAGTCCGTGCTGGTCGAAATTTTTTATTTTCCTAGAAGCATTTTCAATGCATTCTATTTTATGAAAAGTTATCTATGTGGCACAAGTTGAAGGACTTTTGGTCTACTTAGCTTTAATGCCTAACAAATGTCAGCATTCTAAAATCACGACTGTGCGAAGTTTGATCTTGTCACTAGCAACCTTTACACGCTTAGGCCATTTTAGGCTCGTAATGACTTGAAACTTGACATTGCCACTTATTTACATTTTAACGCGTTTTAGAACATTCATAAACATACACTCAAGTCTAAAATTAGTTTTCAATTCTTTTTATAGATTAGGGCACTGTCTGGTGCAGATTTTCATCTTGTAAGAATTGATTTTTTAAACGTTGGGCCTGACACTTGTGAGAGAAAAGGCTGCAACTGGTGATGATTTTTTTACCGTTGAATGATTCAACGGTAACAAAATCTCTAATAATCAAGGAGAAAATCTGCAGCAGACAGCCTTATAGGTATCATTTTACAATCACACACCTACCTAAATTTGAATAAAAATATAAATCCAAAAAGGAAACGTGAATTTTGTTGATTCATTTTGTGTAGAGTTTTGCTATGGTTGTCGGGGGGTTGACAACCCCCCTGACCGGCCCCTCACCCCCGATACAATTATCATTTCCCTTTTGTGTAACGTATGAATCTAGAAGATGTGTAGACATCTTTTTTCTGTCAAGTCAACTTGCATTGGAAATAAACTTTTTAAACATAGTCTACTCTAAATTATATCACATAATTTTTTAATATATCCAAGATTTCATTTGAATTTTAAGAGTTCGTTTGATTGTCAGTATTTTCCATGTAAAATGTTTTTTTCCACATAATTTTCTACTTTCGTACTGTTTGATTGACAATTTTTTTCACGGAAAATATTTTTTTACTTTTGGTCACTTGATCATATTTTCCTTGAAAACAAAAAAAATATTTTCTTTAGGGATTGATGGTTTTTATTTTTCAGGCAATTCACCATTTCTTTCTCTTTCATATATCCACCAATAAAAAATGTACAAATATAATATTTTTTAAATTGAAAATTAAAGTAATCAAACACATTTAATTAATAATTTACATACAAATAATTTCTAGAAAATTGAGTTGCCTAAAATTTATTTTATTTTCATTTAAATTCAATACCCGCAATCAAACGCACCCTATTGTCTTTGAGAAAATATACGATTGAAAAGAAGTTTGAGAAAAACTGATTTTTTAGAGAATTGTGCTCTGATAGTAACTTGATGTGATTCAATATATTAAATTAACTCATCCCATATATCTAACACTATGGGCCACAATTAACAAGATTGTAACAATAGCTATTGGTTTATGAGAATTCGAAATGACAAATGAACCAATGTGCTATGCCGAATTATCCTAAAAATGTACTATCATATTTAAGATGACGTATATTTAAAAATAAATACTAAGCCATTTTTTTGGCTCCTATTATTTACAAAATACATTTTTCTTTTTCTTATTTTCAACTATACATTTTTCAATAAATAATATTACGCACAAACTATTTTTTAATCATACATTTTTCATCAAATCACTGTTCCGAAATACATTTTGAACCAGAAAAGAGGGCTCAAAATGGTTCTAAATGTGTGTGTGTTTTTTTTTTTTTTTAAAGTGGACATACCTACAATCGTAATAAACTAAAATAAATCACAAATTTGAAACTTATATTTTAGAGTAATGCTATTCATCCTCAATGAAGTTACAAAACAGTCTACGTGGCGTTAATGTGGTATTAAATGATAGGTGAAATTAAATAAGTCATTTGATTTCATATTTCATTTAACTTATCATTTAGAGTCACCTACATTGTGTTTGTAATTCGAAAATGAATAAAATTACTCTATATATTTTAACATAAACCGCCTTAAACATGTTTTTGATAAGTTCTTCATAAATAGCCACGTGTACGGGTCTCATACCAATCGAGGTGGCCCCCGACTCTTTCGCCTTTTTCGTTTAGGAAGCCAACGAGATTGTGAATTCAATGGATTGCATATCGAAGTGCGTTTTTGGGCCATAAAATTTTCTTTAAAGATGACGAATTATATATCTAGAGACTCCTATCAAGATCTTGACGGGGAAATTGAAGCTTGAATCTTGCGGAACCTTCCCCCTTACAACCACTCAGAAATTGACACGTGGATGATAACGATTATCTTCTTTGGTTCTCTGCAATGAAATGAAGATAGTATGCGAGAAAAAAAAAATGATTAATCTAAGGAGAATCTCTAATAGTACACAAATATACTTCCATTCTTTTATTTTATTTTTGTCTTATAAGGGAAAAATGGAATCAAAAGTGCAATAAGACATTTTAAATTATTTATTTTTACGATATTTATCTCGATGAATAATACTTTATCATGAGATTGTGAGTGGTTTTGTAACAATAAAGATTCAACTTTTAGTGTCACCTTTATTTCATTTAAACAAAGGACAAAAATATCGAAATCAAGTTGGCCCAACCTTAAATTTCTACTTGAGATGTGATTCAATTTTTGATAATTTCATCGGGATCCCCAACTTTTAATAAATGTGGCACACATGTCCCTAACCAACCATTTATTGCACTCATGTTCTCAACTTTTTAAAAATGTAGCACCCACGTCACGAGTCTACAGAGAAAATATTTATTTAAACGTCAATGACCATGTGCCACAAAAGGGAAACAATTTATTTGTTTTTTTATTGAAAAACAATCGAACGATGTCTTTAACTTTCATTAAAAATCCGAATATGATAAAATTCTTCAATGTTCAAGAATTTATCTCCTTGCTTCATTCCATCCCAATTCGCATCCCAACATCACATTAATGTCGCTTGGTTATTAACATTTAAATAAATATTTTCTCATAGTTGAGAATATAGGTACCACAATTTTAAATAGTTAAGACCCTTTTTGCCTAAGAATACGATTGTCATACTCATGAAAGGTAGAAGATCCCTCACGAAATATACCCTTTTAACTTTTTCTTGATGAACTCGGCCTACACTAATTAGCCTCTTCAATCAATAACCCCACCCCCTCTCCTTTTCTTTGTGGGTACACTCGATAGTTAGATTAATTAGGACTCAACAATTGTGTTATAACAAATTTCCATAGAAATAAAATATTGAAAAATCGACTCTTGTGAACGAATCTCAATGAAACAACTCGAAAATAATGGACGTGCACGAAATGATAACAGAATTAGTCCACCAAAAGAAACAAAACATCAAAATCGTAGTATGCTTTCATCCTAAGCTCCAAAAATAACCAAAGCACAACTAGNGTTGGAAAATAAAACGAATCGAGGTAATATATATAAAATATATGACACGATATGAAGTATATGATCGCAAACAAATAATAAGATAAAAGACAAAGAATTAATTGACAGAAAAAATGAGTATTTTATTAATTTGACTAATATGGAGAAAACAAATATAATAGCCCTTCCTACAAAATTATCATATATATTTCATTAATACAAAACTTGTGAAAAGAGTACAGTATTTATAAATGTGCATGCCAAACCTTAAAAATACTACAAAGATGGAAACAAGATAAAAAAAATCATGTAAAATAGAAGAAACAATATTTTCCCAATAAAAATAGGTGCAAAGAAGGAAATTTTTTTTTATCAAATATCCAATCAATTTTGATTATAAAAAAAAAAAAAAAAACCCAACAATCTCCAACTTAACAAAAATTTTGATGAAACGAACGAAGTTCCAAAATTTCTTCATCTGGAAAAATAAATCCGACTACAACGAAAATTTCGAACTCTTCAATAAGAACCAAAATTTTTCCAACACAAAAATACTCATCCTCTTCGACGGTATCCAACACGAATACATGAACCTAAACACTGGGTTCTAAAAAATTCAAAAAAAATTAAAAATTATCAAAGTATCGAAACACAACCTATAGCAGAACCAACATACATATCTCCAATGTGTCATCCCTAACAGTTGAATACGATAAAACCACAGGTAATGGTGGCAAGCGGAGTTGCCCATATATTCCAAACTCGACTGAGTAGTATTTTTTAATATGGACCCCGAACCAAATTTCAAAGGTATAGTACCAAACTGAATTTTCATCACGATACTAAATCTGTGCTGACTTTTGTTCACAAATTCTACCCCGACCTTGCAAGATATATAACTTTGATCTGTTCTGCCCCTCCAATATAACACGAACACTAATTTGAACCCTCAAGACTTCACCTCCTCTAGAGAACGTGTACCGTTTTGAATCAAGAGTACTCAACAAAATGAGATTCATCTTCAAGTCTAGAATATGTCTCACATGATCAAGTGTTCTACATGTTCCATCCACTAGTTTCAATCTGACTATACCAATACCAGTTACTCGATAAGGTTCGCTGTTACCTATAACAACAACACTTGCGTCACCGTTTCATATGTTTCAAACAAATCTCGATTGAGAAATATATGGAACACATAAACTGTATCCAAAATTCACTAATCGTCAAGTTTGGATTCCATGTCAGAAATCGTCTCCATCACTCAAATAGTGCTCGACTATTTTGGTCTCGTTTGATGCATTTGATTGCTTTCCAAGATTTGCAGTCAAAATAATGCATTTTTCATCTCTGGGCTCAGATCCAACCGGATGCTTCATATTCTTTTTTGAAAACAAGGCACCATACGTATTTTCAATGGTGAGAATGTCTCTAAACGAAGTAAACGAAGCCAAATCTTTTCCATCATACTTTATCTCTAAAGTCTTCAAATTAGCGACGATCTCCTTGAACACAGTCACATGATCTTCCAAATATCCACATTCTTCCATATTCCAATAATGCATCACCCAAATTCATCTGCGCGAGTATAACTCGCATTTTTACTTGTCACAACGAGAATATTATATTACAATTCAAGAGCGGAATTTCATACTTTATGACTGTCATCAATAACAAAAACCTCGAATAAATCACAACCAATAGTTTTGATACTACTTGTTGGGAAATAAAATGGATCAAGGAAATATATATGACACGATATGAAATATATGATCGCAAACAAATAACAAGATAAAAGGTAAAAAATTAATTGACAGCAGAATGTGGTATTTTATTCAATTCACTAATATAGAGAAAATAAATACAATAACTGTACCTATACAATTATTCTATTTTAAATAAAACAAAAAATTGTGAAAAAAGTTTAGTTTTTATAGGGATGCATATCAAATCCTAGAAATACCATAAAAATGGAAACAAGATAAAAAATCAAGTGAAATAAAGGAAACAAGATTTTCTCAATATAAATACGTGGAAAGAAGGAAAATATATTTTCTCCAAAATCCAACCTAAATTAGGTAAGAAAAACCCCAACAATAGTCTTATTTCACAAAGAAATTTCACCCTTGTTCACTTCACTCACAAGTTCCACATGACATGATGATAGTTCAACATTTGAATTGTCAGAAGCAATTGTTCGATTTGAGGAGGATGAACCTTTTACTTCTGTAATAAGACTATGTAACGAGCAGTAACAAATTTTATTTACGACGTGTAACAATCATGAAAGAATAGTAACTTCCTATTATAGTATTTGTTAACAACATATACGATGATGAAAATATAACTTTAACTAATATGTATACGTTCCACTTGAAACGTTTTAAAGTTTTTAATATGGTGAAAATTGTTCAAGAAAATCAAGTTTGGAGTCGGATGATGATGAATTCGAGCTCTTGCAGTAAGAAGAGTGAATGAACTCGAAAATTTCTCTCTGTGAGAGAAATAGAGAGGTAGAAGTGGAAAGAGTGACAAGCCTTGATAGTTGTACCAACATTACTTTATAGAAGAGAATTCTATGTTGCTCGAAGAATGAGAATCTTCAACGGAGATTGTTCCTTCAATTTTTTGACGGCATCCATGGAGAATCCTTGATGAAGGGAAAAATTAATCAATAGAAAGGACATCAAATGTTGCTAATGCTCGAAAAAGGAGGATCTTTGAAGAAATGAATCCATGATTCAAATTGTCACACTATTATCTGTAACTTTTTTCGCATTTTATTCTCAACCTTTCATAAATTTACAAATTTTGTCTCTGATGACGATTTCCCCCCAAAAGTGAGTAAAAAAATTTATTTGCTCCCTCTTTTAAAGCACGTTATCACAATCTTTAGATGAAATCCGTCATTAGAAACAATATCTGCTAATTAATAGAAAGATAAGATTAAAATATAATAAAAAATTAGGAACATAAACGTGACACTAAATAAATATTAGGGACATATAATAGAATCATAATATGACGCATTTATTAAACAAATATAACCCCTTTGTTTCTTTTCAGAAAATGAGGAAGGTTTTTGAGTTGGATTTAAGTATTTTTCAAGATTCCAACACAATTCTACTATATATCATTGATGGCACATATTACACCTCATTTTCAATTAACATAGAGATAGAGATGACAAAAAATCCGTTCAACCCGATACCCGTAGAGTCCCTTCCCAAACGGGGCGGGGACGGGGTGAGGTTCATTGCCCCAAAGTGGGTATAGAGCGGGTACGAGAATCATGGTCTCCGCCCCGCTACCCACCCCGTTTAAAATTAATTTCAAATTTAAGGTTTTATCGAACAAAAATAATAGATTTACCATATTTTTAAATAGAACATAAATTGTTTCTAACAAATTAGTAAAAAAGTAATAATATTTGCGAAGTAAATATATAAAAAAATAAAAGTAAAAAATAAAATAAATAAAAAAGAAAAATAAAAAATAAATGAGGCAGAGTCCCCGCCCCGTCCCATCCCGTCCCGTCCTGTCCCGCTTTAAACGGGTATGAGATGTGATAAAGTAACAAAAATACTCGATGAGACTGGGAATGACCGACCCCCTCTCATTGCCATCCCTCCCTACACAAAGAGAAGAAAGGTTCACTACAAAGTACAAACCCATGGGTCAAAATTAACAAAGCGTGTGAATAGAGGCATAAAATGGACAGGGCTGGGTCCATAAAATAAATTAGAGGAGTAGAAAATTAGACGAAATCATGTTTTTCAGTTTTCCTTATCACAAATCAATCCATATATTTTCCCCCACAAATCAGGTATCTAATATTAAAGAAATAAATATATTTTTGTATTTGATTTTTCATTTTCGAATCCCTATAATTTAGAGATCATTATCTTAAGTTTATTTTTCAATGTTGGAATTTCAAAAAATTCATCCTTATTGTTAAAATTGATAGCTTACTACCTTAGTCACCATGTTTTGTGTGTGTGTGATGCATGCAATGTCATGGTTGTTACACTGTTCCACATCGATCACGTCTATGTGAAAAATAAATATTCGTCACATTACAAATATCATTTTCAAGAAGGCGACTCGTGTGAGGAGACATAAGTCTTTTTTTTTTTTTCGGGCCTAGGGAGTCAAACCCAACAAAATCGTGTCCCAAATGGGTCCACCCATCCAACGGTGGCCCAATTATCTTCACACCACAAATCATTACCACTCCTAACCGAGGCCCAAATGTTTATCTATGTAACTGTGTTTCATCTTGGTAAGTGTTAGACACTACAGATTATATACAACATTTAATAATGTCGACAAACTAAGCTCCAGTTTGGTTCATCTTAAAAAGGTTGATTAAAATCTAAGTTTAAATCAACAATGAATTAAATCAACAACTTTTTAATCACATATTCCATCAACTTCTATCAAAATCTACTAAAAATCTGATTTTTATCTGAACCAAGGATCGCATTTGATTCCAAGAAGTTGACTTTTATTTTCATGTACCCTTTGGTTGCAAAGTACAATGAACATAACATTACCTATTTGGCTTTGTAAATATAACATTATAGTATGAGAGTCAACCTCAAAAGGTCAATTATTTCCAGAAATGCTTGCATTATGAAGTCATTTAATTATTGTTGTAAGATGACCTGCACGTTTGTTGGTTGGTTGAGACGTAATCTCTGTATAAATAGCAGTATATATAATATATGTGTGTGTGTATTAGTTATCTTAAGATTCATCTTTCATGCAAAATGGGAAACTGTTTAGGTACAGATTTTGTAAAATCCCACAAAAGAATTAGACCTCATGGAGGTGAAGAGGAGGAAGTTGAAGCCTTGTGCAATGGAAATAAAATTGGACAAGATTCTCATCTTTGTAAGAAGGCGTCGGCATTGCCTTCTAAAACAGAGCTCGAGGAGGATCACATTTTAGAGCTGATACAGCACTGCAGCCCTCCGGATGTGGCAGAGGATTGTAACTCTCAGAGAGTTAAGATAGTCGTGACAAGGATGCAGTTAGAGCTGCTGATTAGAAGTGGAGTGGAGCTCCATTTGAGACGAATCTCAAGTAAGTCACGTGTACGAAGAACTTGTAAGCAATGGAGGCCATGTTTAGCTACCATTCCGGAGTTGTAGAATTTTTGAACCATAGGATTCTTTTTATTCAACAATCCTATGAAGTGTACATGCAAAAAAGTGGGAAAGTAGGAAGATCAAAAGCTGATGATAGGCAGCCGATATTTTCGAGCATTTGCACCATGGTTTGATTAAACCTGTCAGCTCTCAGATTTTTATTTTATAGAAATTTTCCAGTGTAGAGATGAAATATATTTAGCCTTTAGGCTTATCATCTCTGTTTCCCCTGTTCAGTGCATCAAAAATTGTTTTCCTTGTATAACATTCAACCTTCTCGAATCTGTCCAATGCTTCATGTTTCTATTTGGTGAAAATTTAACAATATTTCATTGAATTATTTACTGGTAGAACTTTCATGCATTGGATCGAGTAATATCAACGTATATCACAATAATCTTGATATATATCATTCCAAAATTCATAAAAACTAGCCTAGTAGCCTTCCATTTCACATGCCATCGAGACATTATTTCTATTTATTTAAACAACTGTCAAATTCTCTGCTTCTGAACATGTAGAAATATTGAGAACTCGTTTAATGACTGGAGTGATTTCTGGATAATTTGGACCTCTTTTCTTCAAATGGATCATTAAAAGGCATCCGCGATCCTTATCAATTGAAACTGTCAAAAGGTTAGCAAATTGATCCGTAATAGCATATAAAATCCTTCAAGTTTAGACCAATGGGAAAATATACAAACCTTATTGATGTGCTTCTGTTTCTTATCTTTTCATCCACCTTTACTAGTTCTCTCTTATTGTTGCCCTCTTTATTTTCTTCGACTCTACTTCTAATGCTCCTGTTAGCATTTTAGTCTTCTTCATAAGAATCTGAAATAACGACCTAGCATTAGAACACAACATGCATATTAATCACACAAATTCATCAAATATCGGGCAGTTACTGGGACTTTACCTTGATTTCTTCATTTTTAGAATTTAAAGTACTGTCTCTCGATTTGCAAGACTTTCTCAAATATATGACCTCTTTCTGAAGCCTGTCGTACAAAAATCCCGAGACCATATCATCACTATCCTTTTTGGTACTGTCCATACTTTTAATGTTCTCCAAGTCTCTGAGTTCATCACTTCTACACTTTTCAATGCTGATCTTAGTGTTTTCGTTTATTTCTTCATTCTCTTTTTCACTGCAATCCATGATCTTATTTCGAGAAGCCCACAAACTCTTTTTCAAGAAACTTCCTCCAGAAGAGTATTTCTTGTTTAAACTATTATCTGCCTTTGTTTCTCTGGCAGCACCTGGACTTTGCCTTTCATCACCTGTCTGCATTAAGCTTTTAGTAGCAGTGGACAATCTTAGCTGTGATGTAGATCTTTTGTTTGCTCTAGTATTACTTGCTAGGATTCCAAATAAATTATTTGACTTCTCAATTTTCGGGGATCCATTAGAATTCACTGAGAAACTAGACACATGCTTTAAGCCTTCTTCCAGTATCTTCAGCCTTAATTTCAACTTATCCTAAGGAAAATGAAGCATCTTTAGTTCACTCAATCACTTAAGAAGCATAATAGGTCTAATGGCTGTATGAAATATGGTTCCAGTACCTTTAGTTGTGCTTCTGCCTTGGTTGCTCTTTCTGAGATAGCTAGTTTTTCTTTTAACCATTGTATCTTGGCCTATAATATATAGGTCTCAAAATCAAGAAGCAAACTCGAAACACATGCAAACTTTTGAATCACAGATGACAGGACTGGACACTATAACAAACAAGATTTTAGCTTCTTTTTCTTTTATACATACCGTCAAATCCTCACTATCAAACATGTTATATATTAGCTGAAAATGGATACTTTTTTTTTGTTTTCATGCATCGAAGAATGGAATGCAGTCTTCGTATACGGGCTTTTGCAGTTTTGAGTAGTAAGTAATACCTGAAACATTTTTCTCTCTTCTAGCCATTTCTTGACAGGCATAACTCTGTTGTTTTCATCCTTCCACTCATTAGCAACAACTGTTGCTATTCGGTTTGCTGAAACCTTGACTCTTGCAAGTTCCCTCTCCAATATCTTCTTCTCCTCCTATCGAGATGGACAAAACTAAGATCTATTGATACTTAAAAAGTATAGAGAGACGATTCAAATTACACAACCATGACTTACATTTAGTTCATCAATCTGTCGTCTGTAATCACGGACAGTGTTGGCTGCTGTTCCACCAGCAAGTATGGCCTCCTCGAGCTTGATAATAGTTTGGCTAAGCTTTTCAATCTCTGAAACTTTTTGCCTATTAGTCTTGTCAAGTATTTTATTCTCCTCCTGCACATACACAAATGCATTTTAATTAGCCTTTTTCAAACCTAAGTTATAGATGAACCTTATAGCTATTTGGTCGAATCGTGCCTGACAGATCTCAATTTGTCTCCTGAGCTCGAAGTTTTCATTTTGAACCTCCTCTACTATAAGTACCCTTTCAAGAGCACTCTTCAGTATCTTCTCAGCTTCAAGCAAGGCTGCTTCCTTCGACTTGGTGAGACGTTCCATCGCCCTCTTATCCTCCTGCAGTGCTCCAATCTAAAAAGTTCCAACAAACAAGATTACAGAAAAGTAGATACATGTACCAATATCGGTGTTTATCAGCTCGACTTTCACATTACTATTTTCGATTCGGGCAACTTAAACAACAATTGGCTAGCAAGAGTACGGCACAGATATTATATATCTCCATCTAATTTACCTCATTCTTATACATCTTAAGTTCTGCATCAAGAGGAGCTATAATTGATTCAATAGGAACATAATCATCATCCTTTTGATTTGCGTACACACTTCTAAGAGCTGCCTCTGCCGCATGTTGTGCAGTCAATGCTTCTCTCTTCTCGTCAGCAAGTTTCTTGATACCAAGATTCTGCATCAATCACATTCAAACCAGTCATCTTCGTACTGAACTTTCTGATATAGCAATTTACCTCCGTTTGAATACAAATTTAGTCAATGCAAAAGTCAAACATTAATCTTAACTGCATATTCATAGCTACTACTTATTATTATCCAGACGTTTTTTGTGGGATCCACTACTTTTTTTTCTTACTTTCTGATTTATAAACCATTTATAAATTTTCCAAACAGAGGCTTAAACATCTCGTATATATAATTAAAAAAAAAGAAAGAAAAAAAAGAGCAATGCACCTTTTGTTCAAGAAGATTTTCAGTGATGCTGAGCTTTTCTTCCAATCTTTTCACTTGGCTCCTGAACTGTAAGCAAATTGTACAAAGATAGGTATATTAGTAAGCAATTTTAATCATGCTATACCAATATCAATGGTGAATTGCAGTTTGAAATTCATGCTGTCACGATGCAAAACAACCCCGTCTTTAAAGTTTCCGAATTTTATCAATAAAATTAAAGAAATTAGGAAACTTGTTTTGAGATCTTAATAAATTTCCTAAGCCTTTGAAAAGTTTTGGTTTCCGAAACATGAATTAAGATTGTTTTTTTTGAGTACCTGTTCCATGGCCTTATCCTTGAGGACTTCAGTTGCTCTCAGTGCCCTGAATTCACTTTGAGCTTTCTTCAATTCCCCATTCTTCTCTGAAATTATGTCAGCAGTCATCATTTTCATTGATGTTTATTAATGTAATATCTGTCTTTGCTATTGTCCAAAATGTGATAAATTAATGTAAAAATGAATGTAAAGGAGCACAAAGAAAGAACGATCAGGATCTGGAAACTAGATGACACTGTGTTTGAATTGTCCTAATCAGTACTACAACTAATTCTTGATGTCTCCAACTAATTTTTTGTTAAATACTGCTCACATGCATAAACAGTTCTTTTCTCTCTCTCTCTCTCTTCACTCGACCATGCTCGGTGACACGTATTATTAAAAACGAGAGAGAGAGAGAGAGAGAGAGAGAGAGAGAGAGAGAGAGAGAGAGAGAGAAAACCTTTGAGTAGGTTGTGCAGCCTGTTGAGCTCAAGGACAACGGGGTCTGGATGTGAAAGAGAGAGTTCTTCACCAAGTTCCTCCAACAGAGACATTTTCTTTATTTTCTTTTGTCCTGTTTCCTAATGCAAAGAAACAGAGAAATATTGATACCCAACGCAATAACAGGAGAAGCAGGGTTTATTGTGTAATATAAGTGGCCAGGAAGGGACTAGCTATGTGTTAGTTATATAATAATTGTTCCTAACCCTTAGAGAGAGTCCATACTTGTAAGAAAGTGACCTCAAAGAGGGATGGATTTCCCTCATTTTGAAGCAAACTCCAATCGAACAAATCAGCTACCCACCCTTCTTTTCCTCATCTCAGGATTCATTTGAACATGAGGTGGTAGTGGTGGTAAACGAGCCCGTCAGCTTAAGCTGCCAAT
Organism: Fraxinus pennsylvanica; assembly: GCA_912172775.2. Classification (NCBI taxonomy): domain Eukaryota; kingdom Viridiplantae; phylum Streptophyta; class Magnoliopsida; order Lamiales; family Oleaceae; genus Fraxinus; species Fraxinus pennsylvanica. Next base: position 32,524,372 of record OU503037.1, on the reverse strand, counting down.
GGCTCAACTCGGTAAAAGTCCGAGCCGGCTCGTTTGTACTAGCCAAGGCTCGGGCCAAGCTTTAAAAATTAGACTTGGCTCGAGCCTGGGCTTGTCCGCAAGCTGCACGAGTCCGATTGCAGGCTGCCCTTCATGTGGGCTTATTAGACCCACCTTTTTAAACCACTTGCTTAATTAATTTTTTTAGTTAGTAAATAAATAAATACTTAATTTGTAAAATTCAACAACTTCCATAATTACTTTTGTAGTTCGTAAATTAACGATCAAATTTTCATATATTCGAGTTAATAAAAATCGAAAAGTCCGTGAGTCGGCTTGATTCGACAAAGGCTCGAGCCGAAAGTCGACTCATTACCACCACTATGAGACGTGCTTTTCTCGTAAGGGAATTTTATGTAAGGCTTACACTGATACATCTTGTCGTGCAAGTCTTTACTCTTTAACGCACCTCTTAAACATGAAGTTAGCTTTTCTCGTAAGGAAATTTTATGTAAGACTCACACGAATAGACCATGCCGTGCGTGATAAAGGTCTTTATTGTGCCCCTCTTAACCATGCTTTGCCCTCCATTGAAAATGGAAATTGTAGCATTTGTTAAAGAGTAAACAGTAAATTCAGATATTTTCATCATGACACACCAACCATCTTAACCATGCTTTGCCCTCCATTGAAAATGGAAATTGTAGCATGTGTTAAAGAGTAAACAGTAAATTCAGATATTTTCATCATGATACACCACCTACTTTAGAATTATTAACTATTTTTTTCTTCAAATTTAGACCCTGTGAAAAGAAGTTCTATTTTGAAAAATTTGAAAATGACGTCCTACTAAACAAATTTGATAGAGAGCACGTCCTTCACTAGAATATAGAATTGACACGTGTGCATGTTTTCACCATTCACACGAGCAATTGCCAAGATTATTATGTTGAGTTTTGTGTCTCAAAACTAGAGTAGCTTGATCTTTCGACTATCTTAGTGTTAATACCACAATGGTGTCAAAGAACTTTCAAGTATCGACGCTTTTAACGTTAACTTAAAGTTTACAAATGTAAAACCATATAGTTAGATGAAACAAATTCATGGGGAAATGACATTAGCTCAAGTAAACAAAACTCCAAAATGAATACAGCCAGTAGCTAAAATTGGCGTTGCGAACGTTCTTAGAAGGAAAGAGTGATGGTAGGTAATTTGGTAACGTCTTATTCCTAAGCCAAGAAAACTAAGGCGCATTTCTTGGAGTTTTCATTTACATAAACCCGTCTTATTTAGGAAGTTTAGTAAGATGGGTTTCTTGCAAAATGATCATAAATCAAGCGAAAATATCAAAGAATAATTTAGTGAAGTCATGATCTGCAAATGTTGATGGAAAGCAGTTGTTTAGGACTAAATCAATTGCTTAGGCATTAAACCCGCCTATACTCATGCTTGATGACAAGGCAAATCTTTTATAGTTAGAGAACAAGAATTCCAAAGCTATGAGGAGAGAACAAAGATATTTTCTTTGGAGTTGGTGGTGGTTGTGGGGTAGGGATGAGCAAGGTAGGTGGGTTTAGGCTGAGTTGAGTTGGGTTGGGTTGGGTTGAGAGTGGGGTGCGGTGAGTTTGGAGGGAAGTTGAAAAAGGTAAAATGACATTTTTATCCTTTACTAGTGAAGAGAATGTGCGTTGCACGTTAGTTGATTATTGTCGACAAGATATAAATGATTTTATTTTGGAATTGATGTTGGTTGATGGTTTCCTTCATCTAATGAAGCATGAAAGAGTTATTTTTTCCTGAAGTATTCAACAACAATCAACTTCCCATTTGATACAACCTAGCAATCATCCAACAACAATTAATAGGCAAATAGCACTACGCAATGAACCAAGATTTTAGTTATTTAACTGACTATAAGCTTGAAATATATTATAAGCATATGTTCCAATATTTCAAAGGATAAATTACATGCCTGTAGGGCTAACGTAGTACATCACGGATATGAGTTTTAGTTTGAGACCTTCCTTTTCACCAAAATCTCCATAAAAATTAGCCTCAAAGCTTTTCCAACAACACCTCCCATTTGGTAAAAAACACTAACCTAGCTAATATTCACTTCCTCATATGAAGCTACCAGCACACCAAAACTAGTCACTGACATTATCAGAAGCATCCTAAAGCTCATCATTCAAATCCAGTTGTTACACCAAGAATGAAAACAGCAACTGACACTGAAAATGTCATTAGGAATGAGATCAGTAAAACAAGTAATATGTGGGAAAACTGCTACAGAAATTAGGTATAGACAAGCCAAATCAATTTCAACCTTTAAAACAACGAGTAGTACTTACTGATTGCTTTCGACATTTGAGTAAATGCAACAGATATATAGAGGTAACCAGTGTTTCCAAGCCAAAGAGTCATAGCAAACATGGCACCAATTGGGATGACAGAAGATATATATCTGTATATTGAAAAGTCAACTTGGTAAAATAATTCTTCCAACCATCAAATTTGAAAAAAAAAAAAAATACAGGTCAAATCTAACACAAGCTAAGAGGAAATGTTGAAAAGAAATCAGGAAAAACAACAGGTCCAAGATTGAAATCCTCATTCAGTTTTTTTTCCCTTTAGTTCAGCGATAAACTCTAAAGATGTTGCTAGCATCTATGCAACTTCGAATATGAGACAAAAGAGTACTCTCACATTTGCAAAGTCATCCCTTCTTCAACTTTCATAATCTGCAAAGAAAACACAAACAAAATTTTTAGCCAGAAGTAGTATTCATGAATAACAATATCCAAAAGATGAAGCTTACCATCATGTTGTCAGAATTACCTTGGGAACTTTAGTAAGCATAAAACATAATACAGATGAGAAGACCTTGTGAAGTAGGGTCAATCCAAGAGGTTAATTTCCTTTGATGAAAGAACCCACTGCATTATTAAATAATATGGAAAGTACATTAGCATGTGAACAAAGTTTGCAATCAACTACTTGCAACATTCAAACAATGGCAACCACAAACAAATTGGCAATGATAATTGATTACTTTCATCGTTTTAAACTTATTTTTCACTTCTATATAGAGAGAAGCAGAAGAAAAAGGCAAACAGAATGGTTATAAAGCTGCATGATTGAGAGCAACTTTAGAAATTTTTTACACGCTGTAACAAACTCTTTATTTTACTTTTTTCAGCAATCATTTATTTTTCCCTTAATAGAAAACAACTAACTTTTGAATGTCAATTTTTTGTCTGGCCAACATCAATGATTTAGCTCTACAAATTCTTATTGTACTCCACTTCCTCTATCTCACAGGAACTTAGCTCCTCAATAAAAGAACAGTAGTTCATTCAGTGATTTGCCAAACATGGCCGGAATCAAAGACAGACCATATAACTTCTCAAAGATACAAAAAATAAATAAATAAACACAGACAGTTCAAGCTAGATATTCGATTTTCATTATGTATCTAATATCTGAAAGTTTATCTCTGCCTCCTTTAACTGACTAGGAGGGAGGTTGAGGAAGGATGGGGAAAATGAGTCTTGTTGGTAAGGGAAAAGGGAGAAAGGCTGATAAAATTCCCCATGGCAATCTAAACATAGGCATGGATTTATACTGTAACAACTTTTATTTATGTCTATCTAATACACGAAGAAAATGGATAGCTCTAGAAAGCAGAAGTCCAGGAAAGAGAAAAACAAGAAAAAGTAATCAATGTGATGCCTATAATGTCAGCAAACTCCTTGTTGCAAAGCTGAAAGTTTTTGCACTGTTTGCAAACCCAACTATCTCTAGATACCATTAGAGTGTAGCAGTGTGAGCATGCATGTTGCCAGTGAACCATGATAAAGTCCTCCTTCATTGGAGATATCGTCCGACAAAGCTAAAAAAACAGACATTTTTTATAAGAACCAATAATAAGACGTGCAACAATGTTTTTAAATTTAACAATGAATGATGGGGGAAAGAACAACATAGAGAAAATAAGAGGTCGAGGGAGATGATTAAAAAAGCATCAAAACATAAATCATCAGTCAAATGAGAGAAAAATCACAAGAACAATTAAAAGGAAAAAAAAAAAAATAACTAAAGTAAATAGCCACGACTATTTGTAAGTGCCTGTAATGTTTTGTTTCAGAAATACTAATATTAAAAACACTATCATTATTGGTAGGTCTTCAAAATAAAAAACCTCTAGAGAAATTTAAACACATAAAAGAACAGTGTGCACACGGGCATTAAAATTACTTTATCGTGTCTCTGCACGGAGATACGAGAATGTGTCTCCGTCGTGTCTCCGCACGGAGACACGACCCCTTCAAAGCTTCAAGTGCCTTCTCAGCATTACCCTCTTGCCAAACAACCACAATGATATTAAAACTATCACAAACGATTCTACATAGGCTTTAAACCTTGACTCTCCAGTTTCATTCCCATGCAAGTAAGCAAGAACTAATGATATTAATGCTGCTAATAAAACGATCTTGACAAGCATATCATCAAATTGTTCCAGAACGAGTCTCCAAAGGGGCTTCCCCTTCTCTTTTTGGAGCTCGTTCCAACTAGATATCTCTCTATGCTTTTCCACCTCATTGCTACTCAGACCCTTTTCAAGTCACTTTGTACTCCTTCAAGCACTGCTCTACAGGCCATGACCATGCTTTGAATGATTTCTCATTCATTGTTTCTTCCATCAGGAATTGAGTTCTC
>OU503037.1:32467546-32494183 GCA_912172775.2 Fraxinus pennsylvanica | reverse complement strand
CGTCTTTAGACACTCCATTGATGGTGTTGGAACAAGCTTGAGTACCTTGGTTCGATTTTTACACTTTATGAGTTTATGTTTTCCGTATTGTAGTTGTAATAATCTATTGTTCACTACATTATAAACTCTACAAAGGTCACCCACAAATGCACTGCTACCTATCAAATGAAGTCTTCAGAGAAGCGGTAGCAACAACGCCGCCTCGCTGCACGCAAGCTGCTTTCGCAACAAGGCACCATTGAGCGCAACAGGTGCGACGATTGTTCGACAGGGAGGCACCTTTGGGAATGGAGGTAGTGGTTTCAGCGTCGATGAAGGGTGAGTGCAGCACCGAATGAGGGGTGAATGGTATAGGTAGAGAGTGAAAAGAGAGAAAGTGGGGGAGGGAAGGAAGGAAGAGAGGCAGAAGTGAATTTTATGGTTTGGGATGAAATTAAGTTGGGGTCGGGGATGGGATGAAGGTGGGGTGAGTTAATTTAATTTTATAATAATATTATTAATATTTTAAAAGATGAATTATCATTTGAATTTTGAACAAAAAACTTTAAAATCTTATTTTTGAATTGGAAAGTTAAAAACGATGTGTGGATTTCCACTAGAAATAGGTAGGAGCCTTGTTTTGGGTTGGGTTGATTTGGTTTGGTTCATCGTTTTTCGACGCTAGTCTGAGTTAAAAAAGCTTGTTTGCCGGCAAAGAGAGTATTTGAGAAATAGTCAAGTTCGTGTTATTATCTTATTTTTTAAGTTAAAAACTCAATAATCAGATTTTCCAAATATATATAAAAAAAATGTATTAACTATTTAGGTTGGTTAATTGGCAAGTTGATCACTTAAACCACAACCAATCCGACCCAAATTTTTAATGCTTAAAAATTAACCAAATTGAATCAAACTTAGTTTTTTTTTTTTAATTGTCTTTCATAAAAAATTGACATGGTTAATATGAAAAAAAAGCTTTAAAATTAACACTCATCTACTGGACTTTCAGTTTTATACTACTTTAATCCTAAATTCATTAACAAGCCACTCCACCACGCAGGCATCCCTCCTAATAAGGTTTGGAAATGGAGAATGCATAAAAATTTTAGTGTTTTGCGGCTCATTCGATTGATGCATCTTTTACATCTTTGCAGTTGGTCAGGTCAGATCTGCAGTTAATTATAATAGCGAAATTAAAGACAGATGTAACTGAAACAAAAGCACAACTAAAAGTTGGCCAACAGCGTTTTCTACTTGCTACATATCATATTCAGCTATAATCACAGGGTCGTGACTCGTGAAGGTAAGCCACATGATCAATACATCCTGATACAGATCAGCTTTTAAATATGATTCTCAGCAGTCATGTACGTGGGTGAAAACGAAATCCAATCTGCAACACCCATCAAGAATGATAATATAAAGTTGATTTTTCAGCTGGTTAATAGTACAAGTATTGGGACCAAATGGATATCACCAAAAATTTGGATGGATAATTCATTTGGAGCCGACGAGAAGTCTCATTGTTGAAGCATTCCCTTCTTCAAAAGCATATCATAAACTCTATCTATTTTTGTTGGCTCAATTTGGAAGAAGGAATAGGCATCGGATTTCTGATTAATATTGCCGCTCATCATTTGTATTGTCATGAACTCTAGCATTCTAAGATAACGAGGGGCCGGTAACCTGATCTCACGGCACAGTTGTTTCTCCTGCCAAGATAATGTAGTAAAACCAGAAAATAAAAATCAGATACCATGAATAGGCTTGTTTGACGATTCTGAGAATTAAGGTGGGCTGTGTATGAAGCCTTATTTTCGACTAATAAATGGACTGCCAACATCTAGAGATGCTACATCAGACTTTCAACTAGTCAATCAACCAAGCAGTAGTGATAAAATAATTAAAGGGCTAGAAGCCCAAAGCCAAACTGCTTTTGCTTTGTAGGGAACAAGAACTGCATACTTACAGATTCAGAAAGTAAATCTGCGCCAGATAATGGTACAAAATCCAAATCAGTTAGCGACGATGAATTAGCGTGGCCTGAAGATGTTGTATTTGAGTATGTATTAAGTGAATCCGATGAAACTGGCACGTTGAGACTTTCCTGACTGCTTGGACCAGCCTGAGAACTTTCCTTTCTGTGACCACTGTCTTTGGCTTCCCTTCTCCTTTTCTGTTCAAGGTATCTGTCAGCTTCACCAGAGGAACGACATCCAGCCACTTGTGCTTCCTGTGTATTCATTTTTGGAAGTCAACTAAATATTGATTTTACTTTAGCTGCGGTCCAAATAAATATTTTTCACATATTCCTTAACCAACCTCCACTTCAGACTATTGTTGCTTGGTAATCGGAAATTACTGATCACACGGTACAACTACCAAAGGAAATGCCAGGTTTAATTTTGACAATATTATGCAGTATAACCTCTATAAATTAATACCTCCCAGTCCTAACCTTAATATTTATAGAGGTTACACATTAGATAAGAATATTTATTGATATCCTTGCTTCTTAAATCCGAAGGGTAGTGTATGGGTTTAATAAAGTAACGGATTCTTTATGATCCTGCCTATAAGTGAGATGGTTCTGAAAAACTATGCAGCTGTAAAATGCTTGGTGGCTGTTGCACTACAGCACTAATGCAAATAGTTAGAAGAACTTTGACAACAATCAACTATTGATTGTTTGATTCAGAAACATATTACTTGCAAACAAAGGGACAGTCCTATACCAAACCACAAGAAACAATATGCCCACACAAACTCTGTTTCTTTATTGAGTATAAAAATAAGTTAAAAATCATGCAGTTCCCAAGATTTATTTTCATCAGTAAATTAAAGTTAAGGATCATTGCTATATGATATACCTTAAGTTCACGAATTCTTTTTAGAATCCTATGTTCTGATATAACAGTTTTAAGTAATTCTTCATGCTCCTCCTTGGAGTGAAAACGCATGAAGACATCATATCGTCGGCATAAATCCTTTTCTTCTTGAGATAACTCCTCCTCAAATGGACTAGGATGGAACAAACTCCTTTCGAGAATGAAGTCTTTCCTGCGTTTTCTCTCATCAAGTCTGACAACAATCCGATGAACAGTGAATTCGAAGATATAACATAGCCAAAAAATATGATAATGAACTAAAGATGGCAGAACATAATTTAATCATATAAAACGGATCTTTTTATTATTGGGTGACTCATTAACCATATGTTCACTTCTTATTGCTCCGCAAAGTAAACATGTTTATACATAAAACAGTCACGTTTCTGTTCTTTTTTCTTTTTGTTCTTATCTTTCCACTGATATGGAGCATAAAAATGGGGTCCAGGGCATATGAAAAAGACTGAATTGTCTTCCTTCACTCAATTTTACTAAAACCATCATCAGTTATAGAAATTTAGACTATAATGGATTACCTCTTTGAATATATACGGAGCACACGTAATTTCAACTCACGCTCTTCTTGGGTGTCGGTCTCCTTAAATTCCATATCAGCCAGCAACAGCTCAGCATCATTATCATATTCAGTCTCAAATTCTTGTCTTTTCGGGTTATAATCACTTAACTCCATCAAAGATGGACCCTCATCCTCAGCAGATTTAGGTTTATTGCTGCCAAAACTCCGTCCTGATAGATGATCTGCAAGAAATTAGGAAGTATATGATTGGCAATAAACAGATAGTTATAACTCTTATCAGAATTCAAACAAAGCATAAAACTAAGAAAAATCAGGTTACCATTCAGTTTTAGAGAATCAGGCTGATCCTTGACCTGGACCATGTCGGATGCCATTTTATTGTCTGCAATTCCTGCAATATTTGTACTAATAAAATGATTTTCTCTTTCTGTTGTAGAAGTAAGGACTATCAATGGGTCTGATCTATGTGGATCTAGACAGATCTAATCAAATTCTCACTATGCAATAACTATATCCAAATCCCAATATGCATGGATCTTTAATATCTTAACCAAATCTGGGCCCCAAGTTCATTCTATCAGATAACTCAACCCGGGACTATTTATTTTCTGGTCTTCATATTCAGTTTGGACCCAGGTCGCGGATCTTAGTCAGTAAGAAAAATGGATCCTAAATCCAACAAGTCAACCAGGCACGTAATAAACATCAATTCAACTGATATTTGTAGACAAGAGCACTAGGTTACTAATCAAATGAAAGTATAATTACCTGCATTTGAAGCAGAAGGCAAATGACCTGAAGGACCATTCTTGTAGGAATTTTCAATTCTGAGTGAGTATATAGAAAAGATCAGAACATAGAATCCGAAAGAAAAATACAACTTACGAAAAATACAAAACGACAATTATACTTGACTCTTGAGGGGGAAAATGGAGATTCCTCCTTCAATGGAAGTTCACCTGGCAAAGGAAGCCCAAGTACGATCATTACCTTCGAAAAATTATATAAAGCATCTTATACTATGTACAAAAGCCAAAAGCCGAAAGTTGTCAACTTAGGGTAGCCAGAGAGGCAGAGGGTGCTAATGTGATGCACTAACAACTTGGAATGGTAATTGTGATATTCAGTTATTAGATTCAACAGTTTCTCTTGTTCTATCTAATCATTGTAACGAACAATTAGACATAAAGAATATCCTGTTGCAGGAAGAGTGGTGCACTCCCATTACTTCAGAAATAATAGAAAATTACAATGCTTTTATCAGTTAAAACCAACAGGCACAACAGCATAACTAAAATTCTTCACGACTGGACACCCTTATCATAAAATATTTTGTGTTAAATAAGAAATTGCAGTCCACAGATCCACTAAACAGCCCAACTGATGTCACTCAATTGAAGTCAAACCACAAAGATTGCCCAAAAGAATTATTTAATGCAGCCCTCATGCTTTCTGTCAACCCAATGTAATATTTAAGAGACATGTACAAAAACAGGTGCCGTGTGTGGGTGTGTGAGAGAGAGAGTGGACCATCAACAAAAGTTTTACCTTTTTTATCCTCAAGGTGCTCTTTAGCCATAGCAAGCAGTTCTTTTCTGTTTTTGCCAACAACGTGCGTCATATCCTGAGAAATGAAATGTTTGAGTCACTTTCAAGAAAGGAAAGTCAAATCATAGACATAACTTAGTTTTGCCATTAACTATACCGGTAGAGGGAAGTAAGGAGAGTTTAGGTAAGCATTCCTATAATGTTCAATGCACACTTCCTTTGTCTTTGTCCCAACATGCTCAGCAACTTCTGCCCAGTTTCCCATGCCATACATCTCAATCCCCTAGTATGTGATATAAAATAATGAAAATCATAACACAGAAACCAAGTGAGATAACACTTCCAAAAAGAGAAATGAGACTACTTTTGATCAACGAGATGACAAACACTTAAAAGAGATTACAAAACACCTCCAAAAGTAACATTTCTTCATCAGCATTCCAATCCGGACAGATGAGAGGAAATGATAAGATGTCCTGTTCCAATGACGTCAGCAAAATCATGAGCACTATGAGGGGATATATCCCTTGAGTAGCATTTCAGCAATATATTGCATGGAAGGTCATGCGACATGGAAAAAATTAGAATATAGGACAAGAAAGATATAACACAAGATCATATGGCAATATATATGGGACAATATGGACCAAGGCACATTATTCCCTTCTTTGGTATGCTACATACAACAAAAACAATTCCTGGAAAATTGAAAGGAAACCAAAATCCACGGTAAAATTGCATGATATGTAGCACTATATCTTGTGCAAACCCACTTACAAAAAGATAATTGTAAAGAGAACTTATATTCATATCAAATCAAAATATGAAATGTTTTGCTAGTAAAAAAGGTCATATTCTCATTGAAACAAATGGAATAACATAATTATTTAGAACACCTGATAATATAAATAACTTCGGATTTAGGATAGTGGATTCTTCGCATTAAGTTTTGTAAAAGTACGATCTTCAAATGGTAGTACTGACCATAACCCTGTACGGGTGATTGCTTTTGTGAGGATGAACCTCGGCTCCTACTGAGAAGCATTCTATGCATAAGTCAAAATCAGAACATACAGCACACTTGATACGAATTCTCCCACTGATGTCTTTGTTACAATAGTTGCAATGGTACAGAGCCCTTTTCCGATCACTGGTCCCTTGACCTTATTAAACAAGAGTCATAAACAGGAGACAAGTGAGTTAGAAGTAAAACATGCAGTAAAAGAAGACCGGCACCTAACTACAATGTTCTCACAACCAAAACCAAGTTTAGATTCGGTGTTCTCTACCAAATCAGCCTAAACAGCCAAAATACAAAAAATCCTTTATTGTTGTCTAAATTTTCATACATCATCAACTCCATCAATAATTGGCAAGAGATCATTATGCTGCTATCTGTTACAAGACATCAGAATCTAAGATAACTGCAGTTCTCTCACTCAATAATATTAATATCATCTTGGAGAGAAAGCAAGTTACCTGCAGTAACAGAATCTATATTTTCACCACTGGATGCATTCTTTTTCCTCCTTGATCTGAAAGTACAAAACATTGTGATGGAAAAGATAGTTAACTACAACTTCATGAAGTTTCAGTACAAGAATATACAATTATTGATGTCATTCTAAAACAAGTGTAAAATTAAAATAACCACATATTCTCCACCCAATGATAGCATGACTTTTCCTTAAATTTTGTGCAAGTAATTGCAAATTTGTTTGTTCCAAGGAGACTCAATTTTAACATACTCACAACAAGACAATCATTACACACACTTGATATTGCAAAATGGACATGTCTCATCTGTTCCCATTCAAATCCAAATCATATTATCCCTAAAAATCACAGCTTTACAACAAATGTAAGAAAACAACTCAAAATAATAACAAAGAACTGCATAATTATAATAGAACCACAAAGCCATATTATCGAACACTGAATAAAAAACCCAGTACCTATAATGTGTATACGCATCGACAGTATATGCCAAAAAAAAAAAATTAAAAAATAATGAAGATATAAAATTAAAGCTGAACCTTTGACTGGGATCTTCTTCACCACGGAAATTTCCACGCGAGCGACCCATTAAATTTTCAAGTAAAGTGTAATCACCTGTCTATACGCAATTAACGTACCATCGCTTACAATGTAATCAGAACTGAAAGCGTTGGAGTAAAGTGTTTAGTCAACTTTTATTCATCGAGAAACCCTAAAATCCAGACAGGGAAGGGTTATGAAGAACCCTGATTTTGACTTTCTAATCCAGCATTTTGAAATCCATGGTAATCAACAAGCAAAGCTTAAAAAAGTCACAGGAGAGAGGAAATAAGATGACATTCCAGGGTTATGTTCTGTCAACTTTTATTTTGATTTATTATAGTTATCAAATTTCATATAATATTTCAGTCAAGTCACCCAGTTAATTAACCATTATTTATTTGAATCTTGTTACACAGAGAGCTGTCTACCAAGTGTGTACAAATAATATTTTTATTTATTTAGCAAAAAATCCTACGTGGACTAACCACTGTTAACGTTTCCGTTTAATAAATCTAAATAAGTCAATAAGCATATTTAGCCCATGTTTGGTACACATTAAAATTCTCATTCTCATTATTTTACTCATTTTCGATCATACATTTTTCNGTTTTGCCGTGGAGAGAGAGATTTATCGATTTTATTTGCATCATCTTATTTGTTTTCCTGTACATGTTAGCTTTATGTAAATTGTTCTACTCAATGCTGTTTTTTTCCCTCTCTTTAGGTTTTTAGAGCTTGTTTAGGAGAGATTTTTGAGGGGAAGAATTGATTTTAAATAGTGATACGATGGAAAATGTGTGATTGAAAAAGATAAAAAAATTATTGATGTGATGAAAAATATTATTTTATTAAACAATGTGTGATTGAAAATGAGAATTGATTTATTGTAAAAAAATCTAATCCCTCTCAAAGAGGCCTTTATTCTCTTTTTTCAATCCACACACATGAAAATTCCACACAGAAATCTCGACGAAAGAAGCCTCCGTGCTGCAGTCACTTTGCCACAAATTCTTCCAATGTCGGGAAGAATCCACAATTTTGTAATTTAAATAATGCAAAAACATGAATGTGTTTGCAAAAAAAAAAAAAAAAGAAATGAAAAGGAAAAAAAAATAAATATGGCCAATGTGCCATTGAACAATGTAATATGTACGTGTGGCTCACAGTATGGCCCTATTTGGGAGGGATTTAGATTTTTCTACAGTAAATCAATTTTCATTTTCAATCACACATTCTTCAATAAAATAATATTTTTCATCACATCAATAATTTTTTTCTTTTTTTCAACCACACATTTCCCATCATATCACTATTCAAAATCAATTTTTCGCCCAAAAATCCCTCCCAAACAAGCTTTATATTAGGAAGTTGAATGGTGGGTCCCTATCCTCCTTCACTTTTCGAATCGATGTTGGTGAGAAGTGTTTCTGTGTTGGGGTTGAAAGTATATAGAGAAAAGACGCGAAGAGATGGATTTGGGGAAAACAAAGAAGAGATAGGAAGTGTTTGGCTAAAAAGAAATTAAGGGAGCGTTTGGTGTAGATTAAAATTAGATTTTTAGTAGATTTTGATAGAAATTTTTGAAATGTGTGGTTGAAAAGCTGTGAAACCCGTGAAAGATGTGATTAATATTGATTGTTTGATTTTGATTTAGATTAAAATTTGATTTTAATTTGTATCAAACAAGCTCTAAATATGCTTATTTACTTATTTTGATATATTAAATGGACACGCCATCATTGGTTAGTCCACGTAGAATTTTTTATTAAATAGATAATGGTTAATTTGGTTTGACTAAAACATTATAAGAAATTGGGTGATCACGATTAAAAAAATAAAATTAGATGATCAAAGTGACACTAATTATAAAGTACAATAATAATTGATGGATTTAACCCTGATATATAAATATTTTTTAAGTAACCCTTGTACCATTTAATGATTTTTCATAGATTTTACAGGATTAATGAAAGGTTTTTTGTAGGAAAAATTGTAGCAGCTGTTCTTAACGTTTTCAATTTTTGCAGACTTCATCTTAATCTTCAATTTGTGCCACCAATGGTCCCTAACCTTCAAAAATATGCATCAGAGTCCAAATGGATAGAATCCGTCCAATTTTCCGCTAGTTGACAAAAAAAAAAAAGTGGACTTTGTCCAATTTTGACAAAAATAATAGGGGTAATGGTAATTTTAGAATGACCAGACCTAGTTTGGGCAGGATTAAAATCTGATTTAATCTAAGTCAAACTTAAACAATCAATATTAACCACATCTTTATGGGTCCCACATTTTTTCAACCACACATTTCAAAAACTTTGATTAGAATCTACTAAAAATCTAATTTTAATACCTACCAAACACCCTCTAGATAAATAAACATAAAAATCATAAAAATAAAAAACAAAAAACAAATAAAAAAAAAAGTTGCTTCCTTCAAACCCCTACCTTATCTCTATGCCCCATCCCCTTTTCTTTAACCACCAGCAACGCTGGCACCACCATTGACCAATCGGCCACAATCACCATCTCATACGTTGGCAAGGCAAATGGGGGCGAACGGATCTGGATAGGTACGTTTGAATCTGCTAAAGACGCGGATAGGGCATATGACGTAGCTTCTCCATTTGGATTCTGATTTTTGAAAATCATCTCTGCTTTCTTTTGAATTCGTCAAATCATTGCTGGGTGGCTGTGGCGATTTGATACACAGTCAATTGTGTGTGATGGGTGGCTGTGGTGGTACGATTGTGGCAACGACGACGATGATTTATTCGAGTAAATTTGTACCAGATGCATCAATAAATTGCACAAAAAATAGTGTTGTTTTGCAAATCAAGCACTTTTAATTTATTGCAGAGTGCCAAAGTTAAAGACAGGGGTTCATAAATTGAATTCGAATCGGTAACCGCAAACAAACACCATGTCATCACCCAAAAAATGAACGAGGTGAAACACCGCTAACAAACACTATGTCATCACCTTCTTATTTCTGGACTGAATTTGGGGGCTACTACCATGTGTTAGCTTAATTAAATCTAGAAATTTTAATGTGAATATTTGTAGAAACTTGCATATGTATTAGATGATGGATTTAGGGATGTTGTGGTGGGGGTTGGTACAGGCGGTGGTTCTTTGGAGACTGCAACTGTGGGTGGGGTGGGGTGGGGTGGGGTGGGTCTTCTTTCATTTTTTTTTCTAATCTTTGATGTAATATATTTAAATGTTTATAATAACTAAATAAATGTAAAGTTATCATTTTACCCTTTTAAAAAAGGGTTACAATATGGTCAAAATAATTTTTTAGTCAACTAATGGAAATGTGGACGGATTTCATCCATTTAGACTCCATATGCATATTTTTTAAAGGTTATGGACCGTCGCTGGCACAAATTGAAGGTTAAGATAAAATATGCAAACATTGAAAATGTTAGGGACTGCTGGCCCCCCTTTTTTTTGTTATATAATTTTTATTATGGAATCAAATTTAGTCAAAATATGATCAAAAATCAATTTCCAACCGAAAAGTTATGCTCCGATATTTTTGTCTCATATTGAGATCTATATTTGGTATAGAAAGTGATCGAATTGGAGAATGATGTCTTAATCAAAATTGTAGCCAGATGAGTTAGCTTTTCAACGCATTTTGAATCGCCTCAATCGGATATCGGAATACAAAGTTATGATAAAAACACTGAAAGAAGGCGCAGTTGCCTGTTTAAAACAAGAAATTCCGTTATATAGTCCGTTAAAACAACAAATTTCGTTAGTTTTTCCGTTAAAAATAAGAAATTCCGTTACATAGCCACTTTTAATATATAATAAGAAGATAAGAAGATATTTGAAACATTAATAATTTTGACCTCGAAACGAGATAGGTGGTTATCTAAGGTCCCGTATTTATGTAGGCTTCCCCAATTTTTAAAAAAATCGTTTCAATTAATTTAACCAACATAATATCCGAATCAGATTTTTCTGTTGAATTAATAAAAGAAATTTCTTTAATAATTTTAACTTATAGACATGACTAAATTTATATTATGGGGGGACGGTATTTATGTTATTGTTATATACCTCACTAAAGTTTTTTGTCATTTTTTTTTTGTCTCGTAATTTTTTATTTCTTAAATTTAGATAAGAAATTGTCCATTCACTTGTAGAACGAACGTACCATGTTTCTTCATTTGCACAAACGGTAACAAACTCGATAATATTTTTTGAATTAATTTTTTAAATTATTTGAGCCTGTTTGAGCTCCATTTTTTTTCCTTATTTTTAACAATATATTTCTATTCCAAAATATGTTCCCAAAATTTATTTTTAATGAAGGCCAAACAAGTACTCCTCTAAAAAAATATTTATTATTTTTTTCTATCTTTTATTATCACTAGCTTTTTTCTAAAGTATTATATTATTTTTCTCAATTGAAAATTAAAATATTTTGAATGCATTTAATTATATATGGTGTATTTGAATCTCCAAACTTGGAGAGTCAAACTTACTTTATATTTTAAAATGTTAATTTAAATAATCTGTTGAAATGTAATTTAAATGGTTAACTCTTTCAAATAGAAAGCATATTATTATATTTAAAAAGTCTCTTGAATATACTCTTAATCATTATTGATATTGAATGCTCAAGGTATGATTTGATTGAGGACCCGTAGGGGGCAAGGCATGCACTTGCCATACATTCCTGAGTTTGCCTTGCATTCTTGAACTTATAATCCAGACTCGAGTATGCAACACACAATTATAACATGATTCTTAATAGTTGTGCGAGTTCTCAGATGACGACGAGACAGCATGCCACATGAGGTGATGACTCGTGAGTTATAGAATCATCGACGAGTAAAAGATTTTATTTTCTTAAAGTCATTTATTATGTAAATCATATATTTATTATTTAATTTAATGCAAAATACCTTGATACGAGGTTATTTCTCGCAATGGCTTACGCATCATATTTTTATAATTTCAATCGGCACGAGTGGATAGCTACAAATATTTTTTTAAGGCATTGTGCTGAATTAACTTTGTTAGTTGAAAAGTAATATCTTGGAAGTTAGAAAGGTTTTAAAAGAAGTATTTTTGAAATGTTTCTTAATTAACTTATATAGTTATGTTTTTTGGACATAAACCTTGTAAATTAATTTTTGAAAATCAAGATATTGGATGTTATTTACTCATTAGTTAATAATGTAAGAAAAATAGTCTGGAAATTGAGACTGTGACACAAACACTTTGATTTAGAGATAATCCTCCAAGCCAAAGTCTCCAAACTGTGGTGTTTACCGAAAATCATTTATCGGGTGCCCATGAGTCCATTAGACGCGTACAAGAAAAAAGTACCCTCATGTTCCTTCCAACGATGAGACGTCGATAGGGCAAGTAAGCCAGCGCATGTAAGAAGCAGGGCAGACAACGGGTGCCCATGAGTCCATTAGAAGTGTCCAAGAAAAATGTACCCTTATGTTCCTTACAACGATGAGACGTCGATAGGTCAAGTAAGACAACGCATGTATGAGGCAGGGCTGACAGAAGAAGAAGGCAATGATGATAGCACTCAAGTCGAGAAGTGATTGATGTTCGATTAGGTTGTGCCTTGTGATTCCATAATGAAAATAAGTTTACGAGAGAAAATCATACATATTATCTTCTATAACATCTCTCTTTTACTTTTATGATGGTAATACATAAACTTAATGCGAACTACCTATTTATAAGATAAATTAGGACAAAATCAAAATTTACAAGCAAATAAATTCTTAAACCATCTTTAATGAAATTTTAGTCCGAAGGCTTCATCTCTTGCACCCCGTTCAAACCCCCAGGACTATCTTATTGCAGAGATCGACTCACTTATTGGATCCACAAAGCGACAATAATTAGACTCCACAACTTAACAGTGACACATGGCTAAGACTAGAGGGATGACATCATAGGCGTAGAAGATGGTAAACACGTCTGTGCTTTCACTTTTCATAATGGCGAACACGTGGACCATCACATACCTTGTAGCTAAGGGCTCCGTGGCATTCGTTGCCATGCTAGCATTGGCGTGTATCCATTCTCATTTCAGGGGTGTAATAAAACTTATAAAGAATTTTTATGCAAATACTCTCACAAACATATCTATAATACATTAAATATCACTAGGCCTAGGAGCAGTTTGGTTTTAGTCAGTTTCGGCTTCGACCCGAAACCAAAACCAATTCAGTTGATTTAGGTTAAATTTCAACCAAAACCAATCCACTTTAGTTCTTTAACCGAATCAACCCAAACCAAATCAATTTGTTTTGATTCAGTTAGTCAATTTGGATTTTTAGTCCAAATTGAATTATTTTTCTTAATTATTTTTTAAGAAAAATATTTCATTTAGATTACAAGAATCTAAATAACTAAATAACTTTATATTATAAGAACTATTGAGTTACGAATAACATATGGTTAATATAGACAGATCAACAGAAAACTTAAGAAGTTTTTTTTAAGCGTTATGTAGCCCCGGTTGTCTAAGAAGGGAGAAAAGTTTAAGTATAACATAATGAGCTTGTGAAAAGAAATTTCCAATGCTATTACTTACGGCAACATTATAGATTGGAAGGAATCGAGATTTAGTTATGAGATTAGAGTTCATCTTTTGATTTATATTTTTGTTAAAAAAATCATAAAAGGTAAACACGTAAGTGGGTTGGGTTGGGTTGGTTCAATTAACCTACGGTTTGAAACTTTAAACCATTACAGATCTAACCCACCATAGTTATGTTAAAAAAAAAAAAAACCAAACTAATTACCTTCCTTTGAAGTTTGCTTTCGCTATTTTTTTTTCTTTTTTTTTTTTGATGTGAACAGATAAATGATGAAAGCTATAGATTCATTAAGGGTGATAGAAAAAAATTATACGGGCCGTTATATATTTCATACCTTTGGGTTGGTTCATTGGGCTCTGTAAACTGAATTCGGTGGAGATTTCACACCCTCATGGTTTGAATAAATAAATATTATTATGGTAGCATGTATTGGAGGAGTTATCGTTTGACGCTCATTTTCTTCTCATTCTCATTTTTTTCTCTTTCTTCATTTCAACTACACATTCTATCAATAAAATAATATTACACATAAACCCAAAAATTCTCATTACTTTTCAATCACACATTTTTCCATCAATCACTATTCCAAAATTTATTTATTTTTCAAANATTTTTTCTTCAAAATGGGTGTCAATCCAGGGCTAAATTTGAGTGGTGGGGTTACAGAGGTATTGGATTTTTATATTTAAAATTTTAAAATAATAAAAAGTTATGAAAGTATGCTTGTATTATAAGCATGTTTTACAGTGATTGAGGTCAAACTTGTCATGTTCTGTGTAACATTTTGTCAAATATAATCCCAAGTATTGCATTGTTAATTTAAAGAATAATCATTATATAAACCAAAAATAATCGAACCAACTAGTTTAGGTTACTTCGCCGTCAAATGTGCAACGATTCAATTTATGTTTAAATAATTGAAAATCGATCAGTGTACATTGGCATATTCTTTATGTTTGATTCGGCTGCAACCTTCCATTTTTAATACAGACAAAATAATGGATAAATATTTTACGCGTCTTTCTTGCTTAATAATATTGTATTCCAGCCCCTCGGGGCACATCCAAGTTGGCAAAGGATGGACACTGCTGGGCTTGCAACCTCAGGGTGGGGAATTCGATTCCTGGTTGGAGCAGTTGAGTGTTGTAATACTCAATTTGGGTGGAACAGCTTGGTGATGTAATATCCATGGAGGAAGGCTCCCTTGGGACCAGGAGTATAAAGGGTGCACAGACCCTGGTCAATTAGAGCATATCCCGCGATTAACCTCCACCCATCACTGAGGGGCCGGGGATGGGTGGTCCAGGATATAGTCTAGTGTAAGTTAGGATACCTGGATATCAAAAAAAAAAAAAATAATAATAATATTGTATTCCGATATTTCAAATTTCAAACTTTTGAACATTATTTTCTATATATGTTTATAGATTGCAGATTTTGGACGTACATATCTTTCTATAGTAGAGGAAACAATATGTACCACAAGTTTATGAGTTCCCTTTTGTATCAAACAATATGTTAAACCGACGCAAGCCGATCTGATTTGATCAATTTTTCGATTTTTTTGCCCATGCCTAAATATCACATCAAGTGAGAAATATTTTTTGGACAAATCCATCCTCACTACAATTCAATTATTTAAACAATATATTACTTTTCATTTTTTAATATACATTCAATTATTTCAATAATATCTTATTTTTGTTTTTTCAATATGTATTTAACCTTTGTTTGGTATCGCTTAAAATTTTAATTTTAATTTAAATAAAAGTCAACAATTAATTTTAATCATATATTGTATGGCTTCCACAACTTTCCAACCGCACATTTTTCAAATTTTATTAAAATTTACAAAAAAAAAAATAAAAATAAATAAATTGATTTTAATCCCCACCAAACACGGGCTTAATTTATTTAACTATTGGAACAATATTATCATTAATTATTTTGTCAACTATTTTAGTTACGATCCATATACATTTGACATATTCATTTGATTTGATTGAATAGTAAATTAAATTCATTTTTTTTTTTGGAACAAATGATAAATATTTTGAGAATTTTCTTTCAATTAATTTATTCAATGAATGTTAAGATAACATAATACTATCTATAATAAATAATCTTAGTTAATATGTCAATGCATATTAAGTGAAGATGAAGAAATGTGGTATTCGTTGGATGTCTTGTTCAGATTAAAGGAGTAAATGGATGGACTATTCTAATTGACTTCCCCAACTATTGAAATTGTTTTTACAAATTGGTTTTTATTTCATTTGAATAATCAAACATTTTGCTTTATTTTCTAGCACAGATATGTTTGGCCAAATCAAGGTTGCTCCAGCATCATGGAATCAAAGGTTATAAGAGATTTATCGGTGTACGAAAATGAATTGTCCATTAAAGTGACGATAGTTCAAAAAAGTTCGGTTGGATCTAATTCCAACAATGTAAATTTGATAGTTTGAAACTCGTTCTAATTGACGAGGAGGTAATACGTCCACTACGATAATTATTTATTTCGTAATTACATTATGAGGAATAACATAGTACTTGAGATTAGGGATTTCACAGGAATTTTGTGCTTTGCAACCGGTGAGATAATGAGAGAGAAGGGGTATTTCCAATAGTTCTCGCTGGTCTTATTTTTCAATATAAAAATAATTAAAACAATAATCAGTTAGAAAATTTAAAACGGTATTCATTTTTTATGGTAACAATATTGCACATAGTCAAAAGAGAATTTATTTGTATCTATGTGAATGTCCACATAACTGAAAAACATGGTTAGAAACTTTGAAAGCTCGAGTGCTGGCCTGGCTATAATTACCCCCCCAAACTGAATACAATGATCAAATTGTACTCTTTCAATAATGGAACTCAAAGTTTCCTCTTTTCCCCTCATCTTTATCTCCCTCACCTTCATATTCCTTTTGCTGAAATTATTCAGTAATTTCAAAGGGTTTAGGAGAACAAAGTTGCCACCAGGTCCATGGAAATTGCCTCTAGTTGGAAGTCTGCACCACCTGGTAAACGCTGGTTCTGAACCACATCATGTTCTCAGAAACTTGGCCAGGAAATATGGGCCGATTATGCACTTACAGTTTGGTGAAATTTCTACTGTCATCGTATCAGCGCCTAGAGTGGCAAAAGAGGTGCTGAAAACTCATGATCTTGCCTTCGCATCCAGGCCAAAACTTCTTTCACCTGAAATCCTCACATATAATTATTTAGACATATCTTTTGCTCCATATGGTGGATACTGGAAACAGATGCGCAAAATCTGCACCATGGAACTCCTGTCTGCCAAAAATGTCCGATCATTTAGCAATATTCGAGAGGAAGAGGCCTCAATTCTAATTGAATCCGTACAATCATCCTTATTTTCACCAATTAACTTGACTGCTAAGCTCTATGCATTCTCAAATAATGTAGTGGGCAGAGCAGCATTTGGAAATAGATCCAAGAACCTGGAGGAAGTGATTCCACTGATAAATGAGTTAACAGCCACTGCTGGAGGTTTTGATGTTGCTGACATGTATCCCTCAATCAAAATCCTTCGGCTCATTAGTGGGTTGAAATCCAAATTGACGAAGCTGCAACAAAGAAGTGATCGGGTCTTGAACGAAATCGTCAATGAACATAAAGAGAGGCTGGCAAATAGAAAGAAATTCAGTGGTGAATCAGTGGAGGAAGATCTACTTGATGTTCTATTAAGACACAAAGAGACAAGAAATCTTGAATTTCCTATCACAATCACCAGTATAAAAGCTGTCCTTGTGGTAAGTTAATTCCTACTCTTGTATAACCTACAATAATTTAGCTGACTGTGATTATGTATTTAAAATGCTGCTCCACTTTATATACAGGACATTTTCTTTGCTGGAACAGATACTTCTGCAACAACGGTAGAATTTGCAATGGCAGAAATGATGAGACACCCTGGAGTGATGGAAAAAGTGCAAGCTGAACTGAGACAAGTTCTTAGAGGAAAGGAAATAATACATGAATCTGACTTACAGGGACTGCACTACATGAAGATGGTGATCAAAGAAACTCTAAGGCTTCATCCGCCTGCTCCCATGTTACTTCCTAGAGTATGCTCGGAGCATAGAGAAATTAATGGATACGATATACCCATCGGAACCAAATTAATACTGAATGCCTTTGCTATCAATAGGGATCCCGAATATTGGGAGGATGGTGAGAGTTTTAAACCAGAGAGATTTATCGGCAGCAGTATTGAATTCATAGGACCGAATTTTGAATTTCTCACTTTCGGGGGAGGAAGAAGGATGTGTCCAGGCATATCTTTTGGTATGGCCAATATCGAGATTCTTCTTGCTCAACTACTCTACCACTTCAACTGGGAACTTCCCGAGGGGATGAAGCCTAAAGATCTAGACATGACCGAGATTCTTGGGACCACTGTGCGGAGGAAAACAAGATTGCATCTGGTTCCTACTCCTCATACTACACTTACTTAAACTACATTACTGGTAGTCAATGTAGACCTTCAAATAAAGTAGCTGTACTGCTAGAAATTCTATATACCTTGCTACTATCTGATTCCTGTCTTATCCACTGTAAGTCTCACGACTGCACTATTATATGAAATGCAATACTATATGCATCATAGCATGCACTCTGTTCTATATTATCCAATGTCAGTGAAGTTGTTAATATGTTCTCCTAATTGTCAGCCATTTTTATTTTGCTAAGAAAGAAAGAGGTGGGAGAAAGTCGTGGCCATGGTCTCCAGTAACAGGATCCATTCAATGTTATCTCCAATCCATTTCCATCATCGACATAAACATTCAAAAACACCTCTCAGTTGAAAAACGTTTCAGGCATCCGATGAAACTGTCTCCAAATGAACCTATCATGCCCCGTCCGTCTTATACCACTACTACGACGTTGTTTTTTGACCTTCAATCATGCCCTGAAACTATTGGAGGTTTAGGCTCAAATGAGCAGACTTTTTCACCTTGAAAAATCATACTGTACTTCAGGGGCGGAGGAGAGGGGGTCCTGGGGGGGTCCAGGACCCCCCCAATTTTTTGGAAAAAAATTTATTTTTTAATTTTTTATTTTTTTTTTTAAATTTTAATTTTATTACCTATAAATGATTAAGTACAATTAGCATTACTCCAAAAAAAAAAATAATAATAATAATAATAAAAGGGAATTTCTTTTTTTTTTTGGTTGATGAGATTTTTGACACAATCAAATCTTGCAACATTTGTTGTCAATAGACAAATATGTAAATTATGATTTATGTGTAGCATAATCGAAGTAAAAAAAAAAATGTCAAATTGGAAAATTAAATCGGAACGATTACATAGGTGCTACGTGAACCCGCAAAAAAGTGTTTTGAACAACAATTCTGTTTAGGTTTCAGTTTAATGAAACCAAAACAAACCAATCAAGAATTAAATAAGAAGTATAAATATAAATGAAAATTTAAATTTAAATTTATGCAGAAATTGGTCTAAATCGAAGAGCATCAACTTGTACTATTAGTTTATATTCAATTTACTATCATCGACGAAGCTAGAACTGGGACTCTCCTGCCCCCATCGAGCCTCAAGTCTGTTCCATGACGAACCTCCAAAACGGGTTATCCGAAGTGCTATTACAGTGTGTGAACCCCTGGGGTTTGTTGCAATTTTCTTATGGTTTGGCATCTGCTCGCAATGCATCCACATGGTTCTCGTTGCATGGTACTTCATTCTCACTTGTGGAGTCCATGTTCAGGCAAGCCAACAAGGTATAATAATAAACTAGAAAGAAAGATATTATATAATCAATAAACTATTGACGTGAGAAAAAATATACGACAAAACTTTAGTTGAAAGATCACATCGTTTACGTTTGAATATTAACTGTTTTAATATAGGTTTCGGTTCTCTCAAACCATTTAAAATAGTTCGATTTGAATGTCCAAAAAATGCTCAAATTAGATATTTTAGCGAAGAAAAATGATGCAAGTTTAGAATATTAAACCGCTAAATAATAAATAATGGAAAACTTGACCCGTTTGCGCATGAGATCATTGCTGACGTTGCTTGCAGTATAACCAATTGTGAAAATTTTGAAAATATAGATGGGTGAGTTTTATTCTCAAGTATTTAAGAGAGACTAAGATTGTTCAACTTTTGAAAATTCTGTCGAGTCTTGACTAAATATTATAATAAAGTGATCAAACTAATCAATAATTTCTAAGCCTCCGACGTTGATAGCCCGAGGATTCAATATTCATTCAACTTTAAAAATTAAGAAAGAAGTGCAATAATATCTCCAACATTTTATTTTTGTTATCGTCGTTCCAAAGATTTGGGCCCCGTTTGTTTCCAATTAAAATCAGATTTTAATTTAAGTTAAAGTCAAACAATCAATATTAACCACACCTTTCATGATCCCACAATTTTTCAACCACACATTTCAAAAATTTCTATCACAATCTACTAAAAATCTAATTTTAATATCTATCAAACACCCACTTGATAGAATATGCAACATAAGGACCTATGAAAGAAATGATGCATGTGGTGGTGAAGGTGGCAACGACAATTAACTAGGTGCTATTCAAAGTTTGGGTTCAGGCACCGGTGGGTTTGGGGAAACGACTTTTTTACTTTTTATTTTTCTTTTTGTTTCAAATTTAAAATTCATTTTTCATAAATTTTCCTTTTAAAATTTCATAAAATGAGACTATTATTATTTAGCATTTACAGGTATCATTATCGATCTAGATGGTAATAGGTTGATGATTCATTGTCCAATGCAAATCAATTTCATTGAATATGTAATTTTTGTATATAATTTTAGCCACAAGCAGAAAGTAACAAGTTTCTAGACGTTTAAAATCTAGATAATTACAAGTTAATTAATTAATATTTAAAATTGATTATTGTGTGACAATTTGATAGCATTGGCCCTAACGATGTGACGAATTACTAGATTACTAATTAAAGTTCATGCATATTCGTATAGCGTGTTCTAATTAGTTTATGAACTTTTCAATTTCGTGTTCTAAGTAGAAAAACTAACTCAAATACAGAGCACGCGATACAACGTGATAAACTTACAAGAGAAACATTTACGAGCACACATGTCACGGGTAAATAATCAACTACAAAAGAAGAATACAAATGTCTCCAATATTTAAAAAAAAATAAAATAAATACCAAAGCAACCAAGCAAACTTCATCCGTTTCTTGTCCTTTTGAACTGTAAAGGAGTGGAACCAAGTACACGATCTTGGTCTTTCCTCACTCCTACACTTGTACATCGACTACTCCAAAATCTAAAATAAAAAAGGTTGCCAAGAACATAAGTAATCAAAAATCTCTAGCTCGTCTCTTCTCAAGAAAGACACGTGGCTCTATATCTTATATTTCAAGACTTAAATATTTTTTCTGATCAAATTTTGGTGCAGAGAAGGGATAGGAGATGATATCTCGTCATCCGTTCTTTGTAGGATTGATTTTTCATCTCAACACAAAAAACGTGTGTTAAAATATTTTTGTCGAAATATCCAAGATGCCAATGTAACACAAACGTTTCTTTCTCTATTGATGGTCCAACATCATGGTTTTAGTTTCAAAATTTACCGACTTCAATTCAGCATTAATGGAATTCATTTCACCATCAATTGGAGGGTAATTGTAGCCATGGTTTGATGGGAGCTTTGCTCTATATAAAGGGGTTTGGTCCCTAAACTCAAATACAACCGAAAATACATATTATACACCATCAATTTAGAGTGTTGGAAGTTTGGAAGTGTCATTGTCTGGAACAAAAGGAAGAGCTTCTCGAACAGCACCTATGATTGGAGGTATGGACTCGATCAGTGAAATTTTTTAGTTTTTTGGACCCAATTGTTTTCGCATAATTGTTTTAAAAGGAAGAGCTTCTCGAACAGCACTAATGATTGGAGGTATGGACTCGATCCGTGAATTTTTTTAGTTTTTTCGACCCAATTGTTTTCGCATAATTGTTTTGGATCGATTTTTAGTCTAACATTTGATATCAGAGCAACCATATTACCTCTGCCTTGGTGTTTCATCAGCCATCTAAAACTCTGTATTCTCTGGTCAAATTTTTTTTTTTGAAAATAAATTTCAGATTTTTCTATAAAATCATATTTCTAACTTCTGTATGTTTTAAAACTTGAGTTTTGCAATTGAGAAGGTTGAATTTGAAACGAGTCAGAAATGGGTTCAAATCTGCCCGACTTGAGGAAGAATATGACCATCTTTGTTGTCTGATGTTGTTTACAAAATGATCAATTAGAAGTGAAATCAGTTATTGGGCTTGTTATCAATTGATAAGATTTTTTTTGAGGAAATTACACCTAGCCCTAAAAGGAAGAGCTTCTCGAACAGCACCAATGATTGGAGGTATGGACTCGATCCGTGAATTTTTTTAGTTTTTTGGACCCAATTGTTTTCGCATAATTGTTTTGGATCGATTTTTAGTCTAACATTTGATATCAGAGCAACCATATTACCTCTGCCTTGGTGTTTCATCAGCCATCTAAAACTCTGTATTCTCTGGTCAAATTTTCTTTTTTGAAAATAAATTTCAGATTTTTCTATAAAATCATATTTCTAACTTCTGTATGTTTTAAAACTTGAGTTTTGCAATTGAGAAGGTTGAATTTGAAACGAGTCAGAAATGGGTTCAAATCTGCCCGGCTTGAGGAAGAATATGACCATCTTTGTTGTCTGATGTTGTTTACAAAATGATCAATTAGAAGTGAAATCAGTTATTGGGCTTGTTATCAATTGATAAGATTTTTTTTTTTTATTGGGCCATGAATCATGACTATTTCCTTACAAAGTTTGGGTAATAAGTAATGGGAAAATTAGGCTATATACCCTCACAAAATAAGATATTAGATTAGTACCTCTAAAACTAATTAAAAATATAATCCCTGTATTAATTACGCCCAAAACCTCCAGTGACCATTTTTTTAACCGTAAATTCTTATTTCTATGTCAATGCTCCTGTGAAACCCATCAGAAGACAAAAAACTCAAGTGTGGTGAATATACGAAGGTTTTAGAGAGAGATATGGGGATTCGAGGTCTAAGCAACTACATCTCCACCATGAGGCCACTGGATGAGGAGGATAAACACTAATTTTTTACGAGCTTTACAAATTTGTGGGGAACAGTCAGCAAAAAATTATGATGGAAAATCCATATTAGGCAGGACTCGAAGCTTGCACCTCAAGAATCGGGTCCTCTATGCATCGGAATCATCAGTCAAACGAGCCACGAACATCAAGCTGAAGAAATTGGTGTCAATGTATTCGAATGGATTGTGGTGCATCACCATGCTGATATTAGGGAGTACTTGAGAATGGAGGATGAACTTTAAGTGATAGTTTTGATGGGAATTTTCCTATGATTTTTTTAGTGAAGAGGATTTTTCCTATGATTTCTGTTAATGTTATACTTGTTTTACTTTTCAATTTTCGTTGATTATTAATTGTATTGAATTGGTTTTCTTCCTATGAAATAGTACTGCACTAGTTTCTGCATCCCATCTCTTTGAAAACAAGGATGATGATGGACTAAATTTCGTTAAAGTACATTAATTTCTTCGTTCAAGTCTCTTTTTGATTCTCCAGAATTTTATATTTTTTTAAAATGAAGTTATGTTCTATGTTTAGTTAATAAAAGTGAAACATAATAATAAATAGACAAAATTTAGAAGAAAATCAATCATCATACAAATTCAATCTAAGGGTTTAATTGGTGTTTTGTCACTTTTTATGTGTTTGTTACTTTTTTTTATTAGTGTTTGTCACTTTTTTTGAAATTTTTGTTACTTTTTTATTGTTTGTTACTCTTTTAAAATTTCTGTCACTTTTTTGAGTGACAAACATAGGGTTTTATTGCTATTTTGTCACTTTTTTAAGTGTTTTTCAGTTTTTAATAGAGTGTTATTTTTTTGTCACCTTTTTTTGTTANTTTGTCACTTTTTTAAGTGTTTGTCAGTTTTTAATAGAGTGTTATTTTTTTGTCACCTTTTTTTGTTACTTTTTTAAAATTTCTATCACTTTTTGAGTGACAAATATAAGTTATTGATTGTTGTTTTATCATTTTTGTTAGTATTTGTTACTTTCTAAGTGCGTCACTCTTTTTCTTGTTTGTCACTTTTTTAATCTGTATGACTTTTTTAATTTGTGCCACTTTTTTAAATTCGTCACTTTTTTAAAATTTATCACTTTTATGAATTTTGTCATTATTTTTAATTTTTTTGTCACCTTTCACTTTTTAAGAAGATAAAAAAAATGAAATAATATGTTATAATTTCCTAACAAAATCATCATATATTTTGTCACTTTTTTAAGTGTTTTTCAGTTTTTAATAGAGTGTTATTTTTTTGTCACCTTTTTTTGTTACTTTTTAAAAATTTCTATTACTTTTTGAGTGACAAATATAAGTTATTGATTGTTGTTTTATCATTTTTGTTAGTATTTGTTACTTTCTAAGTGTGCCACTCTTTTTCTTGTTTGTCACTTTTTTAATCTGTATGACTTTTTTAATTTGTGCCACTTTTTTAAATTCGTCACTTTTTTAAAATTTATCACTTTTTTTTATTTTGTCACTTTTTTTAGTTTTTTGTCACCTTTTAAGTTTTTGTCACTTTTTAAGAAGATAAAAGAAATGAAATAATATGTTATATTTTCCGAACATAATCAACATGTAGATTGGCGTAAACGTAGTGATTATTTTAAGAACAAGATTACTGGTGCTGGCCAAATGGGTGTTATTTTGGTATTTGTCATTTTTTTTGTCACTTTTTTTGAGTTTGTTTCACTTTTTTTAAAAAAAAAAGTAAAAAAGGGACAATTTTTATAACAAAAGGTGATATAGTGTCACTTTTTCATTTTATACAGTATTTTTCATTTCCTAAAAACTTTTCATATGATTTTTCAAGATATTTCTAATTTTAAGGGTATTTTTGTAAGTACCCCGTAAGTAATCATTATTGGGACATTATGGAATGGGCTGTAGTTTTGTTCAAGTGTGCCAATTTATATTAAAAAATGACTTGCAAGTTTTTAATTGAGCCATAACTTATAGTTTGTACTTAGCCAATTTTATACTTCCAGTTTTAAATTGGGCCTATTTTATAGAATTCATTTATTGGTCCGATTTTATATTTTAATTCTTGGACATTTATTTTATATTTATATGAGTGCTTAAATTTTTGCATATGTTACTGTTTAGAATAATATATGCAATTCTATGATGAATTAAATTATGTTTTAAATTATTTTATGCAATTTATAATGTTTATGAGAATATTTTGTGCATAATCATAACATGTGAGTTAATATTGTGCTGTTAGATTTATTCTCATATGGAGTTAATGTCTAGTGATCCATATAGTTTTATTTAATTGTGGATTAACCACAACATCTTTAATTAAATAAAATTATATATTAAGTTTAAGATCATGTAAACAGTAAAGATGTTAAATTGTAATTAATTATACTTAATATGATAAATTTTATCCTACATGAACTTTTATTATATTTATATAATTAATTAGAATAACATATCAAATTACCTCATAATTTGCCCACAGGAATTATGAATAAGTACATAATTTGATAGTTTTATTATAAAGTTTGCTTTAGAATAGAATATCAAATTGTTTTCATAATTAACTTAAATATGAATTAAGTGCACACTTTGATAATTCTATAAAAGGAATAATTGAATATGCTTGAATTAAAAATTTAGCTCATAGGTAATTTTTATGTCATTTTATTCAATTTTAGCAGGATTTACATTGGTAAAACATGCAATCTATGCAATTAAACCTCAATCTTAAAAAAAAAAAACATTTTTAATATTATGCAACGTTACAACCTGCTAATTTCTCTGATGTTCGTTGCGATATTCCTGAATTAAAGGGTCATAACTACAAAATATGGAACGAGAGAATTCTTCTCATTTAGGGTGGTTGGATATTGATTATGCTATTAGGAAAGACGAACCACCTAAAATCACTGATATTAGCACTACAATAAATATTGCACTTTATGAAAAATGGGAGCGATCTAATCGTCTCAGTATGATGTTCATAAAGACTAAAATTTCTGCTGGTATACGTGGTTCCGTCGATAACGACAAGGTCCAAGACCTAATAAAAGTCATTGCTGATCAATTCGTCACTTCAGATAAGGCATTAACAAGCACTCTTATAACGAAGTTCTCATTCTTAAAGCTCATCAGTGTGAAAGGTATAACGCCATAAAATTTCACAAACACTAGAGCGTTATCAAAAATTCAATTTCTTTATAGAACGATAAAATAATATTCTTGAAATAAAAATAACTGGAATATCCATAACGAAAACATACTCACAAATTAAATAAACTGCCTTTGAACAAATTAAACTGACTAATAATTTAAAGAAAAAAATAAACTTAATGTTTTATCTCTTCGATTCTTCTTGATAGTCGCATCACCATTCCGCCACTGCTCCAATTGATTCGAACAGACCTGTAAAATTTTATAAAAGTGAGTATTTAACAATACTCAGTAAGATACGTGCAGTTTTCATGCACAATTATATCACAATAAGATAAAACATTTCATACAACTCTTCTCTTATGGAGCATATCGGTGATCAAGCGACACACCCATCTTAGGTCATCTTAAATTTTCGTAAGATCTCTTAATAAATAACCCGAATGTCCAAGCAATTAATGCATAAATTACTGAATAAAAAAGTACAAGGGAACAAACCACTTGCACTAAAATATCTTACCTTGATTAATCAAACAAGATTTTGAAAAAATATACTAGCAATTTACAGCTACTTTATATGTAAACTGCCGCGTAAAATTCTTTAGTGGTGAATTGTGAGATAATTGCACACTATTTATAGTTGAAATTTTCAATTGAGTTTGTATACAATTAGAATTTAAAACGATGTATATAAAGAATTTGGATAAGAATTCATTTCTAAAGATAGAATTATGATTACTTTTAAACTATCAAATTAAGATTGCAATCAAA
>OU503037.1:32416546-32447908 GCA_912172775.2 Fraxinus pennsylvanica | reverse complement strand
TTTTTATGTCAAAAATCTGTCCCAATATGAGATTGAAGTCAACCGACAGGCCGCACAGCTTTAAGTATTTTGATCATATCTTTTTCTCTCGATATCCAATTAAGGTGATTCAAACTGGGTTAGAAAGCTGACTCACTTTGATTCAGAAATCATCTTCAAGTTAGATCATTGTCTATGTCAAAAATCTATCCCAATTATGAGATTGAAAATCGGAGTATAACGTTTTGATTGAAAGTTGAAGTGTGTTCGTTTGAGGGACGTTTGAAAATGATTTTTCAAGATTTTTGATATATTACAAATGTTCAAAATCATTTTCATGTCAAATCAATTTATGTAAGTGATAAATTTATGAGAAATACTTGAGCTTTATGCACTTACTAAACATTGATGAGTTATACCTTTACATATAAAAATAAGGTTCGATAAATAACTGCATCTTCAAAGTTCTTGATCTCTTTGAGCATCTCTTTGATTTGTATCTTGATTTGCAATTTTGTTAAGTTCCAATTTGATTATCGCATGCAAATCACTATTGTCTCGAGTGATTTGTCTTGAATGATCGTTTAAACTTCACTTGTACTTCATTTGAGTGTGAATAATTATCTTTATAACTTTGAAGAGTTAAACACTCAATTCAATTTGTTAGTAAACAAGATGGACTTGTTTGTTATAATCAAAACGTTAAGGTCATGATCAACCATAGGTCAACAAATAGCACTCTGATTGTCAGTATAAATTCTAATAGAATTATTCACAAAGCCAATTTCATTTAATAACCCTCTTAACCAAAGGCTTTCATTAATAGCATCACAGGCAGCTATATATTCTGTCTCTGTAGAAGATAAGGCAACTAACTTTTGCAACTGTGATTTCTAACTAATGTAGCCATCGCACAAAGTGAAACCATAAGATGAAGTTGACCTTCTTTTATCTAAATCTCTAGCAAAGTCAGAATCAGTATAGACTTTCAGAATTATGCCTTCATTACATTTTTTAAACAGTAGGCCTAATTCAGATGAACCTTTCAGGTATTTTTAACATCCATTTTATAGCTAACCACTATGTTTCACTAGGATTAGCCATAAACCTGCTTAAAATGCTTATACCATAAGCTAAATCAGGTCTATTGCAAACCATTAGATACATAATAGACCCTACAGTGTTGGTATAAGGAATATTTTCCATTCTTTTAAATTTTTCATCAGTTTTGGGTGATTGTTCACTACACAGTTTAAAATGATTAGCAATAGGTAAAGAAACATGTTTACAGTCAATCATAGAAAATCTTTCAAGTATTTTCTTTATATATGCACATTGTTTTAAACACAGAATGCAATCAGTCCTATTTCTTTCTATTTCCATGCCAAGAGTCCTTTTAGCCTGTCCTGGATCTTTCATTTCAAATGCAGATTTTAACTTTGACTTAATAAAATCTATTTCAAACATATTATGGCAAGCAAGTGACATGTCATCAACATATAATAACAAGTAAATGGATTCAGGTCTACCGACCCTTTGAAAAATAGACATGAATCATAATTTCTCTTAACAAACCCCAAAGTCTGAATATAGGAATTAAACTTCTTGTACCACTGTTTGGGAGTCTGCTTTAGGCCATAGAGAGATTTTTTCAACAAACAGACCTTATCATATTTAGATTTAACTTCAAAACCCACTAGTTGTTTCATTTAAATGGTCTCATCAAGGTCCCCAGTTAAGAATCCAGTTTTTACATCAAGTTGATCAAGTTCCCAGTTAAAATGAACAGTTAAGCAAGCAGAATTCTGATGCAAGTATATTTAGCAATAGGAGAAAATGTTTCATTATAATACACCCCTTCCTTTTGAGTGAACCCTTTGGCAACAAGTCAAGCTTTATACCTTTTACCTCCTGTATTAGAATCCCTTTCTTTGATCTTAAAAATCCATTTACAGTCAACAATCTTTTGATTTTCAGGTTTGTTAACAAGAATCCAAGTTTTGTTTTTGATTAGAGATTCCATTTCTTCATTCATGGCTTCTTTCCAAAATTTAGATTTAGAACAGTTTATAGCTTCTTCAAAGGTAGAGGGTTCAGAATTCAAAGAGTCTAAAGAGACTAGGGTGACAAAATCATCATTACTGAACTTAGTGGAGGAAATTATATTCCTCCTATCTCTATCTCTGGTCAATTGATAGTCAGCAAGAGATGAGTTAGTTGATTCAATTTCAGCTTCAAGTTTACTTAGTTCCTGATTCACTTCAGATTGAGTAGTCTCCATCTCAATTAAATCATTGTGATCATTATGGTTTTCAGTTTGTTTTTCTAGAATGGTTTCTTTTATAGGTGCAGACTTAGCATATTCCATTTCAGATGTAATTTTGCAAGGAAAATCACTCACATTAAAGATCACATTTCTACTAATGATCACTTGGAAACCACCCTTACACTTAACCCAAAATCTATACCCTTTGGTCTCATTTCCATACCCCAAGAAAACACATTTTAAAGATGCTGGTTCAAGTTTTCCTTCATGTTGATGAAGTATGCAGTACCGTCAAAAACCCTAAATCTGTTATATTCTGGTATAGTATTTAACCACCATTTTTTAGGGACTTGAAAATCAATAACACTAGAAGGACTCCTATTGACAAGATATGTTGCAGTTTTAAGAGCTTCACCCCAAAAGAATTTAGGAAGCCCAGAACTATGTATCATGCACATAATTTTTTCTAATAAGGTTCTATTCATTCTTTTAGCAATAACATTTTACTGAGGGGTGTATGTCACAGTTCTATACCTTAGAATTTCATTTTCTTTACAAAAAGAACTGAAGGGTATATGTCACAGTTCTATACCTTAGAATTTCATTTTCTTTACAAAAAGAATTCAAGGTCATTATCAGTCTTAAGTACTTTGATTTTCCTGCTGGTTTGATTTTCAATCATCAATTTCTATTGTTTAAATTTTGAAAATTATCAGACTTATGCTTCAAAAGGAAAGTCCATATTTTTCTTGAAAAATCATCTACTATAAGTAAATAGAATCTAAATCCACTCAGATACTTACCACAACAATAACATTTTCTAATTTCCAGCTTAGATTTTGGTTGATTCTTGTTCTGATTTCTGAACTTAGGAAATTGAGGTTTATCCCTTTTATGAGAATTGAAATTGCACTGATTTCCTCTTTTGTTCTGATTCAGTTTTTCCCTAACATTCAAAACTTCAATCCTTTTAGAATGATTGATTGAACTTTTGTAATGAGTAGGAAAATTAATCTTGTCAGCATAGGTTATAGGATGGTTATCTCCTTTTTGGGGCATTTAATGCGGATATGATGCTTCGGTAAAAGAGATGAAGCCACGTGTCCCCTCATCCAATGGTTACTATCTCATATGTAACACTATAAATATCCCACATTTGTGTCATTTGGGGATAATGCAAAAATATTGACTGCAAGCCATATATTCTCTTCCAACTGTTAGGAGAAGACATTACAAAATATTAAGCCGTGGAAGAACAAATATTTCTATGAATAATCATACAAAGGAATGAACCATAGAAACATTAATCGTTACAAAGAATCGCAACCTTAGCTAAACAAGAAAAATACATATAAACACAATAGATATATCTAGACATATAAAAGATGAAAATAGTGAAAGATACCATGACAATAACTTTTGTGAAAGTTCAATTAATTTCCTGGAAATACACACACACACACACACACATATATATATAGCGGATAAAATAAAAAACCATAAGGGCACACAAGAACATTATAGTAATTTCTCGAAGTTTTACTTAAAATACTAATGTAGTATATAATGTACGGACACATAAAATAATTTAAGAACAACAGTTAAATAAAAAAAATTCATTTATCAAATAATATCCTGCAACATAAGGAGAAGCCCCAAAAGTTGAAAACAATTGACAATTTGGCTAAGGAAAAATGAGTTTAGATTGTGATGTTCCTCCCAAGAGGGTAAGAGAAAACCCTAATGAAGAGGCTCCACGAGTAGCAGCTCCAGCGGGTCGACGCTGACTCCACCACCACCATAGGCGTGGTGGGATGAAGGTAGCTGCTCAACTCACACAGGAGATAGCAACCATGGCTGCTAATATGAGGAATATCACCAACCAAAACATGGCCATACAATAACTCTTCATGCAAATGGAAGGCTAAAGAAGACCTCCAATCCCCCATTTTATACCGTTAGGATTCTATCTCTGTGAAGATGAAGTCCAAAGTTAAAGGGCCTACCCCCAAGCACGCTAGGGAAATTAGGCCCCTTGAAAGGGAAATGAGGGTTGATATTTCCTGAAACTATGCTTTGGCCAACCCTTCAAAGCACATGTTGACATGGAAGATAATTTTTCCCCCGAATACGAGCCAGAACACATGTCGCAAAAGTCTGTTTGTATGTTTAACGAAATTAGCTCCATGGGAACCAGGCACAGGCCATCGCAGCCACCTCCCAAACCTAGGAACATGCTACAACCACCACCTTCTGCGACCCAGTCACCAGAGAAAAGGCAAGGACATGCCCCAGGTGCCACCCCACCTGGAAATAGGCGCCATAGGAAGGAGAAAATGGTAAGGGATCAGGTAGGACCATCTCATCTTCTGCCCAGATATCAGGCCGATGAAGAGAAAGATTCGGATGAAACCCCAAAGATCTTGTGAACTCGATGAGACGATGAAAATTTTCATTTTTCACAAGAACTAAGAAATGCTCCTATCCCGAGTCACTATGTACTGCTAAAGATACCAAAGTATGAAGAAAGAGACGACCCGACTAAGCACTTGAATACTTAAAAATGCATACATGATTCTAAGAGGCATGACCTCCTCCGTCAAATGCAAAGCCTTCCATCTAACTTTAAGTGGGGCAGCCAAAATTTGGTACAGTAGGATACCTCCAGCAGTATTAGGAGTTAGCCAAAGGTAAAAAGTATGTTCCTCAAATGATTCGCTGTTAGTAAGGAAAGAAAGGCTTTTATCCAACGTATCCAAGACATGAGGCAACAATCTGGGGAGACGATGAAAAGTTTTTGGCCCGCTTTACTGACGAGATAACATATTACGTACAAGTCACCGACTGGGAGGCGTTATCCGTACTACGAGGTGGGCTAAACATGAATACCAAGGATGTACAGAATTAGGACCCCACCAATTACGACGCCTTGTTGGAAATGATGAGATGGGAGATCATCAACAAAAAGTTGACTGATCACTGAAATAGAGAAGTGGGAGTCTTCAACCCTCGCAGAGACAGCGTAGA
Source organism: Fraxinus pennsylvanica (assembly GCA_912172775.2). Classification (NCBI taxonomy): domain Eukaryota; kingdom Viridiplantae; phylum Streptophyta; class Magnoliopsida; order Lamiales; family Oleaceae; genus Fraxinus; species Fraxinus pennsylvanica. The sequence goes on along the minus strand of OU503037.1, from coordinate 32,442,636 downwards.
AGAGAACCCACATTTTACCTAATGGACCCACCTATGGAACCAGGCTGGTAATGAAGTTGTCCCCAATTCCGGGCAAGCACTTGCCACAACCACATTGAACGTGGTGCCCATGCGGCTTACGAATAAGTGACCCCCGAAACTAATATAAGGCAAACTGGATCCGAACAATGGCTCCCCAAAGTGGGAGAGGTCTAGGGCGGGGTTTAAAACCTAGGAATAGGCCGAACACCCCTCAATATTGTACTTATCATCATTTCTACAGTCATGACACAACATATTGTAGAGACATAACCCAACACCCTAGGTAAGTGAACACATGAAGCAACCAAAGAAATGAACGTCCTTGTAGGGACATTCTCCCGCCTAAGCAGGATAAAAGGCCTATAGAGGCACAACGACAACGTAGGAACCCTTCGGCTAATATGGAAGAAGCTCATATCTATGAAATCGATACGATTTTTGGAGGACCCTACGTTAGGGGTAATATAAGGAACTCACAAATGAATTGTGCTAGAGAAACCTAGGACCCTCCAACGACTAGCTACATAGTGGATAATAGTTCCTAAAGGCAATTACCACCCATTGCCTTTACTCAAGAAGATGCCGAGGGTATACATTTTCCTAGTTGTGATGCCCTCATGGTGAGGGCTGTTATGGCCAGTAATTTGTTGAAGTGGAAGCTGGTTGATAATAGTAGCTCTGTTACCAACCTTTTTGGGCCATTTTTGGCAAGATGATCATTGATCACGAATTAACCTCCATCATAATCCCTCTTGTACGGCTTCACCGGTGATAGCATCATCACAAAGGAGAAAATAACCCTTGTTGTGGAAATGAAAGAGTCACCTCAGATAGCTTTAAACTTCATGGAATTCTTGGTACTGGATAACAAGTCAGCTTACCATGGGATGCTAGGCAGACCCGCCTTAGAGGACTTATGAGCCATCACCTCCATTCATTACCTATGTGTGAAGTTCCCTACTGAACATGGGATTACCATAGTTAGGGTGACCAAAAGGAGGATGGGAATACTACTTGAACTAGATAAGAAAATTCGAACCCAGAGATGTCAATGTGGTACTAATTGATGTTGATATGGTGGAAGTCCCAAGAGGCCAAGATTCCGGTCAAGAAGACGTCGAGATGACGGATGCCCTCGAGCAGGTGGTTATGCGACGAATTGGACCCTCGTGTTATTGAGTCTGAATTTTGAGCGTACCGATGGAGGAGCTAAAAAGCTTTCTGATGGATTCTTAAGATCCCATAGAGGCATTCCAGGTGAGAAAAGGCTTGCCACAGAGAGCAAAGAAAGACTCAATGATTTTTTGTTTAGAAATCTTGATGTTTTTGTATTAAGGCACAATGACATGGTAAGCATTGACCTTAATGTCAGTTGTCACTACTTGAAAATTGATCATAAGGTTGCCTGCATAGACAGAAGAGAAGGGCCCTCATCCCAGAAAGATATGAGTCTTTGAAGAAGAAAATGCAAAAGCTGATAAAGAATAGCTTCATCAGGGAAGCCATTTACCCGAAGTGGATCTCAAGCCTAGTCTTGGTAAAGAAACACAATGGTAAATGGGGGGTGTGCATAGACTTCTTTGACCATAACTAGGCTTGTTAAAAGGATAGTTTTTCCTCTTCCAATGATAAACCAACTTGTGGACTCCACTACTGGGCACAAGCTTTTGTTCTTTATTGGCTCACTTTGAAAAAAGACGTGATCCAATTTGTACGAAAGTGCGATAAATGTCAATGCTTCTCTCCTATCCAGAGACAACCTTTGCAAGATCTAACGATGGTATCCAACCCATGGCCATTTTCCAAATAGGGGATCAACCTTATAGGCCCTTTACCCAAGGGTAGAGGTATTGCAAGTTTTGCTATCGTCGATTACTTCACAAAATGGGTTGAAGAATATTATATGTTGATTCGGAATTCCTAACTCAATTATCTCAGATAATAGGCATTAGTTTGATAACAATAACGTTTGCGGCCTATTTGAGGAACTTGGGATCAAAAAGCATTTTTCAACACCTCACCACCCCCATGCAAATGGATAAGTAGATGATGTAAATAAAACCATTAAGTATATTTTGAAAAGAAAACTTGACGCCTCCAAGGGAGCATAGGTCGATGAACTATCACAAGTATTGTGGGCAATCCAGACTACAAACCAAACCCCAACTGGAGAAACCTCGTTCTCAATTACCTACGATGCAGAAGCAATAAGCTCGGTGGAAGTCGGGTTACCTTCTACCAATTGATTGCAATTCAATGAAATATCCAACGACAATTTAAGAAGATGTGAGCTCGATTTTTTCGATGAAATGAGGGATGAATCCCAAGTGAAACTGGCTTTCTATTAAAGTTGAGTTTGAAGATTAGTCATGTTTCAAATGTTTGACGGATAATTTGTCTCTGGAGGTCATTATATTTACTTATGTTCAACTTGCAAGTTATATTGTTTAAGTCATGCACCTTATGGAGGTCCCAACACTTGCAAGTTATATTGTTTAAGTTATTGCTAAAGTCTTAGCTCAAAAACAAGAAGATAAAGAAATATGTACTTCATTAATTAGGACATTTGTACAATGGTAGGCTTCAGCCATTACATGAGAAGTAAAATAAAAATCCTATAATGTTGGAGGTGGCAGGGAGCCTGATGCCTCTGTAGTCGGTACTTCAGTAGTTGGAGCATCTTCTCCGATGCCTCATCTTCAAGATCACCCTCTTGTTCTTCTGCTTCAACCTCCACAGCATAAAGCACCTCCTCCAAAAACTTCGCTTTCAGTTCAGAAGCATTAAGTTCCAGGTAAAGTTTTCCTACCCTATCCACTACTTCAGTATAGGCAAACTCCCTCCAATAGACACAGAAGTATTGATACTCTTCTGTCAATGGAAGTTGGCAATGTAGTCCTTTACTGCCTTCTCACCTACTTTCTGAGTATCGGCCTTGGCTTATTTAGTCACCTTTACATAATGCCTTATTTGGGTCTCCAGAAAATGTCATTGAGCCTAGCATTCTCCAAGTTGGCCTTTTCCAAAGCTCCGACTGTTAGCTTATAATGATTGTTCAAAGTTTAAACCTTCTTCATCATGGAAGCCACCTCGCACTGGGATTCATGGACCTTCCTATTTAGAGCTTCAATCTCCGCTAAGGCAGAATCCAACTTGTCTGCATCTTCAGTTTGATGGGCCCTCAACTATTCAACCTCAGTCTTCATCTTTTCATTTCCTCTGAGGCCAATTTTTTAACCAACTCCTTGTTGCATGTCTGAATGTCTTTCAAAACCTCCTAGCACTCCAAGGCAATCCCAAAAGCTCTAGCACTTTGTCTCACTAGAGTTGCCATAAGATCAATCGCGTAACAGGTAGAGACATAATTTTGTTACCTTTCAATCCAAAACTTATGATAGTGGCACTCTGGGCCTCAGTTGGCAGCATCTCCATAATTGTTGGGGCAATTTCCTCATCTTTTCCAGTTAAGAACCTTCCAAACTTCCCAGGGGTCCTCGCCACTAGTGCCTTTTTTACGACCTCGGAGGTCTGATCTACCTCCTTCCCAGCCTCTTCACTGTCCACTTTAGACTTGTGGATCTTAGCCGCATTGAACATAAACTGCATCAGCTTCGAAGGAGGAGGTAAGGTCTGCTTGGTAGCTGGGACAATGGTGGCATCGAACTTGCTAAAAGAAGGGCTAGAGCCATGAGTTAATTTTCTTTTCTTCTAAAGTTTTTCCAACTTCCCATTGCCCTTATCAGCTTTCTAGGCCCCTTAATCCTTGCTTTTCTCTACATGCTCCTTGCTGAGGTGTTCTACCTTTTCCCTGATATGCTTTGGATCTCCAGAAAAGGGCTTCAAAGCCCTAGAACTTACGGTGGAGGTGGCTCTTAATATCGCTTGTTCCTCCCAAAGTCATCTACAACAAGTAAAGATTATATTAAAACTCAATGTTAAGTATTGTGTATCAAACAGAGGGCCTCAGAATTTACCTTCAGAGGCCATTAGTTCGAAGTTCAGAAAGAACTTGCTTCAGTTAAAAGGGGCATGAGCCCCCAAGGAGTCATGCAATACCATCCTTTGAACTCCTTTTTCCCAAGTACCCGGGGATGGAAAAGTGTTTGGAAGACATGAAAAGGCATATCCCCACCAAGCGAGGTCTCCTTCCAAAGGAAATATGACATGACCAAATGGCTCTACCTATCTGACAGTAATTGGGTGGAAGCTAACATGTAAGACTTCATCATCGACCTAAAAAATTGGTGCAGAGGTAGACGTATACCCGCCCTAAAGAACTACTCACTAACTACCACACATCTCGGCCTCGAATAACAAGCATGTTTGTGGGCTTCAGGCTCTAAGAGTTCTATGGAATCCGAGATTCTATACTTTTCCCTAATTTCAGCCAACTTTTCGAAGGTCATTACATAAGGGATTCTTGCAGCCCCTCACCCCACATTGTAATCAATGGGGCTTTCACTCATTACCCAATAACCTCCGTCCAACCCCTCAGGCATAGTCTGTTCCCCAATCCTAGAAATGGTGACCCTTCCACTTCTAGCACTCGAACTGAAAGCCATTGAAATCGAAAAAACAAAAGATGAAAAGTATGGAAAGACATAAAGTCTTAGAGAAATTACCTAAAATAAAGAAAGCTCTAGAAATGTGACGTCGCCGAAGAACATAAATTATCGGAAATTTTTTTGATTGCTGGAGAAATTTGGAGACTTTTGCAAAGGTAAATATAAAGAGCATGATTTTGGCTTTTATAGGAAGAAAGGACAAAGTTCAACCATTGGATCTTGATCTACTTAATCAGAAGCGTCCATTTTTAAATTCGTTTGAGGTGTTGAATTCAAACAGTTTTTGTTATTAACGTCTCAAATTGATGTGTGTCTCTCATGTACGAGCCTCGACGCATCGATCTAAAATTACAACAGCGTGGCCATCATTACGCATTCAATATGTAATGGTTGTACGTGTATTGGGAGTCGAACGCCTCAACTGTCTTTCCTTGGTAACGTGCAAAAATATCAAATCATTGACACAATTCTCAAAATCATACTTTATTGACAATAGAACAAGAGCTTTAGCAGTTCATCCATTTCTTGCTTCACCTCAACAAGCAAATTTCAGCTATTTTCAAAAATGAAAGCTTTAGCAGTTCAACCCTTCCCTGCTTTGGCTCCACAAGCAAATTTCAGTTATTTTCAAAACGAGAGCTTCAACAATTCAGCCTTTCCCAACACATTGAGCTTCAACAATTTAGCAATACATAAGGATGGGACGTGAGAATCAAGTTTAACTTTGAACTTCAACTATGAAATCAATGTCTATACTTGAACTTAGTGGACTATTGTGCTGGTCAAAAATCTAACCATGATAGAAAACATGCTTTAAAGAAATTTTGCTCAAAAAAGAAGTCTTTCTTTTGCTCAAGATAGAAGTTCACACATGACATAAATAACCATACAAGAACTTGGGAGACTATTGTTATGCTTCGCTACATAAATAACCATACATGAACTTCACATGACATAAATTTTACTGTTGAAATTTAAATGATGTTTTTGTACTTAACTAATTGCATATATGTTTAATTCAGTATCCCACATGATTGCATTTCGTATGGTAAAATAGAGGCAAAGGATAGAACAAAACTTATTACATCGAATAAGGGTTTAGACTAGGTAAATTGAATTTCTAGCCATTAACATTGGTTAAACAAGTAGAGTAGGAACCAGATACAAGTTGGATATCCTTCGAGTAAGGGTTCCAAGTATCTCAGTCATATCTAGATTTTCAGTTGAAGTGGTAGAGTAGTTGAGCAAGAAGAAACTCAACACTGATTAAACCAAACGATATACCTAGGAATGTCCTCCACCGTCCACCGAAAGGAGTAAATTCAAAATTTGGTCCTATAAATTCAATACCAATATCAGAAAATCTCTCTGGTTTAAAACTCTCAGCATTTTCCCAATAATCGGGATCTCTAGTGATTGTAGAGAAATTTAAAATTACTCTTGTTTCGATGAGTATATCGTATCCATCAATTTCTCTATGCTAATTTTTTGCATTCGGAATTCGTCACCTTATTAAATAGGTTGTTAATAAGTCCACTCTGGTATTTTCTTTAGTGAATAGTTTGAATATGTGCTAAATATTTGGGGACGTTCGAATCATTAATTTCATAAAGGTATCACGAAGAAATTATTTAAGAAAATGCGAGCCACACGTGCAAAAATAATTAGAAGAGCCAAAAGATCATTTCATCCCAATCTAGTTATTCAGCTTCCAATGGGAATAATACATATATACGACAAGTCAAGATGATATAAATTGTAGGGAATTAATTGTTATCCAAAATATTGTAAATTAAAATAATTTTATTAATTACATTAAAAACAAGACAAGTAATCTAAAACTGCAGGAATAACAAAAGAGCGAATGAACATTCAAATCGAGGCTTGTGTAAACACAATTTCCTTAAAGCAGATTCGATTCCTCACCATAGAGTCTAAACACTGCAAATGCTGCTCCAACGAACTAACTTAGTATCTCAATACTATCAACACCAAGATCTTTGACAGAGAGCGAAAATTATGTATACAGACAAGAGATCAAATTTTATACTGAGGAGAAATTTTCATGTGTCTATAAGGGATGAAGATGACTAAATAAATAGACTGTAATGAAAAATTAACAAGTCACGAGTTATGCCATTAACCACCATTAACCCGACTGTTAATCTCTTCATTAACACATACATAATCGCATGAGTTTCAGTAATTAAAAGAATTTGGAAGGTTTTTATTTGGAAAAATAATAAAATAAAAGCAAAATGTGGATCCTCTTAAGGGCCAATTTTTGGTCCATTCGGTCTGACATTCATGTACGCACACAAGTTCAAGGTCCGAAACCTATTTTGATCCGTGATTTGCACCCCTCTGTGCAAGCACGTGGAGAGAGTATCTATACTACACATAATTACACCCTTCTAAATTGGAATCATATTTAAAACGATCATTGCCTTTATTTATTTTCCTATGTGAAATAACTTTAAACTAGTTTCATTTCAACACAAAACCTCTTCCATTGCATCACTTTGAGCTCCAATTTCTCATTTACCAGAACATCATTTTTGGCAAGTAAATATATGATTTTGATGTTCTCACGGAGGAGAAATCACATAGGCGATTTCTTATTTCAGGTAACCCACATTACTTCGCTCGATTTTCGACGTATAAGAATCATTAAAAGCTTGTTACTTATCCTTCATTCTTACGGGCATCACTGTTGCATCATAGGAATGGACAGAAGGTAACATCCCCCACAGTTATTCAATCAAGTCTTTACAATTAGGTTGTCCCTTTGAACCTAGATCTTGGGATCTCCAGTCAACTAGGTTGGGTTTTCCTTTGTATTAACTTATCCATTCAAGGGCTTAAGTCCCATTCCTCTCGATGATTTTTCAACTAACTCTCTATTTTTCTCTATTTAACCATTTGGTTAGCAGATCCATAATGTTATCCTTTGATATTACATAGTCAATAGAGATAACTCCAATTGAGAGTAGTTGCCTTATGGTACTGTGTCTACGACGTATATGTCTAGATTTACCATTGTACATGTTACTATGGGCCCTTCTAATTGCTAATTGACAATCACAATGTATGCAAATTGCTGGCAAAAGTTTCAACCATCCTGGAATATCCTCTAAGAAGTTGTGTAATCACTCAACCTTTTCACGACATTTATCTAGAACTATAAACACATATTTTATGGTAGATCTAGCTATAACTATTTGTTTAAAGGATTTTCAGGATATAGTTGCACCTCCCAATGTGAATACAAATCCACTAGTGGACTTGGAGTATTTTATATTAGATATCTAATTTGTATCGCTATATTCTTCAATGCCTGGTATAATGAAGTCCAAAATCACGAGTTTATCTTAAGTACCTTAATATTCTTACTATTCATTTCCAATGGTCAGCTCCTGAATTACTCATGTATCTACTCAGTTTAGTGTGTCTACTCGTGTTATGTTTGGTCTTGTACAACTCATCAAGTACATCAAACTTTCAATAATTATAGAGTATTCTAATTGAGAGACACTCTCGCATTTGGTTTTAGATAGATGCTAACTTGAACATAAAGATATAAAATAACAACTATTTTTGGTGTCTTTGCCGTAAACACATTTGTCACACTCCTTAATCTTAAATTCACATTCCATTATGACATTGTCAAATTTTTCGTGCTACTGATTTGGAGCTTATTTCAAGCCATACAACATCTTTTCCAATTTACTAACTTTCTTTTCCTGCCATGTGATGAAAAATCATCGGGTTGTTCCATGTTGATTTCTTCNTTTTGACATCCATTTGATGTACTTCGAGATTGTACAAAGATGCAATCGCTAATATCATTCGAATGGAAGTTATTCTCGTTACCGGAGAATATGTGTCAAAGTAGTCAATGCCTTCTCGTTGCCTATAACCTTTAATTACAAGTCTGGCCTTGTACTTATCAATAGTTCCATCTGCTTTCATTTTCCTTTTCAAAATCCATTTGTAGCCTAGTGGTTTGCTTCCTAGAGGAAAATCCACTACCTCTCATGTATAATTTTGCAAAATGGAATCTATTTCACTTTTAATGGCTTCTTTCTGCTGAGGTCCTTTTGAAGAGTTCACAACTTCTTGAAAGTTTCGAGGTGCACTTTCTAGCATATAAGTTAGAAAAATAGGACCATAAGATTTTTCTGTCGTTTTCCTTTTTGCTATGTCATGACCAACCTCAACCTCATCTTTAAGTTCTTGGTCCTGGCTATTTTCAACCATAGTCTCATGAATCCATTTAGAGGAGTTTGCTTCCTCTTTGGATATATACGAAAATACATGTTCAAAGAATGAACCAGTTCTCAATTCTACTATCGTGCTTTTGTGTAGATCTGGAATTTTAGACTCATGCATAAGAAATCGATAAGTACTACTATTATGTGCACAGCCTTTGAAAATGCAATCTACAGTTTTCGAACATATCTTTAACTTCTTTGATGTTAGAACGGCTACTTTTGCAAGACACCCACACACTCGTAAGTATTTATGCGAAGACGTTCTCCATTTCCATAACTCATAGGGGGCCTTTTAATGTACAATTTTTTCCGTTCAGCAACACTATTTTATTTCTGAGAATAAAGTGCAGTGGTTTTATATATAATTTCGTGTTGTGCACAGAATTCAACAAATGGTGCTTCATACTCATCACCTCGATCACTTCTCAACACTTTAATTTTCTTATTAAATTGAATTTCAACTTCATTCTTATAGAGAATAAATTTCTCTATAACTTCATCCTTATTTTTAAGCAGATACACATAATAGTATTTTGTGCTACCGTTGACAAAAGTAATAAGATACTTGTTGCCACATCTTGTTTGTACAAATTTTAAATCACATATGACGCTGTGAATTAAATCGAGTAGTTTTATTTTTCGTTCAATTGATTTAAATGAGGACCTTGTCAATTTTGCATCAACACAAGTTTCGCACGTATGTTTAGAATCAATATTGAATGTGGATATGCAATTCAAGTTAATTAATCTATGCAATGTATCATAATTAATATGTCCTAGTTTACCATGCCACAAATGGAAAGACTCAATCAAGTTAGCAGAAGAATTAACTTTATTAATTTTCAACTTCTCAACCATTACATTCAGTTTAAACATACCATATAAAACATAACATTTTTCGACAAACATTCCACTTTTTGACAAAATAACTTTATCTGACACAAATATAATACGAAAATCATGCTTATTCAAAAGTGAGCTGAACACTAGATTCTTGTAGATTTCTGGCACATACATCATATTATTAAGAATCAGCTCTTTCCCCGAAATCATGTTCAAAACTACTTTTCCTTGACACTTGATTTCAGAAGTTGCTCAATTTTTCGTGAACAACTTCTCCCCTATCTCAATTGCTTCGAACGCAACAAACAACTCTTTATCAGAGCACACACACCCTATAGCACCGATGTCAATCAACCACTCTTTTGGGTTAGAATCCACCATGTTCACTTTAAAAATGAAGGCTGTGAGATTCATCTTCGACACATCATGTGTCATGTAATCAACCAAATTTGCTTCTTTTTTATTATTCTTCGTCAGCAATCTGCATTCCGAAGAGTTGTTGCCTACTTTATCACAATTGAAACATTTTTCTTGAAATTTCTTCTTACAAATGCCCCCTTTCAGACAGGGTTTAGCACATTTGCCACTAGATATCTCAGATTTGTTCTTGAAGGTCTTAGAACTTTGACCGTATTCAACAACATTGGTTTTAGCCACAATAGGATTGAGCCCCTTCTTTTTTAACCACACATTTTTTCAAAAAAATCATTATTCAAAAACATATTATCCTTAAAAACTCATTAAAATGGATCCCAAACAGGGCTGAATCTCATGAAAAATCACTTGGAGTTCTTGCACTTAACTGATTACTCTTTTAGAGTCCACCATCTTATAATCCAAAAATCTCCGGCATCCTCAGTTTTATATTTTCAATCCAATGACTCTCTCAACTCCTTAGCAGTTTTCATAGTACTATACACATTGTATAGCAAGCCTACGAAGTTGTTCATGATGCAATTTTGACACAAAAAATTCGAATGTTTCCATGCATCAGTACGCTGACAGCCTGGACATCTTCCTCACCCATCCTTTGAATTTCGAAGTAGTTTCAGTTAAGAATCTCACAAAATTCAAGGTGGTCAGGTAAAACAACATTTTTTGTTGCCGCCTTTTGAAATTCGAATAATTGAATTTCTCTAGTTTTTCTCCATTATTAACTGGAACAGTAATGGCATGGCCAATTTGTAGAGCCATAGTCTGGCTCATAGCATAGTTTGGCAATTTAGCCACATCAGAGTTTGGCTTTTGAATCACAATAAAACTTGGGCCCTTGAGCCACAGCAGAACCCACAGTCGGATTTTCAAAAGCCATATCTATATTGATTGGTTCGGTTGCCATTTCTGAAAATCAAACGAATATTAGTTCTCAATAAAACCAAATGAACAACTTGTTTGTTGTGAATCTGTTTTACGCTTGTCAGCCAAAATATTTTAGATTAAAATAATTTAATTAATTACATTAAAAAAAAGAACAAGTAATCTAAAATTGCAGGAAATAACAAAAGAGCGAATGAACTTTCAAACTGAATAGACTGTAATGGGGAATTAACAAGCCAGAAGTTATACCGTTAACTACCATTAGCCCGGCTGTTAATCTCTCCATTGATACAAATATAATCACATGAGTTTCACGACTTAAAAAAATGAAAGGTTTTTGTTTGGAAAAATAATAAAATAAAGACAAAACGTGGACCTTCTTAAGGGCCAAATTTTCATCCATTCGATCAGACATTCGTGTACGCATACAAGTTTAAGGTTCGAAACCTATTTTGGTTCGTGATTTACACGCTCCGCGTGCACACGTAGAGATAGGATCTATGTTACACATGATTACACCGTTCTAAAGTGTAATCAAAGTGGTCACTGCTTTTATCTATTTTCTGATATGGGATAACTTATCTATTTTCCGATATGAAATAACATTAAGTTAGTTTCCCTCCAACATAAAACATTTTCCAATGCATCATTTGAATTCCAATTTTTCATTAACCCGAGCATCATTTTTGGCAAGTAAATATATGATTTCAATGTTCTCGAGAGGAGAACACAAATCAGTATTGATATTCCAAAATAAACATAACGGGTCCTACTCAAAATTTATGTCAAAGTCAGCCCTTCAATTCATTTTTTTTCAACATTAATTATATTGCTATGTTATTTTTATATAATTCAAGAGTTCAGTTTCTCATCGTTAGTGGAGAAAGTGAAAACTAATAATAGTCTAGGATTTGTTTTACTGAGTATGATTATTGCAGCATAAATTATACAAGCCCGATCAAGTGTTATGGTTGGAGCTCAACCTCAACCAAAACTGCATAATTAAATCAAATTAACTCCAATAATTGAAGGCAATCAGCTGGAAATTAATAACTCAAGCTGTAAACTCTATTAATTGACTGAAATTACAGTTCACGGTAAGAAACAAGGGAAGGATAAGAAGAAGGAATAAGAAAAGTGATGAGAAAGAGAGAAGACAGAGAGAGATTTGAGAGGGAAATCACACTGAAACAAATCACTCCCCTCACCCCTTCCTTCATCTCATTATAACAGAAAGAAGTCGTGTTTTTCGAATTGCAAATTATAAAATGTGTTCCTATTACAATTGAAATCTTTAGCTCAAAACGACACCGTTCCAATTAAATCCAAAACGGCGTCGTCTTGCCCTTGAATTGAAATTGGCGACAACAGCTCTTCTTCAGTTTCTCCTACCTTTGGTTTCCCATTTCAGTTGTTTTGCTCCTCCATCATAACATCCCTCTCCCTTAGCTTCAACTTGTCCCCAAGGTTGAAAGGATGGGAATGATGCCTGGATGTACCCTGCGTTCTCCCAAGTGGCTTCATCGGAATTGGAGCATTTCCACTGAACTAGCCATTGTGTTACGGCTTTTCCTTTCTGATTAACCATTCATGCAGATAATACCCATAGAGGCTGGAAATGCTCCCCATAACCCTAGTTATGATGTGGAAGTGCTCTAACAGGCACATCTTGCTCCCCAATCTTTTTCTTGAGCAGTGAGACATGAAAAATTGGATATATCTGGGCAGTAGTATGGAGTTGTAGTTTGTAAGTGACCAATCCAATTTTCTGAATTATTTGATATGGCCCATAATACCTTGCAGCAAGTTTGTGATTAGATCTTCTAGCCACTGTCTGTTGAGCATATGGGTGTCTCTTTCACTCTTGTTTTTATCAGCATAGTGTTTCATTCTAGCTCTAGTTTGAGCTAAATTTTCCCTTAGTAACTGATCCATTTTGTGTCTTTCTTAAAGTATTTCTTCCACTGTCGCTTTATTGCTCTACTGGTATGGACCCAAAGCTAGTTGGGGAGGTTTAAGATCATATAATGCTTCAAATGGCGTCATTTTAATGGCTGTGTACAATGTGGTATTATACTACCATTCTTCCAGGCTAACCTATTTTCCCCAATGCTTGGGCTGCTTGTAAACCATGTATCTAAGGTACATTTCTAAACACTGGTTTAGTCTCTCCGTTTGCCCATCTGTTTGGGGGTGGTATGCTGTACTTAACTGCAGTTTGACCCCCCAAATGTTTGAACAATTCTTGCCAAAATTCACTGGTAAACACCTTGTCTCTGTTAGTCACAATACTCTGTGGCATACCATGCAACTTGTAGATGTAGTCTAGGAACAACTAGGCAATAGATGAGGTTGTAAATGGATGAGCCAAAGTTAGGAAGTGTGCATACTTCATAAATCTATCCACTGCCACCAATATCACAATTTTAGTATTGGATGTAGGTAGGTCTACGATGAAATCCATGGAGATATAACTCAACGCATATTGTGGCTCAGGCAGTGGCTGTGATAGAAATATAAAATACATATTTTTCCCTCCTCATTTTATGGCTCGTATGTTTATTTTGTGCCAAAATGTACTCATTACGTTAATATTTTGATTTAGGTGGCAATTCTATGGATATGGAATAATTTGAAAGAAAATGAAACTTCGAGGACCAAAATATAATTATTCAAAAGATGACCCGAATGGTGAGTCATGCATGAAATTGAGCTAAGTAACACATTGTGATATTATAGAATGTTAGAAGAAGAAGCAGAAGAAGGAAGCAAGGCCAAAGGGTAAATGAAATAAAGTTTGGGGACCAAAGTGAACCAAATGGAAATAATTTCTACCAAGCAGTCGCATGATAGAAAGTTCATGCAGTTGCCCAAGCACCAACAGGAGATGAGCAAAATTTTTATACCCATGTTGTCGAATGGTTCATTCTGGGCGCAAATTTTATGGTTTCCTTATTCGAACTAATCTCTTATGTTTGGGTATTTGGACGACCTATTTCACCTTAAACTCGCCCAAAACTAAGGAAGAATGTACAAAACGCCTCCAAACTCCATTCTTCATTATTTCTCTCTTAGATTCATGACTTGTAACTAAACTTTTACACTTGGTCGAAGGAAATTAAAGTCTCGAAACCACATATTGTGAGATCTAAATAATTTTTCTTATTTTTTAAATCTTATTTTCCATATTGAATATTCTTCTGCACTTATTTTCATGATTGTTATGTTTAATTGCTAGTAGGCCTATTAGTTTGTTAATCATTACAATCTACTGCTAAGTTAAATATGAAATCCGTAATTGTTTGATTCCTTTAACTTGTGATAGAGTTCATTGAATTTTAAGAAGATTGTTTAAATAAATTGAATACAACTGCTGGTGTTTGTGTTATCTAGTTCATCGATTTCTCTATTGTGTAAAGCTGTTATTAAATTGAATCTTGAGCGCTGGTCTGGGGTTATTTAATAATTAGGGTTAATTAGAACGCTGGTTTCTAATTANAGCGCTGGTCTGGGGTTATTTAATAATTAGGGCTAATTAGAACGCTAGTTTCTAACTATCTAAAATTAAGGAGAAAAATGAATTTATTTCAACAGTGAATATTCAAAATATGAATTGAATTATCCTTACATTTATGATCAATTGTGGTTTTTCGACAGTGGATGTGGACTTAGACCAAGTTTAGTCTTTTGATTGTTTTCGTTAATTTAATTTTTATTGTAATTGATTGCTTTATTTATAATTGTTTACATACAAAAAAAAAATCCCCAATTATTGTACGAACCACAAAATATTGAATCACATACTCTTCGTGGGATCGACCCTTACTTCCACTGCTACATTAGTTTTAGAAGTTAAGGTATCACTTTTGGGTGCTTGGGACAGCACACACAAAATTTTGGCGCCGTTGCCGGGGAGTTGTGCTAATTTATTTTTGTACTTCTTTAGTTGTTTACTTTATTTAAAAAAATTAAAAAAGAAATCATAATTTTCTAAGTTTTTAGGTAATTTATTATTTTTAGCAATTTTAGTATAGAATTTTATTTGTTTTCCTTACTCTAGCTCCTTTTTAATTTGTTTTATTTGTTTATGCCCACAACTCGATCTTTTAATCAAGGTGAATTGCATTACGATCTGGAACTAAAAGGAACTTTATGCAGGTTAAGGAGTGGCAATCAGTGGAATTTCGTAGTGAACAATTTGATCCTGAGACGCTATTCCTTGGTGATTTTGAATCAAAGGAAGAGGAAGCCATGGTTGAGGACAATCGAACTTTGAAGGAGCTTGCAACCCCTAACTTGAATCAACAATCTCTAGCATAACTTGTTTTCTAATTTAGATGCTACTACTACATTCGAGCTTAAATTTAGGCTAATACATCTTTTGCCTACTTTTCATGGTCTTAAAGGTGAAGATCCTCATAAACATCTGAAGAAGTTTTATGTGGTCTGTACAAGTATAAAACCCATGGGGATTACTGAAGATTAGATTAAACTGAGTGCCTTTCCATTTTCTCTGAAGGATTCAGCTAAGGATTTGCTCTATTATCTACCATCGGGAAGTATTACCACATGGGATGGAATGAAGAGGTTATTTTTGGAGAAATATTTTCCTGCTTCGAGGGTAACAAATATTAGGAAGGAAATCTATGGTGTAAGACAAGATAATAGGGAATCCCTACATGAGTATTGAGAGCGGTTCAAGAAATTGTGTGCAAGTTGTCCCCATCATCAGATCAGTGAGCAACTTCTCATCCAATACTTTTATGAAGGTCTTCAACCCATAGAAATGAGCATGATTGACGCTGCAAGTGGAGGAGCTTTGGTGGATAAAACTCCCGAAGAAGCGANACCTCTTAAACACATGAGAGTTGAGTGCTTATATCCGTGAGGGTCTACATGTTTGGTTTATTCCATCTTCATATGAAAATGCTAGCTAATTGATTATGAGTTGTGTGAGAATATTTATTTATGATGTGTTGTATGCTTTAAAGAGTTTGATTGTTCTATGTTCATGGCATTACGACCTGAGTGTTTTTTAGGGAATTAAATTTGAGTTTGCTCGAGGACGAGCAAAAGTTAAGTGTGAAGGAATTTGATAGAAATATAAAATACATATTTTTCCCTCCTCATTTTATGCGCTCGTATGTTTATTTTGTGCCAAAATGTACTCATTACGTTAATATTTTGATTTATGTGGCAATTCTATGGATATGACATAATTTCAAAGAAAATAAAACTTCGGGGACCAAAATGCAATTATTTAGAAGATGACCCGAATGGTGAATCAAGCATGGAATTGAGCTAAGTAACACATTGTGATATCATGGAATGTTAGAAGAAGAATGAGAAGGAAGCAAGGCCAAAGTGTAAATGAAATAAAGTTTGGGGACCAAAGTGAACCAAATGGAAAATAATTTATATTATGCAGTCGCATGATAGAAAGTTCAAGTAGTCGCCCAAGCACCAACAGGAGATTAACAATGTAAATTTTTTATACCCACGCTGTCGCATAGGTTTATACCATGCAGTCGTATGGTTCATTCTGGGCGCGAATTTTCTGGTTTCCTTATTCGAACCAATCTTTTATGGTAGGGTATTTGGACGACCTATTTAACCCTAAACTTGTCCAAAACTAAGGAAGAACATACAGAACGCCTCCAAACTCCATTCTTCATTATTTCTTGCTTAAATTCATGAATTGTAACTAAACTTTTACACTTGGTCGAAGGAAATTAAAGTCTCGGAACCACATATTGTGAGATCTAAATAATTTTTCTTATTTTTTAATTCTTATTTTGCGTATTGAATATTCTTTTGCACTTATTTTCATGATTGTTATGTTTAATTGCTAGGAGACCTACTAGTTTGTTATTCATTACAATCTACCGTTAAATTAAATATCAAATCCGTAATTGTTTAATTCCTTTAACTTGTGAAGCACTAGTATTTGATGATTTTCTACGATAGAGTTCATTGAATTTTAAGAAGATTGTTTAAATAAATTAAATACAACTGCTGGTGTTTGTGTTATCTAATTCATCGATTTCTCTATTGTGTAAAAACTGTTATTAAATTGAATCTTGAGTGCTAGTGTCGGGTTATTTAATAATTAGGGTTAATTAGAACGTTGATTTCTAACTAACTAAAATTAAGGATGATAGGAAAATAATTTCAACGGTGAATATTCAAAATATGAATTAATTATCCTTACATCTATGATCAATTGTGGATTTTCGACAGTGGATGTGGACTTAGACGAAGGTTAGTCTTTTGATTGTTTTCGTTAATTTAATTTTTATTGTTATTGATTGCTTTATTTATAATTGTTTACATACAAAAAAAAAAAAATCCCCAATTATTGTACGAACCATAAAATATTGAATCACATACTCTTCGTGGGATCGACCATTACTTCCACTACTACATTAGTTTTAGAGGTTAAGGTATCACTTTTGGGTGCCTGCGATAGCACACACCAGGCTGCAAAAGGCCTGGATATGCCACATGTTCACTCTTGCACCTCTGTCAAGTATCACACTCCAGTACCTCTTGTTTGATCTCCTTACCCATTCCTGGCCAAAAGAAATATTGCTTTGCTCTGTGGATGCTACCTTGTACACTTGAATCCCCCCTTCTTGGGAAGCATGAATGGCTGCAATCAGCTTCTTCTTCACTCCACCACCATTGCCAATATAAATTCTAGACTTGTATTTGAGCAATCCATTCATGTATTGATAATCTGGATCAGTCTGACCCTCTAGTAACAGGGTATTAATTTTATTTGTGGCGGTTTCATCTCCTGCATAACTGGAAATTACCTCTTCTATCTGTTGGGGAGTCACAGCAGTGATGGCCAAGCATTCTGTTTCTCTTCTGGATAAGGCATCAGCCACCTTATTGTCAAGGGGCTTCTTGTACTAAATCTCGTAATTGAATCCCAACAGCTTAGATAACCATTTTTGTTGTAATAGGGTAGTGATCCTTTGCTCCAGTAGATACTTAAGTGACTGATGATCAGTCTTAACAATGAAGTAGTGTCCCTCCAAATAATGCCTCCATTTCCCAACAGCTGTTACTAATGCTAGTAGTTCCTTCTCATAGATAGATAGGCCTAAGTTCTTGTTACAAATATCCTTACTCAGGTAGGCTATAGGTCTTTTATTTTGCATCAAAATCGTTCCTAATCCTCCATAACATGCATCAGTCTCTATAACAAAGGGTATAGAGAAATCAGGTAAGGCTAAAACTGGTGTGGTGCTCATGGCTTTTTTCAACTTCTGAAATGACACCTCCACATTTTCACCCCAATGGACGTTATCCTTTTTTAGTAGATCAGTTAGAGGTCTGGCTGTAATTCCATAACCCCTCACAAACTTCCTGTAATACCCAGTCAAGCAAAGGAATCTTCTAAGTTGTTTGATATTGACTGGTATGGGCCAACTTTGTTCACAGTGGAACTCTAAGTCTGAGCTGTACACCAAAATATCGTCAAAAAATACTAGGATGAATTTTCTGAGGTATTGCTTGAATACCTCATTCATCAGGCATTAGAATGTGGCTGGAGCGTTTGTCAATCCGAACAGTATTACTCTAAACTCGTATAGACCTTCATGAGTCTTAAATGTTGTTTAGTGGATATCCTCAATGGCCACTCTAATCTGATGATAGCCAGCCCTCAAGTCAATTTTTGTAAACCATTTGGCTCCCTTCAACTCATCCAACAATTCATCTATCAAAGGCATAGGCTACTTATCTTTAATTGCGAGATTATTAAGCTATCTATAATCCACACAAAATCGCTAAGTACCATTTTTTCTTTTTGACCAGCAACACAGACGAAGCATAGGGACTGTTACTTGGTTGTATGATGCCATTCTCCTTCATTTCCTTAACCATTTTCTCTATTTCTTCTTTCTATATGTAGGGGTATCTGTGTGGCCTCATCTTGAATGGATGTACCCCTTCTTTTAGGGGTATGTGGTGATCATTGAACCTGGGTAGGGGTAAGCCTTTTGGCTCCATAAACATCATAGGAAATCACCACAGCTTCTAGTTATGCTGGGATGGATCCATTTTCCCCTTCAGTAATGCAGCAATCTGAGCCATGATTCCATAAGTTTGCATCCTGCTCCATCCCTTCCCTTCATGATCATTCAACATCTGAAATTCCTCCTTAATTATTTCATCTTGAAGTTCTATCCTGACACCGTTATGACTGAGGGTAATGCTTCCTTTAATGAAATCGAACAATACTGGGCTAAATTGACTTAGCCAGTCCACCCCAAGTACCATATCATTGCCCCCTAATTTAAGAACCCTCAACTGATATTGGAACTCCCAATCCTTCATCTTCTAAGTTAATGGATTGCAGATAGCCTTGCTAACTAGCTTACCACCCCCTGCTACAGTTACCGAGGTAGGTTTGGCTGCCTGTAGGTTGCAACTGATGCTACCAGCCAACTGCTCATCAACGAAGCTGTGAGTGCTTCCACTGTCTATTAGAATAGACACCTTTTTTCCCTTAATCAACCCAGGTATCCTGATGGTTTTACCTCTGTTACTGCCCACCAAGGCACAGAGTAAGATTTCCATCAGCTCATCTATTCTTTCTTTATCCATCTGTTCCTCCCCAACTCTAGGTGGTTCCATTATTACCTCTTCTTTTTCTTCCTCAACCAGAATGAAATTGAGCATCCTGTTTTTGCAAACATGATCTCTAGTGTATTTCTCATCACATTTATAGAATAAACCCAGCTCCTTTTTTGCTTGAAAATCAGAAGGTGTGATGGTCTTGAATTTAAGGGGATTAATGGGAATTTTTGGTTCGGTGTATGGTATGGAATTAAGAGTAGTTTCGTTTGGTTTTGAGATTGGGTTGGTCCATTTATGTGTTGGGTAAGATTTGAAAGTTTTAGAGTTTCTGCTAAGGGCTGTGATGGTGTTCTCTTGTAAAATGGCTATTTCAAAGGCTTTGGCTAGTGTTTGGGGTTGGATAATTTTAACTATCGACTTGATTTCATCTTTCAAGCCGCTAGTAAAAATAGAAATGTAGTAGGACTCTGGTAAGTGTGGTAAGGAAATCATCACCTGAGATTTCAATTCCTCGAACTACTCTTGGTAGTCCATTATAGATCCCTTCTGCCTTAGTTTGGTGAAGACCTCAATCGCCTCCTCTGCTGTGTTTTCAGCAAATCTCCTACAAATTTCCCTCGAAAACATGTCCCAGTCTACGTGGGGATAGCTGGATATAAACCCATCGAACCATATGTCGGCCTTCCCCTTAAGGTACATTTCAGCAATTGCTACCTTCATCTCATCTTCTATCTGATGGACCTGGAAATATTTCTTTGCCTTTATCAACCATTCACTGGGTCCATCTCCTCCAAAATAAGGAAAATCGATTTTGGGTATCTTTGAGTGCATTCTAAACTCTTTATTTCCACTAGAATTCCCTGAGTGGTATTCACTTCCTTGGCTATTATCCCCACTGAATTGAAGTGGCACTGCACTTCCATCAATCCTTTCTCATTACGTTCAGTTTTACTCCCATTCATCTGAGCCAACATTGCCACAATTGATTCATACTTTTAGTTCATCTCACCCATCATTTGCGCCATTCTGTCTTGCTTGGTACTCACCCCTTTCAGCATTTGATCTGAGGATTTAAATGCTGCCCCCATATCCGCGACATCCTTATCCAACCATTTTAGATGATCCTCGTTCGACTTGCTTCGAGTTTCAACCATGCCCAGATCATGTTGCTGTTCTGATACCAAATGTTATGGTTGGAGCTCAATCTCAACCAAAACTACAGAATTAAATCAAATTAACTCCAATAATTGAAGGCAATCAGCTGGGAATCAATAACCCAAGCTGTAAACTCTATTAATTGAATGAAATTACAGTTAATAGTAAGAAATAAGAGAAGGATAAGAAGAAGGAATAAGAAAAAAGATGAGAAAAGGAGAAGACAGAGAGAGATTTGAGAGGAAAATCACACTAAACAACTCATTCACCTCACCTCTTCCTTCATCTCGTTATAACAAAAAGAAGTCGTGTTTCTCGAATTGCAAATTATAAAACGTGTTCCTATTACAATTGAAATCTTCAGTTCAAAACGACACTATTCCAATTAAATCCAGAACGGCATCGTCTTGCCCTTGAATTGAAATTGGTGGCAACAGCTCTTCTTCTTGGCAGCAACCTGGTTCTTTCTTCCTGGCATTCCTCCTACCTTTGCTTTCCCATTTCAGTTAGTTTGCTCCTCCATCATAACATCAAGTCCTCTTATAGCTTCTGCAAAAGTTTTGAACTTAATTGTGCAAGTAACAATAGTTTAGTGAACTCCATGTGTAGAAATGACAAAATAGAAGTAGAGGTTGATTGAAATAAGGATCAAAGCTCTAGTCCCGTAAATAAGACATAGTGGCAACCTAATGCAGTTAATTCATTTGCTCTGGGCATGCCAAAGTGTAGAGAAAAACAGAGACAATCTTTCTCTTATTTTTCTCTATGTTGCATAATTTTGGAGGTCTTGATATGTTCTTGAGGTGCCATACAATTGAAATTTATACTTTAAAAGCATATCAAAAAAGAATTGAGGGTTGGAAGCTTGAAGTTGAATATCAAGATTCAAGAACGGGACTGAAAGCAGTTGCTATCCAGATAAAGAATTCAAAATTTAACGTTTAATTTCACGCTTCGAGGGTAATTGTGCAATTCTTTTCTGTGATTGATTATGTTATAATGTGATAATAATTGTTTAGTAAAGATGTTGGGTCAAGATTTGTGAAATAGTGAAATTTTCATTGTCTAGGGTTGTACTAGTTTTTCAAACCAGCTCGTGCCAGGTGGTACAGATTTCAAATTAAAGGCAACTTCCATGGACCTGGTGGAAACTTTATTCTTCTTTTAAAATTACTGAATATTTTTTCCAAAATGAATATGAAGGTGAAGGAGATGAAGATGAAGATGAAGATGAGGGGAAAAGAAAGAAATGTGATTTCCATTTTTGAAAGAGATTCTTCACTTGAGTTTTCAAATGAAGTTTTTTTCTGTGTATTTCTCAGTCTTTGGACTTTTCCTGGAGTAAAGTGTTAGAATAATCCTATTATGTGAGCTTCCATTTAATTGCGAATTTTACGGGTTAGATGTATGGTTTGCAATGATACTATGACTAGGCCCAATATGTTAGTGATCACGTGGGCCATTGTACACCTTACAAGCTTTATTATTTATAATGTGGTAATTTTTAAGTATGTGGACTGGATATAAGTAAATCGTAATTAGGGTTAGAGTCGGTAATGAGACGACTTATGATTTTATATATAATGGCTAGATCCCCTCTCCTCTCCATATGGTTTTGGTTTGCCCCATTGACAGTCGATTATTTGTGAGGAGCAAGGAAATGAAGATCTAGCTGGTAATACTAATACATAACAATGTTTCCGCATGTATGAATTTCGAACTATTAATTAATTATGTGATTCTTATTTTTAGCATGATTGTATTGAATAATTTCAACAATTGGTATCAGAGTATTATGCTAAGATTTGAATCATTTAAACAAAAAAACTGTATCGCCAATTGATTAAAAACCGCAGGCAATCTTCGCCACTGCCCTTGTTCTTGTTCTTATTCTCCTCCTCTCGTTGAATTGTTATCATTATTATTATTGTGACTATCATCTTACCTCTCCCATCTCTGTGCGTATGTGTGTATATCAGTACATTATCATGCATAGCCCCAGGCTACTATCTTCTCTCTCTCTCCGTGCATATATTAGTATACCACCAAAATCAAACCTACCCACGTACATAATCGGACATGTATGGTTGTGAAATTGTTTTTGGTTTGTATTTCTGTCTTCCGCTGCTCCCGTCTCCACTGTCTGTGTGTAGATGAAGCCGTGTATGGTTGTATATATATATTTTTGGTATGTATATATGTTCTACGATTCGGCCTGCGGTATGCTCACTCTCTCGAGTATTCTGTCTGTCTGTAGGTATATATAATTTCCTCCATGTAGCCCACTGTGTGTAATGGCATTTGGGTTTGTTTTGGCTTGAGTTGTGGATGAATATCGCCACGAGCAGGAGCCGTTGTAGCAGCGACAAGTGCCGCTGCTGCTCGTTACAACAGCACTCGGCGCTGCAACCCGCAGCGCCGACTACTATCTGCAGCAGCGTTGCACGTTCCTGCAGATGAAGCCTACGGCTGCACCTTCGCAGCCTTAGGCTGCCGTCGCGGAGGTGGCGAATGGCCCTGCGGTGGCGCCATTAAGTTTCATTACCTGGAGTTTTTGCCTGCATTTGGAGAAAATTGACTTGGGGACTGGGGCTAATATGTAATTTGTGATTTTTTTTTGGGGTATTTACGTGCAATTATGATATTGTGAACCCCTTCTTGCAATTAACACTCAAGGGGCCAGTTTGCAATTTTAAAAGGAAGGACCTACCCTGTAATTTTTAAATTGTTGGGTTCCTTTCAATAATTTTAAATCTAGGGTCAAAAGGCATTTTTCGAAAAGAGGTATTAAATTTGAATTTTTTTAAAATGGGATTTTTAAATTTAATCCAAATATATTTCAATTTCGACCTAAAATTAAAATTGTTTTAAAATTGACGACTTTTATATTTTCGTTAAAATGATAATATATATTTAAATGATTCTATTTTTTGTCCACTTAAATTTCACCCTTCATATATTGAAATTTTATGGCCAATTTCGTTTCTCAATCACCAATGAATTTTGCCTTTCATCAGTTAATGATTATGATTTGTCGCATAATTATTATTTTGTGATCGAATTTTTCATGGAAAATATTTTGAAATAAAAATGGGTGGTAGCCGCCAAAGTGGCACACTCATTATTATTTATTCGATTTTCTCAAAAAATAAAAATAAATAAATAAATAAATTGGTTTCGTAATTTTGAATTATTACATATAGTATCTTGCCCAAAGGTGTTATTATATGTAATATTTTTTGGAAATTGGCATAAGACAGTTAACGACTTTATTTGGTCTAAAAATCTCCTTCTGCTCAAAGGTGTTGGTGTTTTCGAAAACCAATATGTTCTGTTAACTGACTTGATTATGTGTTCAAAAAGTACCTTACAGCATGTTATATTGTTAGCCCGAAGGTGACTTTATAATGATGCATCTAGGCTCTTACCGTAATAATGTTTATTTGATTTTGACTTTAATTACGGACTATCTAATTAGATATATATGTGAATCATCCATTGTTGGCATGCACTATATTTGGATGATATTAAACATGTTATTTTATGTTTCCACAATTTTATATGCCTCAACTCTTTCGAGTCAATTGTCTGCTATTGAAAGTTTGACTGGGAATAACTATGTGAGATGGAAACGAGACGTACAAATAGCACTTGGTCTTTTGGAGTTGGATTTTGCAATGGAGAAGCAGTTTTCGAAACCCACAGATAAAAGCGATCTTGAATATGTAGTTGAGTATGAAAAGTGGGAAAGTGCTAATAAACTTTGTTTGAAAATTTTTAAGTGCTCCATATCCGATTCCATTATAGGTGCTATTCTAGATAATGAAAATGCAAAAGGTTTTGTGGATGCCATAGGATTGAGATTTGTTGAGTATGATAAAGGTGAAACTGGAGATCTGATGGACAAACCGATGAATATGAGATATGATGGTATAAGTGGAGTTAGGGATCACATTATGAAAATGATTAATATATCTTCTAAATAAAAGGCTCTTAAGATTCCCATTGTTGAGTCTTTTCTGGTCTATCATGTTCTGAATAGTCCTTCGAGCCGATTTAATCAGCTGAAGGTTTCTTATAATGCTCAAAGAGATAAATGGGATTTAAATGACCTTATTTTGTATGTTCCCAAGAGGAGTATAGGTTGAGGCGTGAAAATGTCGAACTATGCAATTAGGTTTTCAGCCACCACAGAGTAATGGGTCTTTTCATAACCATGAGTCTAAATTCCACAAGGGCGACAAGTCACAATGTAATCAGTAGAACAAAAATTTTACGGTTAGACTTCTGGTGGTCCAAAATGAGCGATAAAGAAAAATGATCAATGTAAGTTCTGCAAGAAGAATGGTCATTAGCAGAAAGATTGTTTTAAATTTGAGACTTGTTGGAGAAGAAGAAGAGTTCTGCAAGGGTTCACGAGCAAATGGAGGCCAAGTGAGAATGAAGTAAGCATGTGCGTTGGGAATGGAGTTCGAGTGAAGGTTGAGTTCATAAGAGTGGTGAGATTTTCTTTGGAGTTTGGTTTCTCTTTTGTTTTAAAAAAATACCGTTTTTGTACCGCAAATGAGACGGAATTTAATTTCTATATCGAAACTTAATACTTCTGATTTTTCCTTTAATTTTGGTAATAAAATGGTTGAGTTATTTTATGATTCTGTTTAATTGGAAATTGCATCTTATGTGATGGTTTATATAAATTGTTTTTTACTTCTTTTGGTGAAGTCTCTTGTGTTGCGAATGTGTCAAAGAAAAAGTCTCTAATTCGTTATTCATCCTCCATGTTGTGGCATAAGAGGTTGGGTCACATTTCAAAGGATAGGACGGAGAAATTGGTTAAAGTTGAGATACATTCATCTCTCTCGACTTCTCTGATTTTGAAACTTGTGTAGATTGTATAAGAAGAAAGTTGACTAAATCCACGAGGAAAGTTTCCACTATGAGTGATTTTAATGTATGGCATATTGTTGACCCTGTTACTTTTAATCAACCATTGGCAAATCCTGAGTTACATAAATGGATAAATACTATGGATGATGAAATAAATTATATGGAATAGAATAAAGTTTGGAAACTTGTTGAATTTTCTCTGGATGCTAAAGTCATAGATAACAAGTAGATTTTCAAAAGCAAATTAGACTCAAAAGAAAATGTTAAGACGGCTTTTCTGAATTGAAGTCTTTCGAAAAAGGTTTACATGAAACAACCTGAAGGTTTTGTTGTGATAGGAAAAGAAAACTTGGTATACAAGTTAAATAAATCCTTATATGGCCTCAAGCGGGCATCACGACAGTGGTATTTGAAGTTTGACGAGGTTGTGACTTCT
>OU503037.1:32373528-32385237 GCA_912172775.2 Fraxinus pennsylvanica | reverse complement strand
ACATTAAATTTTAAAAATTTTAGTCCACCGTATCCATCATTCCTGGCTCCGCCCCTGACTAGGATGATAGCTGTGATTGTCGCTTTGCGAAATTTTGAAATATATCAAATGGATGTTAAAACTGTTTACCTAAATGGAGATTTAAAGGAAGAAATCAACGTGGAACAATCCGAGGATTTTTCATCACTGGGGTACGAAAAGAAAGTCTGTAAATTGACAAAGACGTTGTATGGCTTGAAACAAGCTCCAAACCAGTGACACAAAAAATTTGACAATATCATAATGGAATGTGGATTTCAGATTAACGAGTGTGACAAATGTGTCTACGTTTATATCTTTACATTCAAGTCAGCATCTTTCTAAAAACGAATGTGAGAATATCTCTCAATTAGAATACTCTATAATTATTGGAAGTTTGATGTACTTGATGAGTTGTACATGACCAAACATAACATATACAGTAAACTGAGTAGATACACGAGTAATCCAGGAGCTGACCATTGGAAATGAATAATAAGAGTATTAAGGTACTTAAGATGAACTCATGATTTTGGACTTCATTATGCTAGATATCCAGTGGTCATTGAAGGATATAGTGATACAAATTGGATATCTGATATAAAATACTCCAAGTTCACCAGTGGATTTGTATTCACATTTGGAGGTGCGGCTATATCATGAAAATCCTCTAAACAAACAATTACAACTAGATCTACCATGAAAATTGAGTTTATAACTCTAGATAAATATGGTGAAATGTTGAGTGGTTACGCAACTTTTTAGAGGGTATTCCAAGATTGTCTAAACTTTTGCCAGCAATTTGCATACATTGTGATAGTCAATCAGTAATTGGAAGGGCCCATAGTAACATGTACAATGGTAAGTCTAGACATAGACGTATATATGGTACTATAAGGCAACTACTCTCAACTGGAATTATCTCTATTAACTATGTAAAATCAAAGGATAGCATTATGGATCTATCTGTTAACCAAATGGTTAAAGAGAGAGTTAGTTGGAAAACCATCAAAAGAAATGAGATTTAAGCCCTTTAATGGATAAGTTAATATAAAGGAAATTCAATCTAGTTGATTGGAGATCTCAAAATCTAGGTTCAAATGGATAACCTAATTGTGAAGACTTAATTGAATTACCGTGGGGGATGTTACCTTCTGTCCATTCCTATGACACAACAGTGAAGCCCATAAGGATGAATGATAAGCAATAGCTTTTAATGATTTTATGCGTCGAAAATCGAGCGAAGTAATGTTGGTTTCTTGCAATAAGAAAGAAATCACATATGTGAGAAGGAAGTTAGACCACTTTTAAGAGAATTGTGTGGGGCTCAATTCTTACGAATTCTCGCAAAATCAGGCATATGTTCATGGCCAAAAACAAAGATAACAATGAAAACTGAATTGTGTTAGGAATAATCATGTGTAGAATATATCATCTTTTACATAAAAGGTAGAACATTTCAAAACATCATGTCTACTGGTCAGCTAATAAAGTAAATATACTTTCACAAGGGAAGGTTCAAAGGGTAATAACTGCCTATCCTATACAGGTTTCAATCGTTGAACTATATCACCAAGTCTTTATGTCTTCTGTGTCTATATATCTCTCAACTTTCATCCGTTTAGGGGATTATTGAAAAAATAAAAAATAAAATTGGAGGGCTGAATTTGACATAAATTTTCAAGGGACCTGTTTTGTTTATCTTGGAAGATCAAGTTTAATTTGTATTCTCCTCCGTGAGAATATCGAAATCATATATTTACTTGCCAAAAATGATGATAAGGTAAATGAGAAATTGAAGCTCAAAGTGAAGATATTTTGTATTGAAGGGAAAAACTAGTACAAAGTTATCCCACATAGGGAAATATATAAAAGCAATGATCATTTTAAATATGATTACACTTTAGAATGATATAATCATGTGTAGCATAGAAGCTCTCTTTGCGTGCTCGCGCAGAGAGGTTCAATTCACGAACCGAAATAGGCTTTAAACCGTGAACTTGTGTGTGTACACGAATGTCAGGCAGATTGGACCAAAAAATGGCCCTTAAGAGGGTTCACATTTTGCTTTTAATTTATTTTTTTTCCAAATAAAATCTTTCCAAATTCTTTTAATTCTTGAAACTCATGTGATTATGTATATGTTGATGAAAAGATTTAACAACTGGGTTAATTGTGGTTAATGGCATAACTCGGGCTGTTAATTCTTCATTACATCTTATTTATTTAGTCATCTTCATCCCTTACAGACACACGAAAATTTCTCTTCTCCGCATAAAATTTTATCTCCTGTCTGCATACATAATTTTTACTTTCTGTTAGAGATCTTGGTGGTGATAGTATTTAGATACTAAGTTCGTCAGAGTAGCATTTGCACCTAAGGTGAGGGGACAAATCCTTTTTAAGAAAATTGTGTGCACACAGGTCTCGATTTGAATGCTCATTCGCTCTATTGTTATTCCTGCAATTTTAGATTATTTGATTTGTTTTTAATGTAATTAATAAAATTATTTTAATCTGCAATATTTTGGCTAACAATTAATTCCCTATAATTTATTTCATCTTGACTTCTCGTATCCATCAGACGCTGAATAACTGGATTGGGATGAAATGATCTTTTAGCTCTTCTAATTATTTTTTCACGTTCGGTTCACATTTTTTTAAATAGTTTCTTCGTGATATCTTTACGAAATTAATGATTTGAACATCCCCAAAATATTTAGCACGGATTCAAACTAGTCACTAAAAAAAATACTCCATCCGTCCCAATTATATAGGCTTGTTTCGTTTTTCACTTGGATTAAAAAAGCTTCTTTAATGTCNTGCCAAGATCTTTCCTAGTTTATCCTTATTTAATTCTCAGTATGTAAAACTAAATTATTGTTGGAAGTAATAAAGAATTTGAAGAAGAAGAAGACATGAGAGTTGTTCAATGTTTCCAAGAAGTGTGAAATGTGTGTATTTGGATGATTTGAAGAAATTGACATATTAAGTGAGAAAAATTTAATAAAGGTATATTGGTAAAGGAACACAACAAAATATTCTACATTAGGAAACATGCATATATATTTGGGATAAGAGAAAAGAGAAACCCAGCCTATATAATTGGGACGGAGGGAGTACTAAATTGGACTCATTAACAACTATTTAATAAGATGACGAATTCCGAATGCAAAAAAATTAGCATAGAGAATAGATGGATACGATGTGCTCATCGAAACAAGAGTAATTTTAAATGTCTCTGAAATCAATAGAGATCCCAATTATTGGGAAAATGCTGAGTTTTTTAAACCAGAGATTTTCCGATATTGGTATTGAATTCATAGGAGCAATATTTATTCCTTTCGGTGGATGAAGGAGGACATTCCTAGGTATATCGTTTGGTTTAATCAGTGTTGAGTTTCTTCTTGCTCAACTACTCTACCACTTCGCCTGAAAATCTAGATAGGACTGAGATACTTGGAAGCACTACTCAAAGGATATCCAAATTGTATTTGGTTCCTACTCCCCTTGTTTAATCAATGTTACTGGCTAGAAATTCCATTTACCTTGTCTGAACCCTTACTCGTTGTATTAAGTTTTGTTCTATCCTTTGCCTCTATTTTACCATAAGAAATGCAATCATATATGGGATACTGAATTAAACATATATGCAAGCATTTAAGTACAAAAACATCATTTAAATTTCAACAGTAAAAACACTGGAGACGAAGGATTAAAACCCAGATCTTGGTGTCTAATTTCTAATCTTTGTCTGAATATGAAGCATGCAACATTGTATAAAAGTGGACTAAAAATAGAAACTCAGTTCCATATTCATCCAATCTCATTGAATAAGAATTTATTCCGAAAAAATTGACAAAGATATGCTCGAAATAGTATTTTAAGCTACGAGGAAAATCCTGCGAGAGATTTAAGTTGAAAATTCATTAATGGAATACATTCGTAAACTAATAAAAACTTCAACAACTACAAATACAAATTTTAAATAAATTTGACGAGCAAAAAATGTTGTGTGAATTTACCTGAAACTCAAATGTTAAAGCAGCAAGGCAGATTTTATGAAGAATTAAATAGGGACAGCCATTTTAAAGGAAGAATTTAAACAGTGGTGTCGAGTTTACATATCGACCGCCAGTTATATCCCTGATACGATGTCGTATTTGGAGCCCTTCCAAAATCACTATCCCGCCTCTTACGAGTCATTTTCGTCATTACATGAGAAAAAAATTTGAATTCGGACATCCTTACGTTAATATCAAACAAATGCCGATACACTTCACTTTTTCTCTCTCAAGATAATGCAAGCAGAGTTCATAACCCTCTTACCCTTGCAATGATCCTTCTGCACTAATCTTTATCCCTCGAAATTCCAAGTTAAAAAACGATCAAAAAAATTCACGAGAAGAAGTGGCTTCAATCAAGCCTGCAACTCTCTACACTAATAGCTTAACCAGTTTCACAAAATCCGACCCCTCCTCCTCGACTGAGTTGTCGACCTCGCGTGCCATCACAAAGAAAACCACCACCACCACCAACCAGATTAATCTCAGTTCCATGGTCAAAAAATTGGTCGACAACAAGAAGGCCAAGAATTTTAATAAGGATGCGAAATTCATTGCGGCCACGAATTTTTTAGCTGAGGATTTGAAGAAGAATGCGAAGAAGGGTACAGATCTAAGTGGGCTGCACACGAAGTTGTTTTAAGGGATCATTGGGGTCAGCAGGAGAGGCAAAAAGAGGAGAGGAAAGCTCGAAGAAGGCATAGACTGATGTCAAAGGGAATACGAGGACTTTGGCTATGGTTTTGAGGAGTGAGAGGGAGCTTTTGAGTTTGAGTAAGGAGCACGGGGATCAGATTGCTGAACTCGAGTTGTTGCTTGAGGATAAAAACAGAGGTAAATTTTTTTTATCGTGAGTTGGAAGAATTTTATTAGTTAGCATATAATTTTTTCGACTAGATTTTTTGTGCATTTTAAGGTTGAACTAGTTGTGTTTGGATAGAATGAAGAATTAATTCAGGCTATCAGAGTGATTTTATAACTTGCAATTTGTAAACAGATCAAAAGTTTAGGTATCATTTGTGGCAAATTTACAGAAAATTTGAAATTTGAATGCCTGTCAAAATTCCCATTCCTTAGCGAACGAAGTTCAGAATCAACAAGGGTTCATAGAACGAAAGGAGTGCACATTTTGAACGGCTTTTCAGCATTCAAAAATGATTTCGTGTTTGTGTTAGCATTGAGAAAAGTATTGAATGTGATGAATATTGCCACCATTTGATTTTGAAAGTACGTAGTTCGACTCTAAAAACATCTGAGGGTTAATAGGTAATTATGCGGAATTAAAAATTATTTAACAATTAAATAGCAACAAGTCANCATGCAATTCAGTTATTCCTATATTGAAATACGGTAGTTAAATAAGCAATAAACGAAAAAAAGAATTGATCACGAAGAAATCCAATTGGGTAAAAACTCCGGGCACTTTGTCAGTCAACAATCCACTATAAACGATTTATAACTTACAGTCTACCAGACTAGACACGACACGTACTATCTAATTTCCTGACTATAAATCCAACAGCTCTCTAGGATTCTGTGCTCCTGCACCAACTCCCAATTTTGTGAAATTGTCTATCTCCTGTGGATGCACGAAGAACCCTGCATTCTTCAACGACTGGAACTTCAGTCATCTTCCCTTGATCTTCAAAAACTCTGACAGATATAAAGGAAGTAGCAGTTTGGTATTTGGATTATGAATCTGATGTTTTTCTCATCAAAAGTCAATAACATGACAAAAGTTGAAAGCACGATATTTGAAGATGATCTCAATGAAATGCGTTTCTCTCAATAATTAACCTTGTAAAATCGTTATGTAATGTTTAGATATTTATATATAGGTTAGGGAATGAATGTGTCGGACAAAAAGCCTTTAAAAAACGAAATAAAAATTTCCTTAATGACACCGTCGCTCGAACAAAGGGTCAGCAACAGTCGAGCGATGAAGTTTCTGTTTCTGACGCTCGAACCAAACCTTGGCAAAAAGCTAGCGAAATTCCGGCGTCGTTTTTCATTCTTTTCCATTCTCGAACCCTAGAACTAAAATATCACAACTTTAATTAATTGCATATTACTCCTTGACTTTTTATAACATATCAACTTTAGTCCTTTTTGTTCACAGATTTGCCAATTACATTAAATACCTAACAGATTTTCTGATGATACTCAAAAAGGGCGTTTTATCTATGGTGTCTTCTTCTCTATTACGTGGATTGATCAAAATATATGCATTTCTGATGATTCAATTATTAGATTTAGTTGATGATTATAGAATTTTTAGGTCGAGAAGCTGAAAGATTTGTGCTTGAGGCAAAGGGAAGAGATAAAATATCTTTAAAATGCTGTACTATTCCCGGATGTTATGAATTCGCAACTTCAGCAGCTTTTGCAGGAGGAAGGTTCAGAACTGAATCAGGCAAAACATCTTATTCCAAGTCTTCAGAAGCAGGTCACTTCCCTTACAAACCAACTACAATATCTTGCAGAGGTAGTATTCATATTGTTGTGCACCAAAGAAAATTTAAATTAAAAATATTGAATTCACACGTAGTTCATTGGATTTAGGATCGAGTTTAATTCTGAGTTGTTGACGTTTTTTTTCCCCTTTTCCTTTTTGCCACAGGTGAAGGGAGACAAATATTCAGCTAAAGGAAGCTCTGATAATCACTTCAGCTTTCCAAGGATTCCATCATATGATCAAGAAGAGGCAGCTAATTCTTGGGTAAAATCATTATATCAAACTGGAAAATCTGAATTGGGAATTGATGATTAAGTTTTTATAAAATAAACTACTTGTATCATAACCCCTTACAATTGTATAGTCTACAATATCTGTACTGTGAGTTCCTATCCATATATAGTTGAGTGAAACCTTCTTAGGGGGTTTGTCTGGATTTTTTGCGCCATCTTTATAGAGCTGTTTATTTGATCAAAGCAGCAAGTTATCTTTTTTTCCTTTTAGGATCATAGTTCAGTGTCAATTCTAGGAAATGTTGTATTCTTTTCATTGATTTTAAGGTTGTCTTGTATTTTTCTCCTTTTAACAGTTTGATCAGGTGTTCAGTTCTGGGGATTACACAGGCCCAGAGAGCCCAGATGACAAGTTTCTCGAAGATTTGAATCCATGCCTAACACCAAACTGCAAGACAGTCTAAGGTACTTGTATCTGCTACCTTAATCGCTATTTAATGCATGTTTGGCAAAGCTTAAATTTTTTTGAGCATATATTGTAGGACCTACAACTTTCACAACATAGACATCCTTCGAGAGTGAACCAATTCAAAGTACCTCACAACTTACAAGAGTGTATTCCTATTATGACTTTGAGGTTTATGATTAAATAAAATGGCTTTTCTGAGGATTATGAAGATTTTAAGACTAGGGATTATCGGATGCTCTCTCTTTGGAATTTCTTCAGAGGTAATGTATTTGGGCATATTATTTTCTGCCATTATTTTATATGAATACCATTATCGCATCATGCCAATTCTTGCTAGAAAGTACTGCAACCTCCGTTCTCCAACATAACGCCATATTTAGGAAGTCTTGCGCCATGACCTTTGACCTCCGTCATTTTGAGATCATATCTAGTATTCCGAATTTACCTCAATTTGGTCCAAACTTCAACCTTACTCATTATGTCATATATATGATTATAACCAAGTCAGGAAATACTGCATTTTATACGAACTGGAGAAATTATTTTAACATTTAGTCAACCTCAGCCAAACATACACAGTATCCTGGGGAAAAAAACCATTCAAAGGAGTATTTAAAGTTTTATACAACCTTAAAAAGAATCAAAACTTTGAGGAATAGATGTAAGAATACTATTTCAACCATTTCAAATCTCAGAGAACAATTTAATCAACGTTAGCGTTGTCATTTACACATCCCATTTACTCACTCACAAACGTAAACCTTACGAGGGAAGAAATAAAAAATTAAAATAATGATATCAGAATATTTCTAAAAGTTTGGACGACCCTTAAAAATGAGGTAAACATCCAAAAAAGGAAAAACACCAAGCATACAAAATACATCTGGTCATAACCACAGGATTGGTGGACAATAATATATTTATACACAAACTGCCTAAACAAGTAAACCAATCTCTCTACCAAAATTGGATTTCTCAAGAATTTTTTGATTAAGAGACGATCCAAATGCAACTAGGATTGAATTGCAGACACGAGGATCATATCACGGGTCACCAGATTATTATTGGAAGAAGCCAAATGCCAAAAACATTACATCTCTCACCAGTTTGCCAACTGTGAGGAAATGCTTTTTACAACTGGGTGGTATACTGTATGCAAATGTCTCTTCGCTTTCTCTGAACCTGGTTGCTCAAGCCACTCATTGTATAGGCTTTTGATAAGCGGATTTTCATAAGGATCGGCTACAAGTACCTAAATATTAGAGCATGGTAAGCAATAAAACATTCATAAAGTTTAATCCACAAAATTATCAGACATCATCGAGGATAAACACACTGCCCCAACAAATTGTGATGATAAAAAAGAAGTGTCAAAACATGACAAATATTGATCCACATTATGTTTCAATAAGAATTATCTGCAAAATCAGCAAAAACCAACACGAAGAAAGACACTCCCAAACTTGTATATGCAAATTGTGATGATAAAAAGAAAATTGATAAAACAAGACAGAAAAATATTGGTCCAACTCTTATATAATGCTGATTTTATTCTTTATTTTTCCCATATCATGCATCTCACATTATGATTTGCGCTTCTCTCTACACATCACACTACATACAACAAGTCAAGGTTCCAAAAACTGGGCCATTATTAAACAAAATCACCTAAAGTGAAGAAGGCCATAGCAAAAAACTAAACCGACTTACATTTTCTGAATATGTGTTTTCCAATAACTGAATCAAATCTTTTGCAGATTGCCCAGGCTTGGGCTTGATTTGACCTCCACCATTCAAACATCCTGTTGCTCAGAGAAGGCACACATAAATACATTAGCTGTGCATGATATTTAAAACAGGCAATACTTTAAATCAATGACCATCAGTCTCCGTGGACATGACCCAATAAACCAATAATACCTGAAGGACATGCCATAATCTCCAAGAAATGATAGTCGCACTTTCCAGTTTTAATTTTTGTAACAATGTTTCTCAGGTTTCTGAATCCATAACACTGTGCGAATTTCAAGACAGTTTTACCCTTGAC
This sequence comes from Fraxinus pennsylvanica, assembly GCA_912172775.2. Classification (NCBI taxonomy): domain Eukaryota; kingdom Viridiplantae; phylum Streptophyta; class Magnoliopsida; order Lamiales; family Oleaceae; genus Fraxinus; species Fraxinus pennsylvanica. The sequence goes on along the minus strand of OU503037.1, from coordinate 32,375,951 downwards.
CTGCATTTAGATTATCGGAGAAAAATTATTTCGCAACAAAAAATTAACATTTATACACGAATTATTCTTTCAAATGAGCTGTTCATTAAATGACTTATATAGTGAAAAAAGGCGGGTAGTCACGTGAAGTCAAGAGTAGACAACAACTTTGTGAGTGATGAGGAGGCAACAAGAATAATCAAAGTGGATCGTCGCAAGAAGAAAAACAGAGCTACAGCAAGAGGAAAGAGGAATTATTAGTGTGTGTTTGATTGGAGAATTTTCTACGGAAATGGTCTTTTTCCACTCAAATTCCAACTTTTAGAGTGTTTGATAGCCATTTTTTCCATGGAAAATATTTTTCAACTTTTGAAAATATGCCAAATTTTCCTTGTTTTTGAAGAAAACAATTTCGTTGGAGGGATTTTGTTTTCTTTAAAACATTGAAAACTTTTTTAGGAGACATTTTCCATGCCAATCAAACACGCCCTTAGTTCATAAATAAGGTGAAGAAGATCGAAGGTTGCATTGAATTACCATGGGTCAAGATACCTACTTTCAAAACTAGACTTGAACCTTCCTAAAATGTCTTATCAACAATGCCAACACAAGGATGAACGAAACTTACTTCAAGAGTAACTTCCTGAAAATCTGAGTTTCTTATAGTCTTAAACTGAAGAGGACCTTCAATTTCTTTCCCAAAAAGTATTTTTGCAGCATGGCAGAATACAGTGTCTGCATACCCCCCAGAGCTCCCACGAACACCATAGAGGCGGCCTTCTTCATCTACATTTGACAATCTGCAGAAAGTAAAATCATTTTTCTAGTCACTTATTATCCAATGTAGTTAATAAGTATACTAGAAACACTACATATTCTTACAATTTATCCACTGGAGATTCATCCAAAGTTGTAAAATCAACAGATTTAGACTGCAACAATTAAAACCAGAAAATTTAAGAGACTACAATACAAATGAAAAATAATAGGCGTGCAGATTAACATCACAGAATGTTTACCCGAATCAAATCTAAAACCTCTCCAGTTGTCAACACAGAATCCACCTCTGCAATTCTTTCACTTTCAGAATCTACTTGGAACATAAAGTCATCCCGAGCAGCCTCAAGCTTTTTGTCATAACAAGGCATCACAGTCACATGATATATCTCCTCTGCTCTGTCCAGAAATAAAATTTATCTACATCGTCAAAATTTAATACTGTTCCGACCAAGCAGGTATGCGAGGGTCAAAAGCTAGTTACCCATGGTTCACTATACATGAAATAAATCACATTACTTTACAAGATTGACCAATGCCTCACCGAGTCACCCTTAAATATACTACAAATAAATTAACCATATATATTTCTAGTTACTTATTTTAAGCTCTCTCACTGCTGCTGTTCTTAGTATTTAAGTATGCTATAATACTATTGGACCCCAACATCAAGATAGAAGTCTGCAATTGCGAAGAATATGCTTGAAATCATAACAAAATGTTCAGCACATTAAAAATGATGGTGCAGATGATAGATCACCTTAGACATAATTTTTGGCATATGTGGTTCTTAATGGCAGCTCCAATAATTTGTTGGGGGCTTTTGACTGAAGAAATATATGGAAGTATGTAGGATCCAAGAGTTTTTTCTGCATAGCATATCCAACCTGCAAATTCAGAATTCATCATAAAAAATCTGGATACATATCATAAAGCTCTTCACACTTCAGGAGGCAAAAGAACAGGCCTCTATCTAGTCTAGATACAATAATTCGTGTCATTATCTAAACTGTCACAAAAACGGAGATGGTATACCTGGACATGCTGACGAAATCATGGGAAGGGCCGATTTGGATATCTCATCATTAGGTATATTGTGTTGTTCATAACGTGTTATGAATTCATTACAAGATTCAATAAGTGTTAAATCTCTACTGCTGCTGGTATCAAATACGGCTTTCACTCCTAAAGATTTAAAGAAGGTTGTGAGCTTTATCAAGACCTGAAAATTATTGAAGATTAGGTAATGTTAGGAAATTCAAGTACACATAGTAGGAAAACCATCATTCCATGTATTGTACATGGTGAAAAGGAATATTAAATTGTCAAAACCACATGGTCTTTATGTAACTTCTTACTTGGAGGGAAGAAAGACCAAAATGAACAGCAAGAGAAGCTCTAGACTGGGGAGAGAGAGAGACAATAACAGCTTTTCCTTTACTAAGGTTAGAAAGAAACTCCTCTAAGCTTTGCTTCTCAAGCATGATAGTCTCTGCCGATGTTATGCACCCACTGCATGATAATCATCATCAGTATTAATTTCTCAACTACAACGTCATATTTACTCATTTCCAAATCATGAATCAGTATGATATTCTAGACCAATTAAATAATCCTAGTGGATATGTATTCGGTTAGCATGTACAGCATCTAGCTTGAACTATATT
>OU503037.1:32325531-32359001 GCA_912172775.2 Fraxinus pennsylvanica | reverse complement strand
GTTAAATCTAATACTATGTACCAAACCTGCCCTAAGAGCAGTTCATACCTGATCACCAGAGAAAATGACCCAAGCTAAGGGCTTGTTGAAGAGCACACTTCCTCTAATCATACTCAAAACACACCTCAAAACTTGGACCAGTGAGTAGGCAGCAGCTAACCCATTGGCTATTACCAAGAAACTGCATAATCAAAGTAATTAGTCAAGAACAAGATTAAACTTTCTTTATCAGAAATTTCAACCACAATAAAAAGAGAAGAGAAAATCTTACACAAAGGCTTTCATGTCTGTGAATCTAGCCTTCTTCTGAATAGAGAAAATCTCTTTAACCTGAGTGTCAGTCCCAATAAGAACAGCAGAAAGTATAGCTAGACCACATATCAAACACCTTAAAATCAATTCTGCAAGCCTCACTCTCCTGTCAATTACCTTCAAATTGCTCCCATGATAAACAGGAACATTTCCAGGACTCACACCTACACCAAGATAACTACTCATTTTTACTCCTATATGCCAATCTACAATAACTCAAGAAGAAGTTTACACAAGAATTAAAGAGCTGTACGAAGTCACCTAACACACCCCACCACTTATATAGACACCCAATAAGACTAGTTCATGCATTTTATATTAAAAAAATTAATGCACATTTTTTGTATTGCTGCCAAGTGTTTGGCATTGTAATTTTTAGTTCACCATGTGTAGGAATGGTTAGAGGCCACAATTTTATCAAACATTCATGGGGGCATTAAAAGGAAGCTAATCTTTCTTTGAATTCAAGAAGACCTGACATCTGAGATTGCATTAAAGAACGAAGGCCTAAGATTTCTGGGAATGGGCAATAGTTTCTTGTTTCAAGAAAGGAGAGAGATTAGGGTAGAGACTGCCTTTACTTCTCACATTTAAGGAGAATTATTGTAACCCATTCCCTTTTGTGTGGGAGAAAGACAAGAGAGACAGACAGAGATTAGTGCTGTCAACTATCAATATTCAAGTGTGAATACATGTTGGGCAATTGAATGGAAATTGGAAGGTGAAAAGAGACTTGCAAAACTTGCATGCTTGACAAAACAAAAAGTATAATTTAAGTTAGTTAAACATCAGATTTGATCTTCTAAACACCGGTACTTAGCTTATACTAAGTGTTCGATGACAGACATCTAATTAATGTGGTGGAAGATAATGGTGGATCCCGTAAAATGATTAGATTTGTTTATAATTAGAACGCTATGTCACCGGGGGCTTAGAAGATCAATCCTGAGTTAAACATGCTACCTATTTATATATTTCATATATTTTATAACTATTATTCACATTTTCATATTTGGTAGAAATTAAAATCCAGATTTTATTTTAAATTAAATTCAACAACTAATTTTAACTACTTATTTTATGGGATCCACAATTTTTTAATCACATATTTCATCAAACTTTTATCAAAATCCACTAAAAATCTGATTTGAATCTCCACAAAACGAGTCTTTGTAAAATATTTTCATTTGTATTTTAATTTAAGTAGTAGCAGTTTGTTATTTTTATTTATTATCTTACTTATATTTTCATTTTTTTTGCCGTATTCTTATCTTCAACCCTGATAATGATTTTTTATTCAAATATTTTGTTAGTTTACTTTGAAATGAAGGACAAATAATTATGATCACACTTTTGTTATTTTTATTTTTACTAATTTAAAAGCTTGATGGGTAAATAAATCTTTTATTATCGTCTACAATCTTTTTAAACAAAATCATCATCAGGCACAATCTATGTTAATTAATAAAAGATTAATAATAAGAATGAAATGAAGAAAATTAAGAGGTAACTATGAAAATAAGTAAATGTTTAAAAAGTTTTAGTGAAATTTAAAATTGGGTAAACATCCTTAATCATAGCTAAGTTTCTTTAAATTTAAAATGCTTTTATCGTATGTAGGTAGTTAATGTCCTGTCTTTCACATACAAATTGAAGATAGAATTTAGATGAAATATTCCATTTTTCCCCTTATAATTAGCTTTTAAATAACTTAATTCAATACAAAGTATTGATAGTAATTATTTGTGTCTTTAAAAATAGAATAATGCTATCGAACACCAGTGGTGCTAGAACTCCGATCTATATGACAATATGTGATAGAATAATGTTATTCATCTCTACTGGGGTTGAGCACCAGTTTTTGTGGCAATTACATGAAATTAAATAATAGACTCAATTAAATGAGTCGTATGACTTTACATTTAAATGAATTTATCATTTAGTGCCTGTCTGGTTCCAATTAAAATCAAAAGAAATGACTTTTTTTGACCGTTATATTCAAGCAAGTGGGGCCAATTCTCTCACAATTGGGTCAACATTGGAGGCTACAACGTTCCGAATTTTCATTAAAAGCAGAAACAAACAAGGCCTTAATACCATGTAATTACCAACTAGATTGGTGCTCAAACCCAGTGAGGATGAATAAAATTACTCATATGTTCAATTAAACATGAAATCATGTGATTCATTTAATGGAACTTGTAATTTAATGTCAATAGTGTTGCCATCTAGATCGATATTAAATATCAGTTGGCCAAAAGCTTCACAGCTAGCTTTTAAATAAGTTAAATCAATACAAAATATTGATAAGTAGTCATCAGTAGACCACAAGCTTACACGGTCAATTTGTAGGATGATATTGTTGTCACCCGACGGCACCAACTACTTGGACAGAGGTAACGGATTTTTTTCTTTTTCTTTTTTATTTTGTTAGACTATTTTCTATTCTTTTACTTTTTATTTGTTTTCATATAAATGCGTATAATTTGATAAGCCATTCTTCACTTTCTACGTTCTAAACTCGTTTTCCTGCTTTCTATATTTACGAAGTTAGTTTATATAACAAAATATAAACCTCACGTATAAGCTTCTTCTAATATTCGGGATGTTTTCATTTTTGCCCGAGTACCAACGTTAGAGTCAAATTTGTCATTTCAAATTAAAGTTCCTAAAAGGAACTTCAGCTCGTGCAGAAATATTTATTCAACACGATTAAATCTACTACCCGAGTACCAACTTTTTTTTTTTATAAAATTTAAATGTTGTGAGTGTTTTGAAATTAAAGAGAGATAGGGATGACAAAGATCCATGCTCAGAAGATGAAATATCATATGGGCATAAATTTCAAGAATGGTCCATCTTTCTTGTGAAAAGCAAGTTGTTTGATAATTCCGGAGTCTTTTTTTTTTCACTTCTAACTTCTGCTCAATACTTAAATATGGTCCTCCAATTTTTACAAGGTGAGTGATGGTGATGAAGATAGGATAAACTCTCTCTCTCTCTCTCTCTCTCTCTCTCTCTCTGTGCGTGTGTGTGTGGAAAGTAAGCATAAATTGTAATTTTAAAATACAATATATAGAATCTATTTTCTCTAAATCATGAATCTGATTTGAATAGTCATGTTGCTTTTCAATACCATTAGTTTGTTAGCATTTGCCAATGAGCTTCTTGCCATAAATATAACACCCTACATATAGAAGAAGAGATTATTTTCCATTCCGGCCTACTGTTTAGTTTTTATGAATGAGAGTGACAAGATACTATTCTTATTGTTCGAGTCTACGAAAGAACTAATCCAATGTATTGAAATAAAGAGCATGTTCAAGAATGGATAATTATCATAAAAAAATCTCAATATATCATAGATTCTCGTTTTTGCCATAGATACAATACCCTACAGATAAAAGAGGAGATTATTTGCCCTTACAGAATAGTTTCTATGAACAAGTCACTGGATACTATTCTTATTTTTTGAGTTCATGAATGAACTAAACACATTGCATTGACATAGAGAGCATGTTCGAGCGAGGATGTTCATCATAAGAAATTTCAAACATATCAGAAAATTATCTTTCTTGAAAATTCATACTTTCCAAACCTAGAAATCAAATGGAATTCTAGCAGGAATTATGCTACTTGTACACAAAAATGGTACATAAAGAATTACACAAAATGATGTGAAGGAAAAAGATTGGATGGAAAATTAACTGTATTTTAAATTAACAAATGGTGGAGTTCTTGTGAAATTATGTAATACTTACGTAAACTTTCATGTATATGTAGCAAGATTCAGCAAGGATTATAACAAGAGAGGATTTGATTTGATTAGGCAACGTTTGGTTGGTAAACAAGGATAATACATGATACATTGCTTGATAGGACTTAATTCTCAATAATGCTAAACTAGCTATGTCAACGAGACGGGCCTGAGGCTCGTCAAGAGCTTTCTGCCTGAGCCTAAGCGGTCCGAGCCGAGCCCAGACCGAGCCATTCTTGTTTTTTTAATGTCAAATCTACATTTTTACTTAAAAAATTTAAAATTTGTACGGTTTATACGTACTAAAAATTAAATAAAAAAGCTGGGCCCAAGCCGAGCCGTGCAAAGCCCGGCCAAAAAAATGAGGCTTGGTCTGAGCCTCCCCGAGCCGGGCCCGGCTCGAGCCTTTTTCGAGCCGAGTCTGAGCCGACGAGCTTTTTTGCCATCCCTATGCTAAACAATGAAAATTACAAGGAGTTTGTACAAATACAACATTACTGTGAAATTTGAAGGTTCTTGAGTGTCTCAAGGGAGATACTCAAACTTGCATGAATCGTGTTATGTTATCTCTTCACCAACTATAACATACTTACAGCAAACTTAATTTTTGATGTTTTACCATCAAATATTAGGCCAAAATGTCTTCTATTATTGAATTGGCAGTTGAATAAATTTCTAAAATTGTAGTAATTCATATTGGGCAGTATAAATGAGGGAGTTTCTTGCTTCCTTACTTGGATTTAGAGCAGTTAAAATTGCAGCAGCATTAAAGTAGCAAATTGCACCATTGCGCTTCAACTTCTGATAGTAACTGTAGAATGCACAAGAGGCATGATCCTTTACCGTGTTTGGGAAATAGCATGGTTGATTTACTTGTATCTTACTACAGTCTGCACCATTTCCGCAAGCCCAATCAAGAGCCTTCTGCAGCTCTTCATCTGAAGTTTGTGCATCCGCTATGCACCAGTCCTCGAACTGTCCACCTAACCTTCAAACCAGCAATTTGCAGTTTAAAAAGAAACAATATATGATGCAACGAGAAAACTGAAAAGGTGAACCAGAATTGACCTCTACGATACTGGGATTTCAACAAACCCATGGATCGAAAATATCTGTAATAGCACAATTGCATATCCAGGCATGCATGTATAGTTCTGATGAATTCCCATGAAGAAAATGTAAAACTAATACAGTAGGTAACAACTGACAATGCACTCATTGTTTACCAGAATTTAGTGATATTGATAGTAAGAAGATCAAAGAGAGTAGAATCTTCATCAGCGAGTGTACAACTGCCAACTCTTATAATACGACGACTTGACCTGAAAGTGGACAAACTCATTGCCAGAATCAGTAGAAAATATTTATGATCACCAACATTTAGCCGTCTTGAGATCTCCAAACGCTAACTTTCAGCTGTAATTTACTCGAAATGTTTATCCTATCCTTGCTACAGACTATATGGTCACCAAGAAGAACCTTATCATGGGAATAAGAAGTGGACAGACATTGGCAATAGAATGGAAAGTTTCGGATTTTCTTGACAATAATGGTCAGTTGGAAGTTTCTACCAGAAATTTGTGCAGCATTCTATTGATAATATACGCTTAATGTGATACTAATATAAAGATAATATATGCATTATGCTGAGCCGATTTATTTACTTGTACAATTGTTCTTGATAACACACAAGGTACCAACTTAAGGTGCATCAAAGTGGTGAATCAACGGCATCTGCTATAAAATACAGAAGCTGAAGAGAGAACTGGCAAAAGCATAAAGCAGAAGAATCAAGAAAGCATCCAGAGTACACAGGAGGCGCAAAACTACACGCACAAATACATTAAATAATAGAAATAACTTGCATCCAGACTTTCCACGAGCTTGATTTCTACACCACAAGGAATTACAGAAAAAACAAGTTTTAAAAACATTTCACTGCGAACCAAAAGTTTCATACCTAAGTCATAAAGTAATTTCTAACACACAAATAGATACGACTCAAGGAATTGCACCAAGAGAATGCAGGTCACTTGATTAGCCCTCTGCCTTCGAAGGAGCATTGTACATGTTCTTGAGCAGGTCTTGAATTTCGCTGTACACCATCTGGGAAGGGTCACTTGTTCCTGCACTGCTCTGTGATGCCCTCGAACTCTCCTGAAGCTTAATCTTTTCAAATAAATATTGCTTCTCAGCTTCGGCCTCGTGCAATCTCTGTTTGAGATACCTGCTAGCATAATCCTCTTCTGACTTCTCTGTCTTGGCAAGTGCAATTCTTTGCAACCTCTCAGCTTCTCGCCGAGCTTCATTAGCCTTCAGCTCAAACATATCAGCCTCAGCCTGTTTAAGCCTAACAATACTTTCAAGCTCATCAATTTGTATCTTCTTTCTCTGCCTTTCCATCTTTAATGCAGCAACTTCCCTAGCTTTATCCTTGAGCTCTTGCTCACAAGTGTCTACAGCCAAGCGGGCTTTTTTAACCATCCGCATCTTCTCCTCTGCTACAATTTCCATCTTTCTAACAGCTTCCTGTACTACATCAGCTATATTGTTGAATGCTTCCTGTGGAGATATCATCCGAACTCCTTCCTCACTCTCTTGATTCTTCAAGGTGTCAGCCTCAAGCTCTGTAAATGAAACAAACTCTTAGAAAAGAATGGCTAGAGAAAAATCAAAAATGGAAATTCTATGTAAACCATTCTATAAGCTAGTCAGAGAAAAAAAATTACTCCTCATATATCTCATCACCAGTGAAAATTCTCAGAGAATCATAGAGAGTTTTAGATATAACTACTACTTACTTTAAAAAATATATATAACAATAATAAAAAAAACTGTATTTTAAAGTGGAATTCACACATTCAAAATGTAGAATAATTGTCATACAGTTTTACAATATAACAGAGGAATTGCCCTATCATAGACCTGCCCCAGGTCGGGGTTCAAGCAACATGGCAAGACAAACATATGCTTAAAATAACACTTCTCAAGTGGATGCAAGTATTTGTCTCGAGTAATTTGATTTAGCCCCTGTTTGATATAGATATAAATCAAATTTTTAGTAAATTTTGATAAAAACAAATGAAATGTGGTTGAAAAGTTGAGTTCCATGAAATGTGTGATTAAAATTAAATGTTAAAATTAATGTTGATTTTGGCTTGGATTTTAATCTAACTTTTCAGTGGAACCAAACAGGGGCTTAATGTAATTCATACTAGTAATTCATTGTTTCACAAATAGTTCACACTTGATACAAACCCGAATCCCCCTTAAAGCGAACGTTAGAACCAGGTATTCTGTTTTAGTAAATCCATATTAACAAAGATGACCTAATTAAAGAAAATATACTAAAGGCATCCAAAAATACCGCAAAATGTGGGCTATGTTTCTCAAACACAATTGTAAGGGTTTGGTTATTCATGTTATTCCATAGATATATACCAATAATAGGTTATCAGTAGCTTCTCAAATTATTACACATCTCAAGCACCCAGATTCTTTGTCCAAAGAAAAAAAAATACTGGTATACAACATGTAAAATTGAGAGGTGTTGTTCACCAAGCTAACATGTTTCTCTCAACGCATCATGTTCCACCCCTTCAAGTAATTACAGTTAGGAAAGGATGCTACCTCGTACTCACTAAAGAACTTTTAGCCAGCACAATAACCATCACAGTGCATGCACCACACATTCACAAATGCCTAAGTCATTGCCAATTGACCTACACTTTGTATCCATAATCATAATAGGGAAAAAAATTATTTGAAATAGGAAGCTATATATGCCTATGAAGAGCATCCTACAGCAGGAGAAACAGTGAACGGTAGAAGAAATACCACTCCCCACAAGAAGATTTACATTACTTAGAAATATATATATAAGTCAACAATTGAAATCCATCCTGTAATTATTCAAATAATTGGAGGGGGAAATGGAAATCTCATATACTAGGGAATATTGCATATGTAATAAAACATTTGGCCAAACAAGTATTAGAATTAGAGTACCTAGTAATTTCAAAATTTATCCAAAGAGGTTATTGGATGGCTATTTGTGAAAAAATTTCACAGGCCAAATCAAGTTGTTAAGAATGTTCTAAAAAGAAGCTACTATAGTTGAGTATATGGAATATGTTTAGTGGCCAAGCAACATAAGAGCAGTTGTAGATATTTGTTTTTGTGTTGACGCTGCCCACATAAGGAAGTGAACGCAACCAATGTAAACCAACAAGGGCGATGGAGAAATCACCTAGGAATAAAGCATACCTTGAAAGAGCATTAAAATTGCTTTACAGGCCACGGGTTCTGCCACCCCACTTTTTAGGTTTTCAATGAGTTCAACGCACTTCCTGGACAATTTCCTGCCTCTTGGATCCTCACTCCCCAGGAAAATTCTATGTACATAGTCAAGTTCTCTAATCAGAGAATCCCTATCCCAGCTTGGTGCACAATGCTGGAAGACATCTTTCACCCAACCTATCAACTCAGATGTCCTACTGCAAGCTCGACATCTGAATAGCATTTCTGCTGAGCTAGCTCCATTCTTAACACAAGAGCCAATACCAATCTGACAATTTCGGATGGCACAATCTGTGTGAGTCCAATGAGAACACTGATCACAACCAATCCATCGACATGTGTTCACCTCAAAATCAAATTTGAGGCAGACCACACACATGCATAAGTTACAGAAACCATCTCTCTTTAAGCACATTTCACAGGTACAGTCCTCTGCTGGCAGTGCGCTTCCACAAGCTATGTTTCTGCACCTCTTGTATAAGAAAATGTCAATAAGAGAAGCTTGCGAGAGACTGACGCTAGGGTGCAAAAATGCCTGAATTCCAGTCTTGATAGCAACTAAAATTTCTAACTGAACCCTGTGTGCCAGTATTAGTGTTTTATCTGTCAAATCACCCCTACTTTGAACTAACTTCTGCAGAAAAAGAAACTCTTCTCTTTGCTGAGAACCACCCAATCCTTCAAGAAATGACCGGAGCTCATTTTTAAACTTATCCAGAAACTCATCGGGAAGATTTTGCATTCTCTCTGCTATAATATCCACTCTTTCTCTGGCCACATCTCGCAAAGACATCTTATCTGAGCTTGACATGCGCCGAACAACAGAATGCTCGGCAAAACCATTCTCTCTTTCTCTCTCGTTTTCCAGTTTCTTTGCTACCAAAGCATCAGCAATGGGCCAAGTTTCTCGTGAACTAGCACTTTCTGATGGGGATTCACGAACCTGATCAGAATTTGAGCCACGCTCCTGAAAATTTGGTGATCCACATGCATCTGGTGAGACTAGGGAGAGGGACGTCTGCAGTCCTCCAGGCCGTGGCTGTTGACGTGGGGGAAGCATTGAGGAGTGGTGATTGAAGGGAGATCCAGAAGACGTCCCCATCTGGAAATAGCCTTAGTGAATCTGAAGAGAGAACAAAGTTTACTCAGCCCCTTTTTGACAGCCATTTTTTTTTGTAAAGAATTGAGTTTTTGAATAATAACTTTTTGGATAATGTGAGGTTAAAAGGGAAAAGTTTTGGATTTACGTAAAGAATATTTTATTGTGAGAATGAATGGTGAAGAAAAAAAAAGAGTTTTGAAAGAATGGTTACCACACTGTGGCTGGACTCAATTAACTATATAAATAATGTGAACGACAACTCAATCTTTCTCCTTCTAACTAAACCAGAAATCTAAAACTTCAATAAAAATTTAGCCACGGCTTAAGCAGAAAAAAGTAGGATTTTGCTGTGATAACAATAGCTGTGAAAAAATTTATACATTACATCTTTTCATCACCAAAATCAACTTTATTTGCAGCAAGAATAGCATATTCAATTAAAAACAAAACAAAGCCCTTCCTCCAAACACAAAAGGATCTTTCAGTAAAGATCAAAGGACTGCTATTACTAATGCATCAAAAATAAATAATTTAACTCTCTAATAGCAAAAGTCAAATATTATTATCTTAGCTTAAGAGAACAAGGATTCTAGCGAGCAAAAATTAAGGGATTTTAACAAGCAGCTAAGCAAAGTTCAGAACCTTAAGCTTGACGAAGAACAATAATATATCAAACCTAAATTAGTCTACTCCGCTCTTACGGGGAAAAATATTTAAAAACAACATAACACAACTATAAAACAAACAACAAAATCCGGAAATTATAAAGCTCATAAATTAAATAAAAAAGCAAAATAAAGACCGAAATTCGATCCATCGCGCCACAGAACAAGATCTACCATCGGCAAACAGAATTCAATTACCAGAAAAAATCTTCCATAAAATGAAATTACCTGAAGAATTTAAAATAGATAGATTCTCTTTACCTTGAACAAAGATTTTGAATACAATCTTGAAAATGACCGAGTTTTTAGCCCCTTTTCTGTTTGAAACCCTAGCCTACCACGGCAATTGGTAGAGGCTGGAAGTCTTTGTTTACCGTTTGGACCCGTTGAAGAGCGACGACGAAAATAGAAAGGTAGTGATGAGATGATGACCGGATTGGCAGGTTAGTGGTATTGGCGGGTCCCACAATGCGTCTTTTGACCGCGTAGTTGACTTTTATATTTTGTATTCATGTGCCTTTTTTTCTTCCTTTTTCATAGAGCAGAATTTTCTTACGCGCTCTCGTCTCATGTACCAAATCAAATATTTTACGCAATACTTTAGCCCTTTTTTTTTTGGTTTACACAAAAATTTTTTTTTTAATAAATTTTGATAAAAGTTAATTAATATATAATTATAAAATTATGAATTTTATAAAACATGTGATTAAAATTAGTTGTTGATTTTAACTTAATTTTTTATAAAAAAATTTAATTGAACCAAAAAGGCACTTAATAATGATTTCAAAAAGGCAAGATTAAGAATTTTTTTTCTTTTTTAATTAGCGGTAGTTAAATTCAGTCATTCAAACACAAAAATAGTCGAGTTAGATGGGTGAGAATAGAAATACATAAACGAATAGGCGAGAGCTCATTTGGAGAGAGGTTTATGTAACAAGTTGGTCATCAAAAGAAAACAACTGACCCAATTGAACCATGAACCAGCTATTGAGTTAACGTTTTATTATTTTTAAATTTTCTAATAAAACCTAAAAAGGAAGTCAATAATCTTGAGGATCCCAGCTCAATTCAAACTCCTTCACAACTTCAGGGGATGAGGTGTGGGTATTTTTTATTATTTTTACTCTTCATTTCCAATGGCATTTACGTATATGAAAAATAGTTTATGATGGCTCTATGGACTTTGTTGACCTCGTTTTTCGCACCGCTAACGTGGACAACAGATAACAAGTCCACTGAGTTCTCTTAGGCTAATTCCAACACACGACCAAAATTGTTAATCGATAATATCTCAAATTTGAAAGTGAGAGAAGTTTTATAACGCCAGATAAATTTGTTTGAGAACCGATAATACGATCAAAGATGATTACAAACAAACAATCATAAACAATTCCAGCAAAATACAAAAAAAACTTACCTCGAGCATATAAATAGGGAATAAGCAAGAGAGAAAACTGAATGTATTTTCTGGGTGCAAAGAATTGCATTAGCTTTAAATATTACAAGAATAGCTTATTTATAGAGTCTTGGCCGAGATGGTTGCCGTTGGATAAGAACCACGTGGCCTCATCTCCCAGGTCAAAACCTCACATCATAGTTTGTTGTGTATTTAATACATTGACAGCGGATTAGCCACCCATTACACAAGACTGACAACCCAGACATATTACTCATTACAGTAGTCAAATTAGTCATTCAAAAGGATTTCGTAAATTCAAGATCTTCAAACATGGGTTGTTACCAGCCTTAATTAAGCTTTGGACTCTCCTTCGTTGAGCCTCGTCACTTCGGCAAAAAGGCTTCGACAATGCGGTGGGAAGGCCACGTGGGATGCTGGGTGATGAAGCGTAACAATAGTCCCCCAAGTCTATGCATAAACCATTCATGTCTTGCATAGACTTCTACCTTGAGTGAAATTTCCTTTCCTATTATGGTTAGGTTTTCAACCAGCACAATATAGTCCCCTAAGTCCAAGTATAGATATTGATTTCATAGTTGGAGTTCGAAGTTGAACATGATCTGTATGTTGTCCAATTCTTATGTAATGCCGAACTCCTGAAGCTCAGCTTTATTTGAAAGCTGAAAATTGTTTGATGAGCTGAACTGTTGAAATCTGCTTGGTGAGCCTAAGTAGGGAAATGTTGAAATGCCGAGGCTCCTTATATTAATTTAAATAGTTGAAATTTGTTTGGTAAGCTGAAGCAGGGAAACGTTGAACTGCCAAGACTCCTTATATTAATTTAAATAGTTGAAATTTGTTTGGTGAGCCAAAGTAGGGAAATTCTGAACTGTCGAGATTCCTTATATTAATTTAAATAAAGCATGATTTTGATAATAGTGCCAATGATTTGATGTCTACGTACAATACCAAGAAAAGACAACTAAAGCGTTTCGACTTTTAAGACACACATAGCCGTTACCTATTGAATGCGTAATGATGACCATGCTGCTGTGTTTTGAGATTGACGCACCGAAGCTCATGGTGTGACACACGCATCAATCTGAGTTTTTTATAAGAAAAACTATTTGAATTCGATGCCTCAAATATAGTTAAAAATGGACTCTTCAGATGAAGTAGATCTAGATCCAATGGCTGAGCTTTATCCTTTCTTCCTATAAAAGCCAAAATCATGCTCTCGTATTAGTTTTTCTCTCCAGCATTCAAATTTTTTTTGGTTGTTTCTGTTATTTGACGACACCATGTTCTTAGAGCTTCTCTTTATTTAAGTAACTTCTCTAAAACTTTCGGCATTCCTATCATTTCCATCTTTTGTTTTCTTAATTTCAATGGCTTCTGAGTCGAGTGCTGGCGGTGGGAAAATCACTATTGCTACGCCCGCGGGGTCAGACGGAGGTTATTGGGCAATGAGTGAAGGTTTCATTGATTATGAGTCGGGGCGGGGGCTGGAAGAATCCTTTCTGCAACGACCTCCATAAAGCTGGCTGAAATTAGGGAAAAGTATAGAATCTCAGATTCCATAGAACTCTTCGATCCCGAAGCCCACGAACGTGCTTGCTATCTGAGGCCAAGATATGTGGCAATTAAGGGTAGCAATAGGGCCAGTAGCTCATCGGCTCGACTCATCAAAACTCGTCCCATGCACGGCTCGAGCTTGTTTTCGGACGAGCTTGAGCCGAGTTGGGGGTTCTTCTAAGGAGCCGAGCAATGCACAACTCGGCTCGTTAAGCTCGCGAATGGCTTATGGACTCATAAAAAATGTGAACAAAAAAGTAAAAAAAATTAAAATAAAAAAAAACTCGAGCTTGTAGGCTCAGCTCGTCAGCTCAAGAGCTGAGCTCGGGCATTGAGCACGAGCCAAGCTCAAGCTCGGTTCATGCTCAAACGAGCTCGAGCTCGACTCATCACTTTGATGAGCTCGACTCATCACTTTGATGAGCCGAGCTCGTGGATAGATGGCTTGGCCAATTGTCACCACTAATGACAGATATTGAGTTCTTGTTCGGGGACGAGCCGAGCTCATGGGTAGATGGCTCGGCCAATTGCCACCAATAATGGTAGTTAGTGAGTTCTTGTTTGGGGTATGTAATTACTTCTGCACCCATTTTTTAGAACGGTTCTGAGATCCTAATGTTAGTTCCCACCCAATTATTTCCAAATGAGTGGAGCCAATTGTTTGGGACATATTTCATTTGGAAGGAGACCTCACTTGATGAGGACATGCCTATTCATGTTATCCAAACACGTTTTCAACCCCGAGTACTTGGGAAAGAGAAGTCTAAGGGGTGGCACTACATGACCCCGTATGAGGTACATGCCCCCTTCATAGTAGGTATGTCATCCTCTATCAAGGGGTGGAAAGAGTTATGATCTTGGGTGAGGTAATTGGCAGTTGGTTGAGAGAGATAAGGCCCCGATTTGCACTATGCCGACCCAGTACTTAGTTAGAAGCTCGTGAGTCTCTTTTTATGATTTATCACTTGCCCATAATTTTGTTTGTTTCAGGGACTCGCTTAGAGCTCTCCCAAGTAGAGTGGAACGTCATCGAAGACATTTTCAAACATCCTTCAAGGTCACGCCATTTCAACTGCCTAATTGACTGAAGTAAGTTTTTCCTGGGATTCAGATTAATGGCTTCGAAAGGTAAATACTGAAGCCCTGTGTAAGTATATATTTCTAGTACAGATGTTAACATTGCATTCACTATCTGCAAATGATTTTGGGAGGAAGAAGTACCCTACCTCTGACATGACTTCAATCTTGAGGGCTACATCAACTGTAAGTTCCAGGGCTCGGAAGCCCTCTTCTGAAGGTACTAAACATGTTAGGGAGAAACCAAAACGCCTCAACAAGAAACATGCTAAGAAAAGTGAGGACGATGGGGTCCAGAGGGTCAACAAGGGTAAGGGGAAAATGAAGGAGCCTCAGAAGAAGAGGAAATTATCCCATAGCACTGGACCTACTATTGGAAAGTTTGGGACAACCAATGTCCCAGCTGCCAAGCAAACCCTCATTCCTCATCCGAAGTTTATGCAGGCTTCGTTCAAGGCTACGAAGGTCCAGAAGGTAAATGAGGCCAGTGAAGAGGCTGTGAAAGAAGTATAGCAGACCTCTGAGGATGTGAAAAAGGCACCAGTGGCGAGGACCCCTCGAAAGTCTTGAAGGTTTCTAATAGGGCAAGATGAGGAGAATGCCCCAGCGGTGATGGACATGTTGCCACCTAATGTACAAGGTGCCACTGCCAATTTTTACAAGTTTTGGATTGAAAGGTGGCAGAATTATGTTTCCACCTGCGATACGATGGATCTTACCACTACCTTGGTAAGCCAAAGCGCCATGCCCTTTGGGGTCTCCCTGTAGTGCCAAAAGGTTCTGAGGGACATTCAGTTGACAATTTGGCCTCAGCGGAAGAACAGATGAAAGCTGAGGCTGAATAGCTGAAGGCCCAACGAGCCTAAAAAGCAGCTAAGTTGAATTCTGTCTTAGCAAAAATCGAAGCTCTGAAGAGTGAGTTCCATGAATCCCAGTGCAAAGTGGCTTTCCTGACAAAGAAGGTTGAAACTCCAAACAATCATCAGAAGCTAATGGTCGAAGCATTGGAGTAGGCCAACTTAGAGAATGCTAGGCTCAAGGATGCTAATGGGTTTCTAGACACCCAAATAAGATACTATGCAAACAAGGCTGGGCAAACTTAAGCCGATGCTCAGAAACCACGTGAGGAGGCGGTGAAGGACTACATTGCCAACTTCCATCTGACAGAAGAGTATCAGTACTTCAGTGCCTATTGGAGGAGGTTTGCTTATGTCGAAGTAGTAGACAGGGTATGAGAGCTTTACCCAACGGAGAGTTTTGGAAAGAACCAATCAAATCACATGTGGAAACTGAAAAATTCAAATATCAGAAAAGTAGATGGATCAATTGACCAGATTTCTCCAGCAGAAGCAATAGTAAATTGGTAATCCAAAAATGTCATAAGACAAAATTCTCTCATCAAAAGGATTAATGAAAGCCGACAAATGATTGAAATGACTCTTAAGTAAAAAGCTTCTACATTAATCTCCTACATTGAAGCCTGCAAACAAAGAATAGAGGCTGTTCATAATGGAATCATGACTTCTAGCTAAACGACTCCCTTTTGATGACCAAGCAAAGATCAACTACTGATATGGAATCCTATGCCTCTTCCCTTCCAACAAAAATTAGCATTCCTCATCATCAACACAGTCCTCAACATACAACCTATACACATCAGAAAACCACCAAATTATGGAACTGCCTCTTTGTTCACTTCCGAAGAACACGAAAAGAATATGAGGCCACCCAAAGTCATAAAAAGACAATCAGCACAATCCATAGACAACCTTTATCAAAAACAACACAAATGATGATAAAAAAAAAATCTCATCTCCACATTCCTAGAAAAATGTAACATCTAGAGTCATTTATCTGTCAACATAGTAATTCACATGTCAAATTCACTCTTGATGATAAACCACCTACTTAATGAAGATCTAGGTTACAAGAAATGTTGGCAGGGGTACTACAGAATTGACAAAGCCTGATATGATGCATAATATGGTCATTAAAGGAGTTCTAGCCAGGCTCACGAGTCTTATGAAAGGATGGTTCATATCCCTTGGAAGTTATAAACAATGGCAATGGCCAGATATTCAAGATCTTGACAAAAAAAATTTATAATCTACACTGGAGTTTTGTGGAAAACTAGACCATGCAAAAGAAAAGTCCCGTGAAGAATTCTTTCGATTAAAGTGTTGTTCCTACAATCATCTATTGGAGAGCTTCACAATTGGTTATTAAAAACCTTGAAAAAACTCTGTAATCAAAGGGAATTTTTCAAAGACTTCAACATAAAGGGTAAACAATTTGGCAAAACTTGTGATCAACGAAATTTGAAAATCAAATACAGACACGAAAGAGAATGTATATGCTCAAAATCCAAAAAATTTAGAAGCAGAAGTTTCAAGAAAAGAAAAAAAATCCCCAAAAGGAGATTTTTTAGAAAAAATATCACGAAGGAAAGGAAACAGAAATTTTATTTGTGCCACAAGAGGTCATTTTGCAAAAAAATGTTCTAACAAAATAAAAGACAAAATTCTCAATCAAATCCTTTTGGCAGTTGAAGTTGATCTTGATGAAGATGATTTGGAATCATTGTTTTCAGAGGAAGAACAACAGTCACCAGAAACTATCTTTGCTCTTGAATACCATAGTGATACTAATAGTAATGACACTAGTGACAGTAGCGGCAAAACTATGCAAAAATGCTTTGGAATGTAAGTCATAAATCTTTCATTAGCAATACCAATTATTGAAATCAAACTTTTCCCAAGAAAGTATGAAAGACCCATTACAGTTATAGTGGCATCCTCAATTATTAACCCAACCATACTTCCTGAAAATATGTGAAAATCCTACCAAAAGATCTTTCAAGCGTCCAATAATGAATACTTTGTCATAGAACTTATTCGTAAACCAGTAACACTCCAATTCTTCCACATACTCATCATTTTCCATAAATTACTTGGATCATCATTACCAGAAAAGATCTTGTCATTCCTTTTGATGTTATCAGAAAGTTATGGGAAAAATGAGTCAGACTTCTTTCAAATGGACTCAAATTCAAATCTTATTTCATCTCTTACATTGAGCCAATCACATACTTTACCCTTACAATATGAACCATAATAGAAACCTTTATAAGTGATTGTTGTGCACAATATCATACAAGGTTCCTTACCAAATGCACAAAACCTCTTTGGAAAAACCCCAGACTTCTTTATAACGTTACCCTTTAAAAGAAATGAAGATGTCAATCCAACAATAGCGAGTCACATGGGAATGAGTCATAAAACATTTGGAGCTTACCACAAAAGATTTGGCTCAATTACAGTCAGAATGACTCATAGAGCCCACTACATCACAATGGGTGTGCCAAGCATTATATGTTAACAAAAGAAGTGAAAAAATCAGAGTGAAGCTAAGACTTATCATTGATTATAAGTTGTTAAATCATTTTCTTGCAGATGATAAGTTTCATCTCCTTGTGGGAAAACCATATTCGTAAATCTGGTAAAGGCAAAAATCTTTTCTAAATTTGATCTGAAGGTGGATTTATGGCAATTGGGGGGTCAAACCAAAAGAAATGCACACAAAATAGAAATTTGTATACCCAATCAACATTTTCAATGGACGTTTATGCCTTTTGGTCTTAAAATGGCACCTTCCTTATTTCACAAGGCGATGGTAAAATTTTTTCAACCACTACATAAAATAACATCAATTTATATTGATGATTTCCTATTGTTTTATAAAAATAAGGATATTCATGAGTTACTGTTCCAGATATTCACAGAAATTGTCATAAAATATGGGATTATGTTGTCATGGAAAAAAATTATCATTACAGTGTTTGAAATTGATTTTCTTGGGATGTACATAAAAAATGGAAGTTATTCACTCCGGCCACACATTGCCCATGAGCTCCTCAAAATTCCTAATGAGAATTTAACAAAACTGCTAGTTCAACAATTTCTTGGCATGATAAACTACATGACTGATTTCTTCAAGCAACTTGCCCCTTTTATATGACCTTTACAGGAATTGCTTAAGAAAATCCCTCTGCAATAGTCATCCGACAAACTCAGGCCATCAAAAGAATCAAACAAAAGGTCCATAAACTTCCAGCACTAAAAATTCTCACTGATGGAAAGAGAATTCTACAAACAGATGCAAGTGATTTGCACTGGGGAGCTGTGCTTCTGGAAGAAAAGAATGATGAGAGAAGAATTTGTGGCTACAAGAGTGTTATATTCAAAGAATCAGAGGAAGATTTCCATTCTATATTCAAGTAGATTCTTGTAATAAGATGATGAATTGAAAAATTTCAGTTCCACCTTATTCGTTACAAGTTTCTGGTAGAAATTGACATGAAGGCATTTCCCCAAATGTTGAATTTAAAAAAGAAGCAGATTCCAAACTCACAACCTTTAAGATGGGCCAGAATAGTTTTCTAACTTTGACTTTAAGGTCAAACACATCAAAGGTCAATACAATCTCTTACCTGATTTGCTCTCTAGAACAAAACCTTCTATCCAACTACAAATCCCTACCATCTGTATGATGAACTCATCCACACAAAATCTTCCCATCCAAAACTTCCCTCATGAACTTCAAACTCTCATTAGTATTCGAACTATCCACTCAAGATCGAAGGAACTCATGCTATTTTAGTCCATTGTTATTAGGAAAATGGGATCCATCTTCTTGGTGGGCTTGGTTTTCATCCATAATATCAATTTTTAAATCTTTTTTATTTTAATCCAGAACAAATTCAAGAAATATTTTCAAAAGAACTTTTGTATTTTCTGTGGTATCTTTTTGAGATACATCAAATTGTAATCTATTTTAATGCTGCTATCATGGCTTTGTGGCTTTCAGAAATAACTTCACATCTTTGGAAGGACTACCCAGAATTCATTTATCACCTAAACGATGAAGTTGTAAGATTTTTTGAATGGTTTTATTCGCTCTCTCACTGGAGAGGAAAATTTCGAAATTTTTATTTAAAATTTAAACATCTTAGAACATCATCTATTAAATGAAAATATCATTTTTACACTCTTCACAAGGGGACGGGAAAACCCACATCTCACAAGGAGAAGAGAAAGAGAAGATATTACAAGAATGAACAATCTCAATCTAGCAAGCTAATCAGAACCCGCAATATCTCAACTCTAAGAGCCTCAAGATCCAAGGGCTTACTCTTTTGACCCTGACAATCTTGATATGCCTAAACATCATCTCGAGGAAGAAAATGAAAGAGAGAAAAGGGAAAATATGTCTAGGCGAAAAACACTAGGACTACCATCAGACTTTGAAGATTCGAACAAACCGACCATGACAGCAAACCTGAGCACCCCATGATTCTCAAATATCACCTAAGATCTAAGGACTTTGTCACTTCGTATGAGATGTCTGTCATCTTGCAGAATAATTGATAAAGTATTGTTTGTTTTATTAAAGTAGATTCCACTTTATCAAAAGTCAAGTGTCCATTTGTGTAATAATTGTACTAGAGTCCTGTATGCTTTTAAAAGTTGATTGTCCATTTGTCTAATTATTGTACTAATCCATGTTATTGTGTCGGTTGGTCTAAAAGTAGTAGGTGAATCTTTTTCTATAAATGGGGCTATCCTCGTTTGTTGTAAGATCATTGAAAAATCAAAAATAAAATCTTGTGCTCCTTAAGATCACGAGTTTCTAAATATTTCGTGTTTCTCATAGGAATCCAGCATATTGATATTAGTTTTAACACGGTCATGGTAAGCCAACAATGCGAGCAGTGACAAAAGCATGTTCTGTTATTGCCTCTCTTGAGGATTCTTAGCATAAAAAATTGTGTTGCAGACTAAACGATCTTTTAAGGAGATTTGCAATCCTAAAGGCCAGGTACTGTATTTGTATGCCTCAAACTTGGCTATTGTTTTGGGCTAGAATACCTAGGTTTCATTTCTCACTAATTAGCCATAAGTATCATGTTTATTTAAAAGTCAAATGGTTTTTGAATATCTTGTTAATTTCATAGGTTATACCAGTATTTTAAAAAGCGTAAAGCGTGGCAATAGAGGCCAAGCTTCGGCCCAAGCAAGCCTTGGAGAAACCTAGGCGTTAAAAAAAGTTTTCTTATTTTAAAAATCATTTTAAATTAATTTAAAAATTATGTACTAATTAAAGGGAAAAAAAAGTGTTGAAAAGCATAAAAAACGTTAAAAAGCATTATAAAAAAAAGCAGGTGATAGGCTCAAAAAATATAATATAATAAAAAATGATAAAGCGTAAAAAAAGGTGAAGAGAGGCATTTTACTCTTGTTTCGCGCCTAGACGTCAGTTTTTAGAACACTGGGTTATACAGAATTTTCGAGGATGATAAAATTATATGCATTGCCCCCACCTCGTTTCATAATTAGGGGGGAAACGCAGAACATGATCTTTGCCTTGAACTCGTCCCAACTATTATTATTTATTCTATTTTAAATTTTAGAATAAAAATTGTATTTTAAAAATAAAAAAATATTATTAAAAAAGCAAATAAATAAATGCTTATTTGGTAAAGCTTTTGTTTGTTAAAATGCTAATCAAAACTAGTCAAACTTTATTTTTGACCATACATTTCATCGAACACATAATTTTATTTACTTTTCGCTATACATTTTACAGGATCCATCATCTTTTATGAACTTCTAACAATATTATAGTCCCTAAGAAAATGAGGAATGAAACGAAAATCTTTTTAATCCCCGCCCAGCCCAAACTCCCCTAGAATCCCCGATGGGGCGGGGACACCGAGGTCCACCCCTTGTCGCCTAATTTCTCTCATTGATTCAATTATATTTTTACCTCCTATTAAAATCTTGTTACCTGTATGGAATTGGAAGCCTATACAAGTGCATTGTATGAACTTATGAATCATTTAACGTGAAGAAGAAAAAAAGTTTCTTTTATCTTTCCATCTCTCTTTTAATTTCTTACTTTATTTCCTTTAATTTTGCAATATGTAAGGGATTTTCTCTCCCTATGTGGATGAGGATTATTTTCTTGCTCTCAATTAAAAGGTTGGTAGGTGGGAATAGAGCTTACATTTGGATTTTTAATAAAAATTGGTGCATTCGTTATATTTCAACAACTTAAATGTCACGCCATTTCAACCGCCTAATTGANATTTTTAATAAAAATTGGTGCATTAGTTATATTTCAACAACTTAAAGGTCACGCCATTTCAACCGCCTAATTGACTGAAGTAAGTTTTTCCTGGGATTCAGATTAATGGCTTCGAAAGGTAAATATTGAAGCCCTGTGTAAGTATATATTTCTAGTACAGATGTTAACATTGGATTCACTATCTGCAAATGATTTTGGGAAGAAGAAGTACCCTACCTCTGACATGACTTCAATCTTGAGGGCTACATCAACTGTAAGTTCCAGGGCCCGGAAGCCCTCCTCTGAAGGTACTAAACATGTTAGGGAGAAACTAAAATGCCTCAACAAGAAACATGCTAAGAAAAGTGAGGACGATGGGGTCCAGAGGGTCAACAAGGGTAAGGGGAAAATGAAGGAGCCTCAGAAGAAGAGGATGTAAATTGAAACGACATGACATTTCAATCAAATAGATTCTAAAATATTCCACCAAGTTTCGAGTAAATTGAATATTCTATCACATTTTAATTATCATTTTCATATCCAATCTACTAACTTTTAGCATTAATTTCTCATTTACCCAAAGTTGATTCAAGAAAATAAATACATTAAAAATAATGAAACTTGCTACACTTACAGTCATTAGTGGGATGTAAAAATTACAACCCACTAATGGCTGTACAAACATCATTTTTCTAAAATAATTTAGTCACGAAGTAGAACATACTAAACATTCAAACTTCCATTATCGATTAATGAGTCCACCTTAGATAATTGGTCAAATGGCTTGTTGGAAAACACGAGGGATGACACGAACAAGACCTTCCAACAACTTGCAAAAAGGCTAGGAGAGTTGTTCTTGTAGTCCACCCCGATGCTTAAGTCAGAAATCTTTGAAGAGTATATGCAGGAGGCTATAAACTAAATAAGGATTGTATACCTAAATAATGAATGAGGCATACGTATAGGGCATAAGAGGTGTAATCCCACTAGAATTGTAACAACTATGGAATAATAGTAAGTAAATCAGATAGGTATTAGACTCCTAGTTGCATTAGAACTCCTGTAGTGATCCAAACATACGAGGCATTAGAGAGTCTGGCTCCTTGTTGTGGTGATATATTGGACCCTAATCTCTCTCCCGCATGATGTAGACGTCAGCAGGCTGGCATGAAATTGGCCAATTGACCAGTCGTGATGTTGAAGTTGGAATGTGAAATGAGAATCACCTGAAAAATAAAACTCTTTAATTCAAAATATAATATCGTTTGAATATTCACGTATATGTCATATTAAGAAGAAATTATTCTTTTTTTTTTTACCTAAAATTAGATGATTATTTCTTGAATTGAATCCGAATCACGAACTTTCAACTTTTAGATCATGAGTTTCTAGCTTTTAATTTCAAGAACTCGATGCACAAAACCTCTAAGTCTTCGAAGTGATCTCCAAATTCAAGAATACATTGATGGATGGGCTACTCAAATTTAAAAAACTAAATCCTGACTGAATAGATGAAGAGAAGAACAAAATATTTTTTTTCCTCTTTTTCTCCCTCCAAATTTGCATATCATGGAAGAATTAATGTATTGTGTTGTGTTGTGTTGTGTAGGATTACTTGGTTCCATGTAGTCTCTATTTATAGAGATAAAATAGTTTCAATTCATGTACAGTAAAAATTTCAAATAAAATTTAAATAGGAGTCTCAATTGAAATTCAAATAAGAGTTTCAATTTTAACCATTCAATAAAAAATATTTAAGAAGACAATATACCCATTTTCAGGGTGATAGTTCCCGACACGAATTCATGTTCTCTATTTCGCTCTTTCTCAAGCTCCTAACGCACCAAAATATTTGATCAATCATATTGATCTCACTCATGAATCAAAGAACTATTAAAGTCACGAAAAGATATACACAATCGTGTCAGAGATTTAGATGAACTATGTGACGATAAGTGAAATTTAATTCTCCACACGATCATGCTATAAAATAAAATTAGACACGTGGTCCGTTCAATAGACTACAAGTGCACTAGCGTCATCTTTAAAGTACAAATCACAAAGCCGAATAGTGAATCAATCAACACTACAATATTCCACTACAAGGCACCTACCCTTATACATTGATTATAAACAAATTATTTATGATGAAAATATAAATTATGTCATACTATATTTCTCAACACAAGCACCCAACATATATTATTACAAGTGAACATTTTTCATTTAAATTTTGTATTCAACTATCCAAAAGTAGGTATGAAGGATAGTGTGGGTTCAATTGGGTGCCCTATTTCCCCTTGTGAAGTCTAATAATCAGAATGATGGTTTAGGTTTAGCAAGTTGGTCCCCCAATCAAAACATACAAACTTAGAATTATGAAGGAAACATTTATACATCCATCTGCCTGGGATAAATTACTTTTGATAGAATTAGAACTCCAAGATTCATAGCCTCTTCATTATTTCCTTCCCCTTTTCTCAATTTGAGTGAAGTTCTTATTGTTTAATATTATCTGTACAATTTGAACATGAGTTGGTCAAATATATCCTAATTCACACTAAACTTTCTCAATTGTTATTGAACTTTAAAAATTTTTCGAGTTGTCAAAAACCTTTTTTTAATATTTTTTAGTTGCTATTAAACTTTCACACGAAGAATTTTAAAATTACAGAGACGCATTTGAAAAAGTTCAGTGATAATTAGAATACTTAACCCAATATATTAAGTGTCTACTTATTATAACGAGATGCATCAATTCTAATATTTCGTTTTTCACTTATGAAATTGTGATTACATGTTTGTTATTGATGCTGATGACTAAAATTGACGTGACATTAATTATAGATCAACTTTAAGAGAAATTTAGTGGGAAAATGTGTTTAATTGTTGAACTATTGTAAAAAGAAGAACAATTTTCATTGAATAGATTGTAATGTGTTACAGAAAAAATGCTTAGCTCAACCTTTCACTAGGGTCTTTGCCTCTATATATATATAGGCCTTACAACAGGAGCCTTCCACACTCTACCTTAACAAGCTACAGTGTTCTCTTGTGGTCTAAGTTGTAATTGCCTACAGCCCAGGAAACCAGTACGTTCTCCTAATTGATGGTCACCATAATGCTCATGTCAAATGTGACTCTTGTCTATCTTTGATTGGTTGTTATGTGAGGTGCTGATGTTATCAACAAACATTTCTTCACTTTACTCGCGATTATGTTTGCATATAACAATGGCTTTTTAGCCGTTCTAACCGGCTGGACCATATGGTTCGACCTCACCTCATAATCAAAGATCCTAATAATCAAGCCTCTTTAAAAACTTTAAAGTGGATCCGCACTCTTGTTCGAGGTGTTCCCATGAGATTAGACACCAAAAATTGATGTTATTACTATCTTGTTATTTGGTCAATAATTTGATTGATTTGAGAAGTGCATTGATACCAAGAGATGAAATGTGTAATTTATCTCTAATCGGTAATCACA
The DNA here is from genome assembly GCA_912172775.2 of Fraxinus pennsylvanica. Taxonomy (NCBI): domain Eukaryota; kingdom Viridiplantae; phylum Streptophyta; class Magnoliopsida; order Lamiales; family Oleaceae; genus Fraxinus; species Fraxinus pennsylvanica. The sequence continues at coordinate 32,334,204 of OU503037.1, read as the reverse complement.
CATATCATAGATTCTGGATAAAGAAATATAGCTATCTTGTTATTTGGTCATTAATTGATTTTTGATAGTTGTTAATGTACTATTGTGTGTTCTCAATCCTTGTAGACATGCAATGAATCAATACATGATAATATGTTCGACTCCATTAGACCTTTTCATGTGCACTCTCCTAATTGGTGGGTCATATATTCTGTCAGTGATCCTTTAATCATTATGTCTCCTGGTGAGGTCGGATTACCCCCAGGTCGGAGCTCGTTCTGCTGAGGTAGGATATCAACAGTTGCTATTAAACTTTTAAGCGAAGAATTTTAAAAGTACAGAGATGCATTTTAAAAAGTTCAGTGATAATTAGAATACTTAACCCAATATATTGAGTGTCTACTTATTATAACGAGATGCATCAATTCTAATATTTCGTTTTTCACTTATGAAATCGTGATTAAATGTTTGTTATTGATGCTGATGACTAAAATTGACGTGACATTAATTATAGATCAACTTTAAGAGAAATTTAGTGGGAAAATGTGTTTAATTGTTGAACTGTTGTAAAAAGAAGAACAATTTTCATTGAATAGATTGTAATGTGTTACAGAAAAAATGCTTAGCTCAACCTTTCACAAGGGTCTTTGCCTCTATATATATATATATATATAGGCCTTACAACAGGAGCCTTCCACACTCTACCTTAACAAGCTACAGTGTTGGCTTGAGGTCTAAGTTGTAATTGCCTATAGCCTAGGAAATCATTACTTTCTCTTAATTGGTGGGCACCATAATGCTTATGTCAAATGTGACACTTGCCTATCTTTGATTGGTTGTTATGTGAGGTGCTGATGTCATCAACAAACATTTCTTCACTTTACTCGTGATTATGTTTTCATATAACAATGGCTTTTTAGTCGTTCTAACTGCCTGGACCATATGGTTCGACCTCTCCTCATAATCAAAGATCCTAATAATCAAGCCTCTTTAAAAACTTTAAAGTGGATCCGCACTCTTGTTCGAGGTGTTCCCATGAGATTAGACACCAAAAATTGATGTTATTGCTATCTTGTTATTTGGTCAATAATTTGATTGATTTGAGAAGTGCATTGATACCAAGAGATGAAATGTGTAATTTATCTATAATCGGTAATCACACATATCATAGATTCTGGATAAAGAAATACAGCTATCTTGTTATTCGGTCATTAATTGATTTTTGATAGTTGTTAATGTATTATTGTGTGTTCTCAATCCTTGTAGACATGCAATGAATCGATACATGATAATATGTTCGACTCCACGGGGTAATCTACGGACATTAATCAACAATGGGAGTGAATATTACCAAATACGAGCTTCTAGAATTAAAGTCAATAAGTTTTTAGTTAAAAAACCAACCAATACATGAATTTCACTTATTCGTATAAAGTTTACTTAATTGACTTCAATACTAGATAACACAATTTCCATGTGAGATCGGCACTCTACTCTTACACTTTATTATTTGTCAGCGTTATCGTGTACTTGCGATTCACATTTGAACACTAAAACTTAAATCTATGTACTTTGCCGAATACATTCATCATTTTGTCTAAAAGTTTAAAACTTTTAAACATGAATCATATGTACTTATTTTATCTTGTGTTCAATTATGAGAAGGTGGAGACCAACTAACTTTCCACGGTAAGTTTTCAAAAATATTATGGCGCCCAGTCTAATAGTTAGAGAATGATGGTTTAGGTTTAGCCAGTTGGTCCCTCAATCAAAAAGATTCAAACTTGGAATTATGGAGTATATATGTGGAGGGAACATTGAAGTTAAAGGTTATGCTTCCCATGAAAATGGCGATGGGCCAGGATGCCTGATTTTGAAATTTTTATCCCCCACCTCGAGAACTCAAAAAAAACATTCATTTTGGTAAACAATTTTTTCACACATTAAGGCCATGTTTGATTCAACAAAAATTCCATGGAAAATGGAAAAGAAATTCCATTTCCACCCAAATGGTATGTTTGATTGGCCAAGTTTTCTTGGCAATTCATTTACTCACTTTTGCCTCACACGGTTGGTTTTCCATCGATTTGAGGAAAATAAATTCCCACAAATTTGGTGGGATTTGATTTTCCAGGTTTTTTTTTTTCAATGAAAATAAATTATATCCCTTTAATAGACAATTTCTATGTAAAAGAAAGCCAAACGAATATCAAAAGATCCAAACTTTCAATATTTTCCACGTGGAAAATTATACCAATCAAACACAACTAATTGACAATTCTCAGGAAAACAATTCTAGATAATTCAATTCCCTGTAATTCATTTTCTTTCCACCCAAATTCTACTCTTGCAATCAAACGGACCCTAATTGTTAACTAATATATAATATTAATTATTTATATTTGGGAAAAAATCTATAATAACGATCGTCAATTTATGGAAAACCCCAATTTAATACATCAACTCTCTCGTGACTCGATCGAGTTTTTTAATTTCTTATTAAACGGAAAAATAAGTTCCCGTAATTATGTATTATATATAATGATCCATGTTATATTTTTCTTTGAAATGAATGAACCAAAGAAAGAAAGTGATGTAATGGATTCTGCATTAAATCAAAATAATAGGTAACTTATTGTTATTGATCTAGGTTACCATATTTAGAACATTAATTAACTAATATCTAAGAATGTTGATCATATAACAAAAGCGATGCATTGGAAAATCAGGTTTCATACGATAAACTCGACGCTAAAAGTAACAATACTACTATATTGAGTAAGTTCTCATAATTTGCATAGCATCAAAAGTTGATGTCCTTTTACAGATGTAGAGAAGTATCAACATCAGAGTCGGAATTATCGATCTTGATTGATGAAGAACAAACCGAGGGCGTGTCAACTAGCCAAGAAATGGTGCCACGCGGGACCTCAGCTCCCTGGAAACTCGGGGACTTGATCTGTGTATCCGGGAAGAGGGAGAGAGAAAGTTGGCAGTTCGGCTTAGGAGCGAATATCATGTGTTCAGAGCTAACACACGATTTATGTTCGGGCTCGTAATGCATGATGGGTGGACTGTAAGGTCTCTCGGATTCGGACAATATTCTCAAGAGAGCTTTCTCCTGTCTCATTTCCTTCATTTTTTCCAATTGCCTAAACCTTTCTTGCAACAAGGCAATGGAAGAAGGTGGACTATGATCAGTTTCCTTAAGCATTTGTTCTGAGAAATTAAGAACTTATGTCTCTATATGAATTTAACAAGCTGCATGGCTCTCTGTCTCTCTCTCTCTCTCTATTTATATGTATATAGAGAGCGTCAGCATGGTTAAAATCGTCCATTTGCTTTCGTTTATTACAAATAAAGGAGCGAAAAAAAGAAGGGAGAATCGGCAAGTATAGCATAAAATCCAAGAGGAAAGGGTTAAGTAGCCAATCTAAGAAGTACTTTGTTTTAGTGTATGGCCAAAGTGGAGCTAAAGAAGAAAAGGGCATTAGAAAAAGTCCAAAATGAGATTAAAACTAGCTCATGGAAGGGTGTGTTTGGAGGAATAATAGGTCGGGTGGATGCTCTGTGTAATTGTCTACATAGGCCCTCTTTGCACATCAACTTTTAAAACTTTTTTTTTCCCAACTTCTCAAGAAATTTAACTTTTTTTTCTCACAACTTATATTTTTTTCCTTAGTTGGTTTCGACCTTGGAATCTTGTGTTTGGAGGGAAGAGGGAAAAAAGGACAAGCATTAGAAGTGGGAATAATCTTAGGAGGTTATGATTCTTTGATTGAAACTATAATAGTACCATGATAGTGAAATTAAATAAGAATATCTAAAACATTCCTCTATCACCTTGATAAATGCAAAAACAACAAACATTCTCTCTCTCTCTCTCCTCTTTCTCTCTCTATCTTTCAATATCATATTTTGTCTTTGTGCCATTGGAAGAGAATGGCATGCATGAAAGAAAGCTGCAGATGATAGTATGCTTGTAAGTTTTTTAATGACCCACCCCACCTACCCCCTACTCCATTATTGACTAGTATTATTTTGGAATGTCCAACTTTGCAAAGCATAAAGAGGGAATAAGAGTAGACAAGGCGTGCATTAATTATTATTTATATATATTTTCCACACACATAAATACACTTAGTGTGTGTACTTGAATTGGATGGAAGTAAATTAGGCGCATCCTAAGGGGGTTTTGTCACCCCTCAGGTGTTAACATGTTTATAGTGTGGTGCGCCATAGACACCATTCATGTCCATAAATATTTAGGCATTTTAATAAATTAGTCTCAATTGCATAAATATTAATTAATATTAGTTAACTATATGTTACATTTGGTAACATATGTAACATACAAATAAATGCAATATATGTTTTTATTTTTGGAATTTAACTTCTTGTTTTGAATCGTTTATATAGTGGAACGATGACTTTGTCTTTGCATATGTATAATTGATTCTACCCTACTTGCTCTCTCACCCACTCCCTTCACATTTCATTTGAGTTATTCAAGAGGATTTCTACGTGTTCAAAGTAGCTTACATGTGTTATACTTCGCTTGAGCTTGGCTAAACAAAAGTTCAGAAAGTACATTCTAGGTGCTCCAGCTTAGATCAACCTGTTTATGATCTGTCAAACAATTTTTTATTCACACATTTCGTGAGACTCACAAGTAGTATCCATTTTTTCATCATCCATTTTTATATATTTATACTTAATCCCGATTATAAACAACTCCCAAACATGCTAGCAATTTATAATCATTATTACACATTCAACTAGCGATCCCAACTAATCTATCCGTAACATGTTGTATGTTAAGTTGTGGAGTTTAATTATTGTCGATTATAATTATTGTCACTTCATGGGGCTGATCTCGGATTAAAATTTCTTTAATGACCGTTTAGAAATTTATATTATTGTAAAATTCTATTAAGAAATTGGAATTCTTATAAAATTTGATTCTGCCCTAATTTATCTTATAAATAGGGAACCATCGTTAGACTTATATTATTGTTATCAAAAGGAGAGAAAGGGGGCCAGAGAAAATAGGAGTCGGATTTTCTCTTGTAAATCTTCTTTCATATAGTAAATTACTGTAATTGTTGGAGATGATGTAATCTCACATTAAGACGAACATTTATAAATCTTGCGTCTTATTGCGTGTTTAGTTTTTTTTTTTTGAATTGATTGTTTTCGGTAAAATAGAATTAGGATTTATAATTCTCAAGACTTGGTTCACCAACTTGATATGGCAACAAGTCATAGTTAATGTCAATAAATAAATAAGACCAAGATAAAATCTCCACTTGACTCAAGCGTGGTGTAGTAGTAAAAAAGTTTAGATCATGACATCAACCACAACAGTGTAGGAAATGAAAATGACCACCAATTTGCCTAAAATTTATCCAAAATAGGTTCACACCCCCGTTTGAGCATCTACCAAAGGATTAGGGGCGAGCACTAGCACACTTTGATTCTCCTTCGATAGTGATGTACAAATTACCAAAAAAATAAAAATAAAAAATCACTCTTGTTTCAGACACAAGTAGAAAAACCTCAGTCTTCTCATAATCTGTGTACCAAACGTAGTACAGAAAACAAGAAATGAATCTTTACATTTTTTACAGAGAAAACTGATCGGGTACAAAAACCTAATTTCTATGAGAGACGAATGCCAGGGAGAGGAGAAGATACACCAACAAATATGTTCAACTAAATCTAATCAAGTCCAGTGAACCAGCAAACGCATGTGGAAAAGGAAGTTTCACGACTCAACTTCGATCTTTTTCTATTCATATAGATATTGAATAGAATGAGCTCGCTTCATGATTTTGTGACATATCAACTAGAAATCGTTCGAAGAAATCTCCTAAAGTGAACAACTATAGCCCCTTTTGGGTGTTTGATAAAATGAAGAAGTTTTGGAGTCATAGATCCAATGGCCAACTATATTCCACGTACCATGCATATAGAAGAAGTTTGAAACAATTAACAAAAATATGTTTGTTAAAGTAGCACCATTTCAATATTGCACATTAAATGTAACCGTACACTTGCTCCTGAATCGAGTTTCATCTCAAAGCTTAATCTATTAGTAGTAATCCAACTCTTTATAAATCCATCATCTACCCAATGTTTAACTCATACGGTACTTTGTTTGCATGTACCCAACAATCTCCCTTATGAACGAAGTATTGTATTATCTTAACGCCTTTCAAGTGAAAGCCTATCCATCTCTCGTCTTCAAACAAGAAAGGAATATAATCTATCAAGGCCCTACTCTTCCACTTAAGGAATGTATTCCCAAGGGACCAAAAATGAAGATTTTGGAAAATAATCTTTAATTGAATGAATGGTGAAATTCAAGTTTATTAGTATTACTATGAGTCATTTGAGGGTAGGTAATATTTGAAAAATTCAAGGACCAAACTGCAGCTTAGAAGAAGTTTCATTTTTATTATTTTTCAAACTTGAGGTATTATTTTTTAGGAAAATAATGAGATGATATTTCATGTTTAGAGATGTTAATGCAATATTCGTAAGTTTGAAGACATTTGTAATTTTACAAACTTCAGAGACTAAAGTGCAATTTTTAGAAAATATTACAATGAGATGATTTTCTATCCAAATAATGTTTTTGAGGTTGAAATTGTGTGTTTGTACATATTTGGTTTGATTTTTGAATTTTTGGAGATTGATTGGAATTTTAGACCCTATCTGAGACAATTCGTGTCGAGTGAAGTTTTCAAATATTGTGATATGACATGTGATGGAGAATAATTCAAGGATTTCAACGGTATGAATTTCGTAATTTTTTCATCATGAGGAGAAAGTCAAATGATATTTTCCCAACCAAATTATACAATTTTGTGGACGAAGTTAAGGCCAGCATATATTCAATATACAACTAATTAATTTAAAGGGCCCATTTGAGATATTCTCAAAAGAATGTCTCATAGACAATATACACTAAATGAAGAAGCACTAGAACAAGATCGAAGTAGAACGTGATATGACAGAAGAGGCCAACTTGCGATGCCGGCTATAATTGTTGATCTGAAGTCTCAAGAGTACCCACAGGCACAAAGGTTAGCATATATATCCACATTACATCAATAAATAGAGATCACATGAATGGAAGTCACATACTCGACGAGATACTGATACGAGTCGAATGTACTCGGAATTGAGACATTCACAGACGACTAGTCACCCAGCAAAAGTTACAAGATACTAATACGGCCACATGAAATTTTTTCTATCGAACAACATCATCATAAGTTAGATATTTGGCCATATAATAAGGGGAGAGAAAAGTAGAATCCCACTCAATAGAGACCACGATAATACCAGAGAGAATTGTCACAATCACATCACATGTAATTGATGTTTGGGATAATTGGGTTTATGGTGGTAAGGTCATCAAAGAATACGTCTTCAAGAATTTTCTTGGATTTGATTCTAGTTTTATTTGTTCGTGTAAAATTTTAAAAGTTATTTATTTTATATTCAGACAAAGTCAAACATGAATTTTAACCATACCATACTTTTCATAATTATTATTATCTGTTCATTAACCACGCATTTCGTGGAATCATATATTATTCCTCTTAAAAAGTTACTAATAATTTTGTCTGAACACTATATGAAATGGGGATGATTCTCGTGCAGAATGCCATAAAATTAGGTAGGCAAACGAAATATTTATGGTAAATAAGAATCTATATCAGAGACTAAAGTGTAAAATTAAATATTTTGCTTGACTTTTCAAAAACAAAAAATGTTAATTGACAGAGCATTAAAAAAATAAAGTCATGATTCTGCCTAATTTCTCTTGAATAGAAAGGAAAACCATTGACTTAAAAAATAAATAAGTGAAAAGCTTCGCTCCATAGAGAACCGATGAAAGAAACAAGGGACCAATTCAGAAATATTCTTAAAAGTTTACTAAAATATTTACTTTTGAATTTTTTATTCTCAAAATACCGTTTTTTATTTCTTAATTTATTTAGCCCCTATTTGATAAGCATTATTTATTGAGAAAAAAAAAGATATTTTGAATAGTGATTTTTTGGAGAATGAAATGATAAAAGGGATGGAAAAATTTTGGATTTACGTGCAAAATATTTTATTATGTTAATGTGTGGTTGAAAAAGACTTTGCTTGTTGTACATAATTATTGCACATATGGGTGTCCATAACCCTCACATGGGGTGGTGCCCACTTTTTTGTGGACCCCACCCCAGTGAGACTGAGGGTTATGTATAATAATTATGTACACTTAGCATCTTTCGGTTGAAAATGAGAATGAAATTAAAGAGAGTTGTTTTAAAATGAGACAAAATTGACTTGAGTTATTTTGTATTAAATCTTGTAACATAATGTATTACACTTTGTAAAATTCTGTTCAACAATGTATAACATTTTAGAAAATATGTCCTACCATTATTTTCGTCATCGCCAAGATCATCACATAGCTTGTGATACAGTATGTTACACATATTTTGTCACCTATTTTAACTATCACTGTGGCCACCACCACTATTCTCACTGACTACACCAACCTCACCACTACATCTACTGCAATTGTCGGCATCATCACCACTACTACCATTAACAACTATCCATAACCATAGCACCACCACTATAGACACCACACACCAAGACCACCATTTAAAAGAAAAAGAAATC
>OU503037.1:32314050-32325415 GCA_912172775.2 Fraxinus pennsylvanica | reverse complement strand
AGCTTTCGACGATATTTCAGCATTTCAGATCCAAAATCAGATCAGTATCGAGTCGTTATAAAGGGGAGTCATGGCAACTGGTTTTTAAAAAGAATGCAATGACAACGAGGCATATATGTAAGGCGGCAGTGATGTTGGTGTAGGTACTCGTCGTAACATCAATGTCGGTTGTGGTATCGATGACGAAGGCCAATTTTTTACAAACTTGAGAGAGAGAAAAGAATATAGGATGGCGACGATGATTGGTGATTATGAGGCAGTAGGCGGTTGGCGATTTGAAGTAATACGTGATGAATACATGTATCGTCCCACAAAAAATAAAATTCAATTAAGCGTACTAGTTTTTAATCATATTCAAAGTGAGCCAACAAAAGATATTTATGGTTGATAACTATTCTAAATTAATCTACGAAAACTTGTAAAATTCGAGTTTTGTATTTATCTGGAACGAGTGCATTGGATTACGAATCCACCTATTATTATCTATTTCAATTCTCAATTACGTAACTAGCATCATTCGTGTATTTTTGGCAATCGATAATTTTATTATAATTAATTCTTTTTTTCAAGACAAATTAAATTTATTCTAGTCACGACCCGAATTTATTCCTAGTCTGAATTTGAATGAATAGAATGCATTCAATTTCACAATTATCTCAAAGATTGCACATGTGATAAACATTATTCATAATATCTATTACACGTATGTTAATCAAGCAGTGTTCCAGACCTATTGTGAGTCTTCTAGCACTACAACAAGCAATATATTTAATTGGCGATCAAGCAATCAAATAATAAAATTACCCATGCAAGATTAATCAAGAAAAATAAGAATTTAACTAACTACTTGTTTTAAATTAAAAATTAATAATAAAATGTTTCATTTTCATCAAATACATGAAAATAATTATCCTATCATGTTGTTATGTAAATTACATAGAAAGATTTGGGAAAAAAATCATCCGGAACGAAAAACAATGATTGAAAAGTAAAAAATCAATTTCTTCTTCGTTAATCTACAGCCCGGACTTTGAATCGTCAATGTCTTGTGTTAATTGTCTTTGAATCTTGTGTTAGCCTCCTTGTAGTTAGGGATGGCAATTCGAATTGTGAAAACCGAAAATCGCGGTTAACCGAACCGAATGGGGCGAAAAAAATCGAACCGATTGTGCAATGGGATGGTTATGGTTTTGATTTTAACTAACCGCTTCATTTAGGGGCGGGTATGGTATTTAACTATGGTAAACCGAACCGAACCGAACCGATTACCCGTTAAAAAAAAAAATTTGGACAAATGGACTTTCCATTTTTTTTTCTCAAAATTAAGCCCATGTTTGGCCCCCATTATATTACATTCCATTACATTAATTTTTTCTCTCTCTTCATCTCAACCATACATTCATCAAATAAAATAATAATACACACAAATCAAAAACTTTTCNTGATTGGTGATTATGAGGCAGTGGGCGGTTAGCGATTTGAAGTAATACGTGATGAATACATGTATCGTCCCACAAGAAATAAAATTCAATTAAGCGTACTAGTTTCTAATCAGATTCAAAGTGAGCCAACAAAAGATATTTATGGTTGATAACTATTCTAAATTAATCTACGAAAACTTGTAAAATTCGAGTTTTGTATTTATATGGAACGAGTGCATTGGATTATGAATCCACCTATTATTATTCATTTCAATTCTCAATTACGTAACTAGCATCATTCATGCATTTTTGGCAATCGATAATTTTATTGTAATTAATTCTCTTTTTCAAGACAAATTAAATTTATTCTAGTCACAACCCGAATTTATTCCTAGTCTGAATTTGAATTAATAGAACGCATTCAATTTCACAATTATCTCAAAGATTGTACATGTGATAAACATTATTCATAATATCTATTGCACGTATGTTAATCAAGCAGTGTTCTAAACCTATTGTGAGTCTTCTAGCACTCCAACAAGCAATATATTTAATTGGCGATCAAGCAATCAAATAATAAAATTACGCATGCAAGATTAATCAAGAAAAATAAGAATTTAACTAACTACTTGTTTTAAATTAAAAATTAATAATAAAATATTTCATTTTCATCCAATACATGAAAATAATTATCCTAACATGTTGTTATGTAAATTACATAGAAAGATTTGGAAAAAAAATCACCCGGAACGAAAAACAATGATTGAAAAGTGAAAAATCAATTTCTTCTTCGTTAATCTTCAACCCGGACTTTGAATCTTCAATCTCTTGTATTAATTGTCTTTGAATCTTGTGTTAGCCTCCTTGTAGTGAAAAATACGGTTTTGATATATTCTCTCGTTCTGACCGTCCCCTTGTAGGTTGAATTTGAATTCCATAATAATTTGGATCAAATTAGAAAGTTGGGTCGTTCAAACCCAGAAATGGCCTCCGCGCGCACATAGACATTACCACCGTCCTCGCACCGTTGAACCAAATGGCTCTCAGGTTGGGGAAAAGAGGATACCCCGGGTGCGCAGATTCGCTTCAGTTCGTCTCTGAATAGTTTTAAGAATTTTGGCCATAACTTTCACTTCAAATATTCGGTTGTGGTGATTCAAAATGTGTTGAAAATATAATTTAAAGGGCTAAAATTCTTCTAGAAATACAATTTTCTAATTCAAATTTTTGCTATCCGAAAAATGGGTCTCAAGTTGAAGTTAAAACTCTAGAGCACAACTTTTTCGACATTAAATTGATTTGTAAAATACTTCCACTATATTTCATTTATTGGACTCCAGTTGCATCCAATTGATCATATATGATCTTCAATCTTCTTTTTTTGGTCCAAATCAACTATTGAATGTTTACACTTTGGTCCCCCAAACTTTGAATTTCCTTTGTTTTTGCACATTTTACATTCATTTCTTCCAAATCCACCAATTTACATTGAGTTCGACCTGACAAAAATAATTAACACAAAATTAAGATATAACACATCCAAATCACTAACAAATACTCTAATCTAATGGCCTACACACGTGTACAAAATACACTTATCAAAACCCCTAAACTTGAACATGTCCTCAGACAAAATTATAACTTAACTTAACCAAAAAATTTAAATACACATATAGTTGGATAATTTTCATTTTGTCTCAAGATTTGTATATATGTATTAAAACTATGAATTGTTACAAAATTACAATACTAAAATTAATTTTTACTTATCCAATGCAAAATCGATGAGTGTGTGTGCGTGTGTGTGTGTGAAAATTCATGTTAAACCTCATAAATTAATAAAGCTATTCAAATCTTAACCCTCAATAGTCAAATTTGTCATTTTTCATCTCATGAGTTTCACGCCCCAAACTTATTCTTTTCACTATATTCCCAATATGTGATATAAAGTTGATTGTTTTTATAATACTAATAATCACCTCTTTAGTTTGGTTAGGTTCTTACTAATTGCAGCTCAATACATCAACAAATGAGGATTCTCCTTATTTTTTACTGCTTTAGCCTCCAAGAATCAACTAAGTTAATAATCCACTGTCAAAAGTTTAAATTATCTCAAATAAGTATTTAAGGTTTAACCAAAGCTTGTAATAATATTTTTTTTCTTTTTTTTTCGTTTCCTTTTTTTCCATCTTATATGCGAACTTATCTTCATCAAACTTTCTAAATGACCCTTGTATCAAGCTTTTGGCCGAGAGTCCCAATTTAAGTGACTATTATTGCAAACATAATCACTCGAGTCATAAAAATTACGAACAAAAGTTTCACAATAAGACAATATTTTCTCTTTTTCATGCAATGATTAATGCAATACCCCTTATTAAACACTTATTCTCAAAAATCAATATCTAAATTAAAATTTTCACATAATTTTCTTCTTCTTGGCCTTAGACAATTCACACAAAATTTAGCACAAATGGAATTCACATATATCTCAATCTTGTGTGCAAAAATATCAAATTTTACATGAATAAACATAAATCAATCCTAACAAGTAACTTTTTCACAATTTATAATCTAATACATGATCCCAAATATATGCATCATGGTAGGCAAAATTATCTAACATATACAAGCACACAAAAATAAAAATAAAGTTAAAAATATTTTTTTGGCACTCGAACAAGCACACAAACCAATAAAAACTCAATATTTTTCCACCCCCAAACTTATAATAAATGTTGTCCTCAATGTCTAAAAATATAATAGTCAATATATAAAAATTAACGGCAAAGAATGGAACTAAGTACTCCCATGATATATATTTAAAGGTGATGGATGGACTGGCATGAAAATTCTGGCTCACTTGCTATATCTTTTTCCTTGATCAGTGTGTTCAGGTGACATGTTTTTTCAAAATAGTAAAAATCAATCATAATATGAAACAATTTATAGTAAACCCATAAACACCTTAAAGGAAAAAATGAGGATGAAGATACCCTATAATACTAAAAAAAATAAAAAAACAACCAATCATATATTCTAGAAAGCAAAATAAATAAAAGTGATGAAAATTGGATTGTCTACTAGTAAGCGCTTATTTATAGTCATTAGCTTGACTTTATTATTTTGGCTACTTATCGTGGTTTGAAAAAAGAGTTTTTAGTCTTCCATAGGTTGCCTTGGCAATTGTTTCTTAAGTCATCTTTAAACCTTCAGATTATAAGATTTCCATTGTTAGCTCGCCCAATAATTCCACATTCTTCCATCCTATTTTTGTAACTTTCCCAATGATGTATCCTTTTGCACTCCTCGATATCAAGTGGTTGCTTGAGTGGAGCATTCATGGTGAAGTTTTGTTATTTTTCTTCCACCCTCAACTTTTTCAAAATCCATTAATGCTCGTGCGGTTGCTCAGAATGCTCTCCCCAAAATTAACGGCATGTGTTGAGCATCTATATCAAGGATGATAAAAAAAAAAAAAAAAATTTATCTCCGACTTTCATAAACACATCATCTACCACTCTATAATGATGTTTGAGTGTATTGTCAACCAGCTGTAGGATTAGTGATGTTGCTTTTAGATCATCCAATCCTAATTTTCTGTAGATAGACAGTGTCATCAAATTAATATTTGTTCCAAAATCAATTAAATAATTTAAATTATGTGAATTTCCTATAGAGGAAGATACAATGAAACTTCCTGAATCTTTTAGTTTAGGAGGGAGCATATGATTTATGATTGTATTGCATACTTCTGTTAGAACCACTGTTTCATCTACTGGCAGCTTTCTCTTCTTAGTCACCATCTCTTTTAAAAACTTTGTGTAAGTTGGAATTTGCTGAATGGCGTCAACGAAGTGAATGTTGATGTAAAGTTGTTCGAGTGCATCCAAGAACTTCCTAAATTGTTTTTCCAGCTTATAATTCTACAACTTTTGGGATTTGACAGGAGGTGTATGTTTATTAACAGGAACAGTTACCTTAACCAGTGAACTGTTCGACTTTTCTTCTTGTGTAACCTTTGTTGATTCTTCAGATTGGACTACTTGTTTCTCGCCCCATGGTAGGCACCTGATTCTCCTCGATCCATTTTTTTTTTCATAGCGATTTCTGGTATCTGAACTCCACTTCTCGTTGTGATAGTCTGGACTAGTTCTTCTTTAGACTGTTTTTGAAACCTTTGAGGAAATGAAATAGGAGGCACATAAGCTTGAATAGGGGTAGCAAGCTTGTATGATGTTGTCTTAATAATTGCATGATTCACAACTTCAATCGCTAATACTTGCTCTCTTGGGTTTTTTCCTGTGTCGCTTGGTAAGGTACCCTAAGTTCTCCCTGCTAATACAATTGTCATCTGACCCAACTGAGTCTCCAAATTTTTAATTACAGTCTGCTGGTTCTGAATAATAGCCTGTTCCTTTTGGAAATTAGTTTCACTTTTTGTAATGAACTGAGTCAATAATTCCTCAATCGATGGCTTTCCATTTTGTTGCTACTACTGCTGTTGTTGGAATCCCGATGGTCTTGCTTGAAAATTCATCCTTATCCTTGACTTTGATTGTTAGCCCACAAAAAATTTAGATGATTCATCCACCGTAGATTATGTGTATTGGAGTGGGGGTTGTCTTATTGCCTCTGAAATTTTTGAACATGACTAACCTCATCGGACTGGATTACATGCATGGAGGGTAAATAACATCTTTCTATAGTATGATCTTCCCCGCAACCTTTGCAATCCGGTTTTGATTGGTGTACCATGTTTACATTCTGAGTAAGGCTGTTTAACTTCCTTGTCAATGTTCTCAATTGGGCTGCTAATGATGTAGCTATGTCAATGTTGTGTTCCTGCTATTTTTCTCGACACTTCCCTGTATATTGGCCACATGGATTGATACTCCGCAATTCTCTCAAATAGGTCCAAGGCGTTGTCCAATGGAATATCCAATATTGACCCTCCTACCGAAGCATCAGCTATGTTGCGAAATTCAGGTCTCAGGCCTGAATAGAATATACAGATCTTAGAGTCTTTAGAAATGTTTAGATTAGGGCACTTCCTGAAGTAATCTTTGAATATTTCTCAAACTGCTAGATAGCTCTCGAGGTCTCTTTGCTTAAAAGTATGTACTTCATTTTTAAGTTGATAGACTCGAGAAGGTGGGAAGAAGTTCAAAATGAATTTCTGCACTATATCATTCCACGAAACTATGTTCTCAGGGATTAGTGAATTTAGCCATTCTCGTACGCCGTCCTTTAAGGTGTGAGGGAATAAGCACAGTCGAAAAGTGTCAGCAGAATGCCTTCGTAACTAATCATATCGCATAGTATCAAGAATGCTTGAATATGTTCATGAGGATTTTCAGTTGATCTCCCAGAGAACCTGATGTCATGACGATTCTCAAATAAGTTGAAGACATCAAATCTAATACGGAAGTTAGCTTGTCCAAATGGTGGATATATGACATGTGATTGCACAGGAGCAGTAATGGGATTTACATAATCCCTTACTAAAGCTTTTCCATCATTTACTATTGCCCTCGGCTGATCGGCTGAGGTAATGGTAATGGATTTTGACCTTGATTTGGATTTGGATTTTCTACCATTTCTCTTGCTTCCCCCTGTTCTCTTCTTTGTTGTCTAAAGATTCTTTCAATTTCGATATCTATTGGAAGAAACTCGATCTCGTTAAAATCTTGCATAAATTATACTTTCCCAAAAAGAGTAAAACAAGAGATTTAGTTCGTTCAATAAATAGCATAAAACAAGTAAAATCTTCAAATCTAAAAATAACTAATAAAGTCAAATTAAATAAATTAATCCCCGACAGCGGCGCCAAAAACCTGTTCTTGTGAAACCCGTAAGCGTATAAGATCGTTGACAAGTAATACGTGATAAGTATGTGTATCATCCCACGAGGAATAAATTCAATCAAGCATACTAGTTTCTAATTAGATTGAAAGTGAGCCAACAAAATAGATTTATGGCTGATAACTATTCTAAATTAATATATGAAAACTTGTAAAATTCGAGTTTTGTATTTATATGGAATGAGTGCATTGGATTACGAATCCACCTATTATTATCTATTTCAATTTTAAATTACCTAATATTATTCATGCATTCTTAACAATCGATAATTCTATTGTAATTAATTCTCTTTTCCAAGACAAATTAAATACATTCTAGTCACGACCCGAATCTATTCCTAATCCGATTCGAATGAATAGAACGCATTCAATTTCACAATTATCTTATATATTGCACAAGTTATAAATATTATTCCTAATATCAATTGCATGTACACTAGTCAAGCAGTATTCTAAACCTATTGTGAGCCTCATAGCACTATAACAAGCAATTATATATTTAATTGGTGATCAAGCAATGAAATAATAAAATTACGCAAGCAATATTAATCAAGAAAAACAAGAATATAACTAACTGCTTGTTTTGAATTAAAAATAAATAATAAAATGTTTCATCTTCATCTAATACATGAAAAGAATTAGCCTAATATGTTTTTATGTAAATTACACAAAAAGATTCAAAGAAATCACCCGGGATGAAAAACAATGATTGGAAAGCAAAAAATCAATTTCTTCTTCGTTAATCTTCAACTCGGACTTTGAATATTCAATCTCTTGTGTTAATTGTCTTTGAATCTTGTGTTAGTCTCCTTCTTGTGGTGAAAAATAGTGTTTTGATATGTTCTCTCGTTCTGATTGTCCTCTTGTAGGTTAAATAATAGGTTGAATTTGATTTCTATAAGAATTTGGATCAAATTAGGAAGTTGGGCCGTTCAAGCCCAGAAATGGCCCTCGCGCTCACACAGACATAACCATCATGCACCGTTGAACCAAATGGCTCTCGGGTTGGGGAAAAGAGGGTATCCCGCGCATGCAGGTTCACTTTGGTTTGTCCCTAAATAGCTTTCAGTATTTTGGCCATAACTTTCATTACAGATATCCGATTGAGGTAATTCAAAATGTGTTAGAAATATAATTTAAAGGGATACAATTCTTCTAGAAGTATATTTTTTCCAATCCGAATTTTTCTATCCAAAAAATGGGTTTAAAATTGAGGCTAAAAATCTAGAGCATAACTTTTTCGGTTGGAAATTGCTTTGTGGAATACTTCAACTATATTTCACTCATTTGACCTCCAATTACATCAAATTGATCATATATGATCTTCAATCATCATTTTATGGTCTGAATAAACTATTGTATGTTTACACTTTGATCCCCAAACTTTGAATTTCCTTCGTTTTCGTACGTTTTTCGTTCCTTTCTTCCAAATTCACCAATTTGCATTGAATTCAACCTAATAAACATAATTAATACAAAATTAAACTATAAATCATCTAAATCACTAACAAATACTCTAATTTAATGGCTTAAATAAGTGTACAAAATACACTTTTCAGTCGTCGCTAACGATTTGGGGTGGGATGTTGGGAAGAGGGTGAAGCGTGTGAATGATTAAATAAAGTTAGTGTTTAGTAATAAAGTAGTAAAAGTAAACTTAGAATTTTTAAAGGAAAGAATGTGGTATGTGTAATATACACAAGAAACAATTATGAAAAAATTATCTCAAAGACTCAAACCTTACTTTTTAACTTTCAATTTCAAGAATCAGGTGCCACTAATTATTTTATCAAAAACTAGGTACATCCACCTATACCTACACCCCCACCCCATCTCCACCGCACTTCATTAGCCTCCCATCAGAAACAATTTATGCCCACCCCACCCCATACAATCCAACCTAACCCAAGCCCTTCAAAAAGAAAATGAAAAATCTTCGGCGTGTTCATCAAAACCCTTGGTTGGAGCTTCTCCGTCGCTCTCCAAAGCTTCTTCGTGATTTCTTTCCACCCATTACACATCATCGCCTTCGAAAGCAACGTAACTTGCAATGCCTCCTAAAAAATCTCTAGAACATTGATAAGAAAAAATCCAATATGTGCCTTCGCTATAACCATGAGCCGATGCTGCTGCTTCAGGTTGTGTCAACAACCCAACCGACGAAAACCTCCTCAACACATCCTAAAAAGTTTATCCAACATCGATCCAAAAAATCAAATATGAGCCTTCGCCACAACCATGAGCCAATGTTGTTGCCTCAGTTGTGCTAGTGACTTTTTAGTTAGTTCTTTGGAAGGGTCTCTCCATCTTCTCTATCGCATCGTCTTCGTTAATCAACTTAACATGACCATAATTGATTATTGTAGTAGAGATCTGGTCACTATGAGATTGGATGTTGTGAGGTGGCTGTAGAATTGTGGCGGAGAGAAGAATGTGGCCATTTCAGTGGTAGTTGTAGATTTGATGTGGTTGTTGATTTGTAAAGATAGTGTTTATGGACTTGACATGGTAACGGCGATTTGAATGGTGTCGACAGTGGTGGAGTGGAATCGGGGGTGGGTGGGGTGTAACCAAATAATTTAGTAATTTGTAACATGTTAAAATGTATAATTAAGTAATTATGATTGACAAATTATGTTTTTGTCACTTTGTGATCGTGTCTTTTGTGATTTGTAACTAGTATGAGATTGTGACCATGGTTTGTTTATTTAAATCATAGATGACAAAATTTTATCAAAAATCACAAAATGTAATCAGTTGATTTTTTAAATTTCAACAAGTTTTTTTTATTTTTGAAATTATATTTTAAAATATTTGTAGTTATTAACAATATTGATAACGATGTAATTATACGACGTTTTCAGAGTATGAAAACGCGTAGGTTACAGCTGTAATAGCGTATTGACTTATTTTCGTTAATGATATGTGGTTCTAAATATTTTTGAATTCTCATTTTTGACCCCACAAGAAAAGTGGCTTTGATCCGCCCCGTCTCAAACCTTACTTTTTAACTTTCAATTTCAATAATCAGGTACCTGTAATTATTTTATCAAAAACTAGGTACATCCACCTACACCCACACCCCCACCCCATCTCCAAAGCACTTCATTCGCCTCTCATCAGAAACAATTTATACCCACCCCATCCCATACAATCCAACCTAACCCAAGCCCTTCAAAAAGAAAATGAAAAATCTTCTGCGCGTTCATCAATACCCTTAGTTGGAGCTTCTCCGTCGCTCTCCAAAGCTTCTTCGTGATTTCTTTCCACCCATTACACATCATCGCCTTCGAAAGCAACCTAACCTGCAATGCCTCCTGAAAACTTTCTAGAACATTGATAAGAAAAAATCCAATATGTGCCTTTGCTATAACCATGAGCCGATGCTGCTGCTTCAGGTTGTGTCAACACCCCAACCAACGAAAACCTCCTCAAAACATCCTAAAAAGTTTATGCAAAATCGATCCAAAAAATCAAATATGAGCCTTCGCCACAACCATGAGCCAATGTTGTTGCTTCAGTTGTGCTAATGACTTTTTAGTTAGTTCTTTGGAAGGGTCTCTCCATCTTCTCTATCGCATCGTTTTCGTTAATCAACTTAACATGACCATAATTGATTATTGTAGTGGAGATCTGGTCACTATAAGATTGGATGTTGTGAGGTGGCTGTAGAATTGTGGCGGAGAGAAGAATGTGACCATTTCAGTGGTAGCTGTAGATTTGATATGGTTGTTGATTTGTAAAGATAGTGTTTATGGACTTGACATGGTGACGGCGATTTGAATGGTGTCGACAGTGGTGGAGTGGAATAGGGGGTGGGTGGGGTGTAACCAAATAATTTAGCAACATATTAAAATGTATAATTAAGTAATTATGATTCACAAATTATGTTTTTGTCACTTTGTGATCGTGTCTTTTGTGATTTGTAACTAGTATGAGATTGTGACCATGAATTGTGTATTATTGTGACCATGGTTTGTTTATTTAAATTATAGATTACAAAATTTTATGAACATTCACAAAATGTAATTAGTTGATTTTTTAAATTTCAACAAGCTTTTTTTTTTTTTTTTTTTTTTT
>OU503037.1:32277296-32305197 GCA_912172775.2 Fraxinus pennsylvanica | reverse complement strand
ATCAGGTGAAGTCATCTAGTTTAACACCTTTCAATCTGTGTAAGCTACTGATGTCATTGACATTCTGCTTGTTGGAGGCTTTCTTGCATGTATTGTTGGTAATTGCGCAAGAACAAAGTGGGAAAATCATGTATCATAGTTTGATATTTGTGCTGGTTTTTATAATTCTACCATGCCGATGTTATGAGTAGGGGACTAATACTAGGAAATAATAATGCTACTTTTGAGTGTTTGTCACTTTTTTTATTGTCTGTCACTTTTTTAATCTATATAACTTCTTTTAATTTGTGCTACTTTTTTGAATTTGTCACTTTTGAAAAAAATTGTCATTTTTTTTGAATTTTGTCACTTTTTTTTTGTTGTGTTTATCACTTTTTTTCAATCACTTTCTTAATTTCTACCACTTTTTTTTAGTGACAAATATCAATTTTCAATAAAAGTGACATTGTATGTCATTTTTTGATAAAAAAGTGACACTGAACTTTAAAAAGTGATAGTTGGTCACATTGGTAACTTTTTTTTACTGTCACTTTTTTTGAATTTTGTCACTTTTTTTAGTGTTTATCACTTTTTTCAGTCACCTTGATTTCTATCACATTTTTTAGTGATAAACATCAATTTTCAATAAAAATGACATTACATGTCATTTTTTAATAAAAAAAGTGTCAATTAACTTTAAAAGTGATGGTCACTTTTCAGTCACTTTTTTTACTCACTTGTTTGAAATTTGTCACTTTTTTGAATTTTGTCACTTTTTTTTTTAGTGTTTATCATTTTTTTCAGTCATCTTCTCCATTTCTATAACTTTTTTTAGTGACAAACATCAATTTTCAATAAAAGTGACATTGCATGCCATTTTTTAATAAAAAAGTGTCACTTAACTTTAAAAAGTGGCCGTTTGTCACTTTTTCAATATAACTTTTTTTTTAAGAACATAATTACTGGTGCTGCACAAATGGATGATATTATTTTGGGATTTGTCACTTTTTTTGAGTTTGTGTCACTTTTTTTAAAAAAAGTAAAAAGTGAAAAAAAAAGTGACATTGTGTCACTTTTTTATTTTACACAGTATTTTTTATTTTTTAAAAACTTTTCATATGATTTTTCAAAACATCCCTAATTTTAAAGGTATTTTTATAAGTATCCCAACAATTATTAACTAGGGTTTGTCAATTGGACTGGACAAGCCCAATGATCGATGAAGGTTGAACTTAACGATGTCGGGCCCCTGGCAGGCCTAACTTTTTAACACTTGGTAAGAAATATTAGCCTTTTCAATTACGGTACAAAAATAACTACAAAAGTGAATATTTTGAACATATAAAAAAAAAAAAACATAGTTATTTGTTTCTTTTTATCTTTGAAGTTTGACCATCTTTTATTTCGCATTCAATTATTAACTAGAGTTTGCTATTGACAAAAAATGAAGCCTTTTGGAATACACTAAATTTTCCTTTATTTGACTTTGAGCGGAAATTATTTTAATTTTATGATTTTTGGTCATCTGTGGAAATATTTCGAATTGAATTTTGTACGGAGAGTATTACGGTCTGCACTGATGTTAGGCTCGAAAAGTCAGTCAATTTTGGCCGTCTAAAGATATTGTTGATTTTTGTTTTTCATACATTGAAAAAGAAAAAAAAGACTTTCAATAAAAGCTAACCCTATCACGTTGGCTAAAAAATATAAGGACGCGTTTGATTATCAATATTTTCTATGAAAAATATGTTTTTTCTACATAATTTCTTACAAATTATTACATCTCTGCTTATAAGACAAGTCACGTTAGCTAAGCAAAATACCACGTAAGCACTATATTTTTGAGACAATGAGAACATGTTCCATTGGCTCATCAACAATTATTTTGCGAGGTGTTGAGAATATTTTGTGAGATGTTGAGAACATTGCTCAACACCTCTTAGACGAAAGCTTCCGAGGCAACATAACCATCCACAAAAGCACCATTTCCTAGTTCCGAGGGAATGGAGGGAAGACATAACCCTTAGCCACATCAAGCGGGGGTCCCTAAAGTTTGAGGCAGTTGTAGTCAATATCGGGGCACTAACGCAAGTAGCATTCTGACAATTCAGAATCATGTGAAATGTGATTGATGTGATGTCTTCTACGATAACAATTATGAATCAAATTCCCTCTTTTTCCCCTAAATTTGTGTGTAGGGATCACAAGCCTATGATACCTAGTATGCGATAATGTGACATCATTGAGTTTAATTAGTGAGCCACTGGGATGATGCCTTGGAGAGCCTCAACTTATTTCTCGTCTATATATACTCGCACTTGGTGATTTGGTAACCGTAATTGATATTTTGGTATTCTCATTCTACAAATGTAAACCATGGCTTCCTCTCCTTCTTCGTTTTTCACTCCCACACCTAATTACTTTTCCGTTGGAGCGTTTGAGTGCATTTGATCAGGTGTCCCCCGCCTTTTTATGTTCGGAGAGCGTTTGATTTTGAGCCACGCTAGATTCCAAGTACGTAGGTAACTTATACGTGGAGGAAAGTGAAATTATACGAAGGTAACTTATCTCCTTGTCTCTTCCAGAGATAGTCAACATGTGCATAGTGCCAACTTTAAGTCTTTGTTTGCTAATGTCACATTAGTTCCTGAGAAACATTGTTTTCATAACCCTCTTTCTTTCTTTGTTTCTTTCAGATCCCAAAAAGAACCGACTAAATAGAGCAATCAAGTTCTCTTTTACGAAAGATAAAATTTTATACTTCTTGTACATATTATTTAAATAGTGGATTCACATTGGTTGGTGAAGGAAGATTTTGTCAATTTTCTATGGTATTTCCATGTGCTTTTGGGCCTTTATTCCTTTCCATGTCGGAAAAAATTCTTCCACATGATGACAATTAAAGGCGAAGATTTTTCTCCTAGTGGCAACTCCAGAAAGGCCACGATGCGAAATCTTTTTGTTCCATTTCAATTACACGAAGATATTGGGTAAAAAAAAAAAAAAAAAACAATTCATAACAACGTAAGACTTAAAGGTGATCAATAGGTGAAATTGTTCGGCGTTAATATCTGTTTATTATTTGAATTCTCAACCAATTTGTGTATGCATTTTAATTAATTTCAACTGTTTAAACCAAAGATTCATAACAACATACAATTCTTTGTTTACTTTTATCAAATAAAAGTTAGAAAATTTTGATTCAATTCTAAAGTATAGTCCTTGTGGGAACGATAATCCACACTCAAAAGTCCACTATATTACTTGTTACGATATCGTACCCTTGCGATACAAAAAACGCAACAATCCTCAAGTATAGTCCTTGTGGGAACGATAATCCAGACTCAAAGATCCACTATATCACTTGTTACGATATCGTACACTTGAGACAAGAAAAAAACGTAATAAGTTTTTGACGCCGTTGACTGTGACTATTTACTTTTAGTCTTAATTTATTTTATTTTTAACTATTATTTGATTTGTTTAATTTTTTTAATTAACTGATAAAAGGTGTTCGTTGTATATTCCGTACCCAAGGTGACGATCTTGAACCATTTGATTCGGAGATAGAACATACTTTTAGACAAAGACGTAAAGAACACGCACTAAAACAACAACATCAAATGTCTGACAATCAAAACATCCATATTCCTATACAGCCAATTGGACAAGTTGTCGAGAAAGTAACTACACTGTAGGATAAGCAACATGAGCGAGTAGAAATTAATGAAGGTGATTTGCTAGTTTCAATGTTTTTGACGCCCATAGCAATACATGTGCCCTCTAGCATAGTGTATCCAGATTATGGGGTGAACAACTTCAGATAAGGGCATATTGGATTAACTTGACCATCAAAATTCTTCAATTTTATGATCTAACTCATGAAAAAGCGAACACACATATCTCCATATTCCTCAGAAATTGTCAGAATTTTCATGCCCCAGGGGTCGATGAAGGCGCTATCAAGCTACGGTTATTCCCTTATACATTGCGAGATGCTGCATTTGAATGGTTAAATGCTAAACTCATGGAAGTATTAATACATGGCATGAACTAACTAGAAAATTCTGTAACAAATTTTTACCACAGACAAAAGTAACAAAAATCATATTGGAAGTTCAAACGTTCCAACAGAAAGATGGGGAGAGATATGGAACAAATTCAAGGAGTTAATGAGAAAGTGTCCAAATCATCAGATCACCATAGGTAATCAATTGCAATACTTTTACACCGAACTATAACCATTGTCAAAATCTCAGGTAGATTCCTCAACTGGTGGATTGATCATTGGAAAATACGTACAACAATATATAGATTTGTTTGAGTTAATCGCCAGGACACATTTAATGTTTTCATTTGAAAGAGTGGTACCATAGAAAGCGACTGAAATTTATGAATTGGACACTCAATATCTACCAATGCACAGATTGCTGGAATTACTTGTAAAATTGCAAACACATAAAGCAAATGTAGTGATGGCCAGTTCAGCATGTAAGAATTGTAGGAGAAATCACGCTATAGAAAATCGCTTGATACTTGATTCTTCAGAGGAATAAGTAAACTTTATTCAAAATGGTTTTCGCAATTTCAACACATATGAGAATAATTTCCAACAAGAGAGAAGACCAAGTTTGGGGGGATATTTCATCAATATGTGTAGAAAACAGATAAAGTATTCCAACAAGTTGATACTAATTTTCAAAATCAACAAGCATCTATCAAAAAGTTGGAGAACGTCCACATGGATCATTGCCAAGCAATACAATGACAAATCCTAAAAAGCAAGTGATTGGAATAAGAGTAATGGAAAACGATCCACACAAGGCTCCTGTAAAAGTTAAAGCATATTTACCTCAACTTTCATTCTCCCAAAGACTTCGAAAGAAGTCAATGGAAGAAAATATTCATTTTATAACTACAAGAAGTGGGATACAATTACCTGAGATTACTACAAAACGACCAGAAAAAAAGATAACCGGGAAGATGTTGATGAAGCTATGATGGAAGAAAAATCTAAATCCACCTCAATTGGGAATGAAGAAAGTACAGAAGCATCTACTACCAAGGCACCAAGTCCAGTCAAGACTTACGCGCCTCCCATTCATTTTCCTCAAAGGCTCAAGAAGAACAAACAATACACAAAATTTGAAAAATTTCTTGATGGTCACAAGAAGCTCCAGTTCAATATTTCGTTGATTGAAACCAAAGAGATGTTGACAAAGAAAAGAAAGTTTTCGGAGTTTGAAATTATAACATTAATGGAGGAAAGTGGTGCAAGAGTACAAAACAAATTGCCTCCCAAATTGAAAGATCAAGAGAGTTTTCTTTTCCTATTTCAATTGAAAATTCTTGTGCTATTAATGTATTGTACGACACATGTATTAGTATAAATCTAATGTCATATTCTGTTTACAGAAAATTAGAATTGAGTGAAGTCAAATCAACATCAATGACGCTACAATTATCTGATACAACAACTTTAAAGTCACGTGACAAAGTTGAAGATGTGCTCATAAAAGCAGAAAATTTAATATTTTCGGTGAACTTCATTGTGCTGGACATATCAAAAGATCGAGATATTCCAATTATATTGGGGAGGCTATTCTTAGCAATGGGTCGAACCCTAATTGATATAGAGAAGGGTGAGCTAATATTGAGGGTGACTGACAAGCACGAGATATTTAATATTTATATCTCATTTGAGAAATCTTCCAACAAAAATAATTGCTGTAGAATTGATAAAGAAGAGACATCTGATCAACGAAACTATCAGAATAGATAATCAAATTTTGATGGACTTATTGGTAGAGATTAAAATGAAAATATCAAAATATGGAGAGCAAAAAAAGGATGCATAAATGAAAATTACATAAAGTGTAAGGATGACATAACTTGGTTCGAGACATGATAATCAAACATGGTAAAAAGTCAAGCTAATGACTTTAAAGAAGCACTTCTTGGGAGGCAATCCAGTCTCTATTCATTTCTTATTACTTAATTTTTAATTTTAGGACTGTTTATTTTGTTGTCTTAACATTTTCATTATGTTGGTTGTAGGTTCTCAATGTTATGGGCCAATGTGGTTAGAAAGCCAACCAATATCCATCTCATCAGGACGATTGCAATGACACAAACTGATGTATTCAGGGAAGTCGTAACCCTCCTTCGTATTTATTTTCACACGGGGAACAATATGTATTTTAAGTTTGAGGGAATGAATCATCAGTTGTTAATTACTTTTGTTAGTTGTTTAGTATTTTTGTATTTGTGTGATATGATTTTATTTTGTGCGAAAAAAAAAAGGATTTCTTGTTTATTGTGTGCTTGTGTGGATTAAGTAGCCTTGCCGGCAAATATATTTGGAATTATGTATTAATTTAGGAACTATGGATATGTTACATACTTAGATTAATTAATTTTTATTCATGTAAAACATTTATACTATTTGCGCACATGAATTAAGTTTAGTATTATAAAGTAATAGGTTGATTCATATGCTTAATATATTGAAATAGTAAAACTTAGATGCTAAACCAAAAAAAGAACATATATTTATATATATCCTTCGACCAAATTTAGATTAGTTTGGGATGGTTTTACTGTTGTAGGGAGATATGGATATGAATGAGGATTCCATATGTATAAATTCTTTTGTGAATTGTCTAATGCCAATATGATGAAAATTAGGTTAAAATCTTAAGTTATGGGTCGATTTGAGAATGAGTGTTTAATGAGAGGCATTGCACTAATCATGGCAAAAAAAGAGAGACAAAAAAAGAAAAGAGAAAAAAAGATATCTTATTGTGAACGTCTCTTCGTAGCATTTATGACTTGAATGATTAAGCCTACAAGGGTATCTAAAAATCGGGTGCCTTATGTTCATCTAATTTGGGAGCCATAGGTCTAAAACTCACTACAAGTTTCATTTAGAAAGTCTAATAGAGAGAAGTCTGGATATAAAAAAAAAATTAAGTATTTACATATTACATGTCTTGAATAAGTCTCAAACACTCATTTGAAAAAGTCAGATCTTTGACAAGGGATTATTAACCTAATTGAGTCTTGGAGGTTACATATTACATGTCTTGAATAAGTCTCAAACACTCATTTGAAAAAGTCAGATCTTTGACAAGGGATTATTAACTTAATTGAGTCTTGGAGGTGGAAGTAATCAAAATTTGGAGAATCCTTATTTGTTGAAATATCGATTTGCAATTAGTGAGGTCCATCTAAACTAAAGAGGGTGAGGAGATGGTATAAGGATTCAGCCTTAGATCACGCACTGGGAAATGAGTCAAAAAAAAGAATAAGTTTGAGGCTGTATGAATCTTACGAGTGATTAAGTAAAAAGTTGACCATCGAGGGTCGGGAATCGAAACAACTCGTAAATTTATAGTACTTTATTTAATTCTTCACACACAAACACGTCAGTTTTGCATTGGAAAAGTAGATATTGATTTTGGTAATACAACCTTGAAGCTGTTTATAGATTCAATACAATGATTTCAATCATGAGACAAAATGACAGGTTCTCTAACCAAAAACTTTTACGTGTTTGTGTGTTTGTTAAGTTAGGTTATGATTTTGTTTGAAGACAAACAAATGTTTAAATTTGAGGATATTTGATAAGTGTATTTATACATTTATTCGGGCTCTAAAATATTGACATTTCATAATTATTTTAATGGAATTATAGCCTAATTTATCATATAATGTGTTATTAGATTAAACTTGATGAATGGAAGTGGATTTAAAAGAAAGAAGTAAAATTTGCCGAAAAAAGGGCAAGATCCAACGTTTGGGCATGAATGTGTAAATATTTAAAACTTGTTCCGAATCTCACGATGAAGATTCAAAAATGTTAGGGGTCAAATGGATGCAATTAGAAGTAAAAAAGAGTGAAATATGACCAAAATATTTCCACAAATCAATTTTCAACCACACGAGGATGTTTCAGATTTTCAGACTGAGACTGAGACCCATTTTTGACCTAGTAAACCTTCGAATTGGAAAATAGCTATCTCTAGTAAAGTTGTAGATAATTTGAATCACCTTAATCGGATATTGGAAGAAAATGTTATGATGAAAATACTAAAATAAGTGCAATGCAGTGCAGTTTTTCTCCCGAAAGGTGCGCCTAAGCGCCACCACTCTGTCTTTGCGGCGTTGTGGCACCACTCCCATGGCGTCAAAGCACCGACTGGGTGCATCTAGGGTACATTTTTTGTCCATTTTGAAATCCATAAAAATCCTACATTTGACACAAACGTGTGGAGGATTATAAATACAAGAGTTTCACACAATTTGATGGGGAGCACACATTGAGAGATTAGAGAGCGCAATATAAGGGAGAAAAACATCAAGAAACTCAAGTTTTGAAGCCTTGATTGGGAGAGGAAGAAGATCTTGGCACAAAATTAACTTCTTTTTCTACATCATTATTCAAAACCCGGTGATAAATTCAATAACTTTGTGTTTTTCTTATTCCATCATTATGAATAGCTAAATTTTTATTAGAGCGAACAATGTAATCTACTTGAAACACTTTATTTCCTTTATTCAAAGTTCTTAGTATTTTATCATACATGTGTTAATTTTGCTATGAGTTTAGTACATTAAATTACTTGATCGCTAATTAGATGATTTTGTGATTTTTTTAAAAATCAGGATCTGAGTTTGAGAATTAGACCATATAGTAAAATTCGGTATATTAGTATAACGTATAGAGATATCTAGACTAAATATTGCAATCATGAATTCTTAGAACCAATATTTCGTTTAACTAAGGTAAATTCACATAGTGATATGAGATTGAATTAATTAAATAAATTCAATGAGAACTCTAGAACGGTAAATTGAATAACATAGAAAAATTCGATCGACATTATAATAGGCTCTTGGATCTTGAAGTAAGAGTTAAAGGTGATCAATATGTGAAATTGTTTAACCCTAAATCCGTTCATTATTTGAATTCTCAATCAATTTGTGTGTGTATTTTAATTAATTTCAAGTGTTTAAACCAAAAATTCATAACAACATACAATTCTATGTTTACTTTTATCAAATAAGAGTTAGAGAAATTTGATTAAGTTCTAAAGTATAGTTCTTGTGGGAGGATAATTCGGACTCAAAGATCCACTATATCACTTCTTACGACATCGTACCCTTACGATAGGAAAAAAACGCAACAACCACTGGTTACATTACTAATGACGTTAAATTATAGGTTCAATTAAATAAATCAAATAATTTTATCTTTAGCAGAACCTGTCTCATAATGTCATATAGATCGATGCTCTAGCACCACTAGTTCTAGATAGCATTGTTCTATAATCAATATTTGAATTTGACTATTAAATTGTTAAAAAGAAATTATAATATTTTCCAAAAATGCAAGTTAAAGTCGTCTATTGAATATATAAAAATGGCATATTATGTCTATTATTTTAACTTAAGAAGAGAGTTAGTTCTGACCAATGTTGTAAAAATCGGTTTGGACCGGTTGGTTCAATCGGAAAAACCGTGAACCAGCCACAAATCCGATTAGTATAATTTATTTATTTTTACAAAAAAATTTAACTATCTTGATGGGTCACCATTGTAATAGAAGACCAAATAACTTTTTTATAAAGTGACATTTATTTGGCTCATTTTTAAAAAAGATTCTTCATTCAATGATTTAGTAATCTTCTAATGTCGGATACTAGCTCCTTTTTAAAGGAGACTCTCCTTCTAATGTTGTAGTAATCTTTCAATATGGGATATTAGCTAATTGTCAATTCTAAGTGTTTAATAGTTTGCTTCATCATTTTCAATAAAAAAATCATAACCCCCAAGAAGATTATAATAACAAACAATTTTAATTTAAACAAATCAAATTATTTTGGATATATTAATTGTTTGTCTTTTGGGTTATAAAATAAATTGTTATAATAAATCTAATTAACAAACATGGATTATATTTATTTTTAAATAGTAAACTAAAATTAAAAAATCTTTTACAATTATTTGTTACATATTAATTATATTAATTATTAGTTTTTGAAATTGTAAAATAAATTATAATAATAAATTTAATTAAGAAAAATATAGATATTTATTTACTTTAAATTAGTAAACTAAAATTAAAAAAAGCTATTATATTTATGATGCTTTATAGTTTATTTGTGTATTTATTTATTTATTTGGTCATTCGGTTTGATATCGGTTCGACCATTTAACTCTCGACCCTCTCCCTTTTACGGGTCGATTTTTAAAACATTGGTTCTGACCCAACTTATAAATAAAATATTGTAGACCGATTATTCGTCACCGTAGCAGGAAGATCAGCAGTCGACTCCTCGTCTCCATTTGAAATATGGGAGGATACCTATGAAATATATAGAGGAGGGGGGTGCATATTGGACGCCTCATTGCTACTTAATTATTGGTTAAACAATTTCATGAGTTAACTTTATAACCTTAACCTCTCTTTTTTAATAGAAATATTTTATTTTTGTCTTGGAAAGAGGGGTACATGAGTTAACTCGTGCACGTGGCCCTCATAAAATGTGTTAATTATGTGTCGGTTCAGAATAAATCACACCTAATCAACGATTTTTCAGTCTCTGAAATAAGAATATGTATGGGGACATATCAGAACTAGGAAAGTAATTTAATGCAGGCACAAATAAATTAAGAATTAAATTATTGAAATAAGTCAGTAATACAAGGTTGAAAATTCAATAAAATATTCAATACATTACGATGATTTCCTATAGGTTTTAAGGCTTTAAAAAAATAATTAAAATGAACTTATTTTGAAAAGGTCGTCAATTCTCAGGATCAATTTCGTCAAATATATATGGTGCTAAATGAAAAATAAAAACTTAACAAGGATTTGACAGACAAACTAGTCGACGTTGTGCAAACAAGTTGATGGCGAGAGACCAAATCAAACTCGATACCCGCCCCGTCCTGCCGCGCCCTAAACGAGTAACGGAGCAGGGAGTTTCTTAGCTTAGCGATGCGGGGGGCCTCCAAGGACCCCTCCCCCGTCCTCGCCCCGCCTTGCCTTAAACGAGTAATGGGACAGGGAATTTCTTAGTTTAGCGGGGCGGGGGACCCCATCCCTTGAAGAACCCCTTCAGGGATGGTCGAATTGGTGAAACGGGTGAATGCAGAGATCAAAGGTTACGAATTCGAATCCCTAGTCAACATTTCCTTGGTCGAGCTCGTCGCACCGGACTTGCCTAGTACGGTTTATCTTTCTTTTGTGGCTTTCGGGCTACTGCACATGGAGCATGGTTTACTTAGTGTGCACTTATAGTGGTGGGGGCTCCGCTAGCGGATAGTGACTACGGGTTCCTACTTCAAAAAAAAATGGTAAATAGAGAAGAAACTATAATGTTGACGAGGAAAAAATTATAAAAGAAAATTGGTAAAAATGCCTTATCCATACCTGACCCTTTTGGGGGGATTTATAGGTTGACAATTTTCGTCCATATGCCAAGCAATTCTTGTCCACATGTCAAGTGATTTTTGTCCACATTCCAGACCATTTTGAAACTCCTTAGATACGCAAACTATCATTTTTCGATATTTGGGATGAAGAGCATAGCCACCATTTGATTATTGAGCAGGTCTAAATCATGTGGTAAATTCTCTCTTTAAACATGTCATGTGGTCCATCAATTATTGATGGAGTGGTCGATCCATTGCTCTTCGGTAGACTACCATCATCCACGTCAGGGACAGATGGAGGGCCCGATCCAGTCCCCAGTCCATTGAATTTTTTTAGGTAGAAAAAAAAAACTACGTAAAAAAAAAAAATTGTGTAATTTTTATTATTTTTTTACGTATTAGCCCGATTTGTAATTCGATCCTAGATCCGTTCCTGATTTACATAGAGTGTCATCGACTAGTTCACCTATGTTCGCAAGTTATCAACTAATGGTCATTATTGGGTTTGGTCACCTTCCATCAATCGTCTCGTCTAGCATCAACTAGTTCATCATCAAACTTTTTCGGGTTTAGTTGTCTGGCAGACCCTTGTAGGATTAGTTCGCTAGCTAGACCCTTATTAGGTTTGGTCACCTGCCATCAACTGGTTCTCGTAACATCGACTAGTTCACCTGTCAAATCTTTGTTGGATTTTTGACCTTTTGTTTTCCCATCTAGCAATCAATATGTTTCAATATAAACGAACAAACTCTCATTATTTGCTTATCTCCAATTTAATTATGTATGCAAACAATTCTTCATAGTGTTTATTGCAAAAAAAACCGCCTCATGCTCAAGTGGCAATAAAAAAACATATCACTAGAATAGATAAGCATTTTCTAGCAACAATTTGAATACGTAGGCGAGAGTTTACAACGAAAGAACATATAAAAAATAATTTGCTATAAAGTAAAGTACATGGAGAATGTAAACTAAAGGCGAATCTTACCAACCGATGTTAGATATCCAAGTGCATGTATGGCTTTTATTGGTAGCATCAATTAATCTAAATGTTTTCATTGATGACCATTTAGACTGTGTTTTCATCCCCAGTGGAGATGAATAACATTACTCTTTCAATTATCAAAACGAGGTCTATGATAAAAAATAAATAAAAAGCCATTTCAATTACCCAAACGAGGTCTATGATAATATAAAAAAAGATTAACACACAACATTAAGTGTCATTTAATAAATTGTTTTCACCGCAAAAGCGTTAGTTGTTTAAAAAAAGATTAGAGCATTCTAAACTTTAGGTAAGATAAGGATAAGGACATGGACGGCTAATACCATTTTTGAGTTAAAAGTAAATATCAAGAATCCACTTTTCCATTATTCCTTAATCAACATTATCTTAACTAATGCCTTTCTATTTAACATAATACAGCCGTGTTTACTTTACACGTACATAGAAATGAGTAACTTAAGAATTTATAAGATGACACCTTGTTTGGTTCAACTTTTTTGAAATTATAAGTTGATTGAATTTTATTTTTAACTTCACATTTATTGAATCTACAATTTTTGACCACGTATTTTATGAAACTCACTCAATATAATCTTAACAAAGCTAGATCAAACGAAGGCTGAGTATAATGTCAAGTTAGTACACTTAGAATCCATTTGATTGGCAAATGTAGAAATGCTTTATAATTCCATGTAAGTTGGAAAATAAAAACTCAAGTACCCCATATGAATGCATTTTTCATGAAATTGGCAAAAAAAAAAAAAGTTTAAAGTGGTTGTACGTTGAAATTCGAACTTCATTTCCACTTTCGTATCAAACAGCCAAAGTAGAAATTGAATTCCTCGAATGTGACATTTTCCATTGAATTTAAACTAGGGTCTGTTTGATTGGCAAATGTGGAAAGGAATTCCAATTCCACGTTAGTTGGAAAATAAAAACTCACCAAATCCATAAGAATTTGTTTTCCATGAAAATAAAGAAAATACAATTTAAAGTGATTGTACCTTGAAATTCGAATTTCATTTTTACTTTCGTATCAAACAGTCAAAGTAAAACTTGAATTCTTCGGATGTGATATTTTTTATAAAATTTAAACCAATCAATTTTATCAACAATTTAATGGATCAAATTTCAATTTTAATCATACGTTCCTCGGACAGTTCAACTTTTATCAAAATATAACAACATATTTTATCATCTTTTATTAAAATCTGGTAAAATATTTATTAAAGCTTTATAATGATTGGTGAGATCAGCAAGTGTAAGAACAACTTGACGAAATTAATCAAAACCATGGGTGGACTTGGGAATGGAGTCGAGTGGTTGAGATTTAATCAGCTTTGGGAATATTATCAATAGCCCGTTGGATTTGACGTCAAAACCTAGACAACGACAAGGGAAGGTCATCTTACTGATAGTTTCTGACGTAAGCGGTTGTTGCCCCGTTACTTCTCCCATAATAAATTATAAATTTATGTTGCTTCTCAGAACACGGCTACAGAGAAACGCGGACCGGGCCCAATTTTTTTGTTTTATTTACAATTATAGCCAAGCCAACCGAGTAAACAATTAAAGTCTCGCATATTTGTACGAACTTGACAAATATTTGTGGTGAATATTGTGTAGAAACTCCTATTCGCCTTCCTTCCTGTCACTTTTTTCCAATTCAATGATAGAAAGATTTTTACTCGGGGTTTTATTATTCTTCGTTTGATTTTGATTTTGATTTTGATTTTGATTTCTAATGTCGGTATTTCTTTTGCAAAGACAATTATTATTTTGTAAGAGTTTTAGGCCAATTTGTCAAAGATGACAATAATTTAATGATATCGCACCAACTCTATTATTAACTTTTTATTTTTATTAATTTGATGGGTTGACCCATACTGTTTTAAAATTTAGCATGGAGGATTCTTCCAAACTCGAGACATCACTTTTTAGGTATGTATTGGTTCAAGAAAGCTTGTGTAGAATAAGGGTCTAAGCTATGCAAAATACGTTGTATTGGATTTTCAAAGTTGTTTTAGCATCTCGTATTAAGCTATATACTTGTTGAGTTGAGCCATTTACTAGTGATCTTATACAACTAATTTTCATATCACGACTTCTGTATGAAATTACGTCTATACACATAGCGTGCCGATGAGTATCAAATTGTCTGTTTCAAAGAGAATCGAAATCAAATCAAGAACCAGTAATTTTCTTACAGTGGAACCATTTATTCCATTGATAATTAGATAATTGAATCACCAAAAGTAGTATAACCCTTTGGAATTCTTTACAAGATAAACAATTTCAGTCCATTTAATCATTAAAAAATTAAAATTCAATTGTTGAGACAATAATATCTTTACTATTCTTGGGGTAAAAAAAAAAATTTAAAGCACTACTATATCTAAAATTATTCGGCATCCTTCTTAGTTTTTGGGGATAAAATTTGAAATCAATTTTTGCGTGGAGCAAAATACATTTCGCTACGCGCTGAAGTCCACCAGTTGATTTTTGGACTGTGGTAGCCACAACGGTATCACTATCAGTAAATTTCTGGTCTTCACACGTTTGTCGATGGGCACCTGCGTAGTAACGCCAATAATTGTTCCTTACAACACCCCAACTATATAAAAATAAGACATTATTGACTCCCCGATTCTTCATTTCAACACAAGGCAAACTGTTCTTCTCTCTGAGATTTGAGAGCATCTAAACTACCTGAGTTGAATCTTTCCCGAGGTATGCAGAGCAAAACTTGCCTCTAATTTTTGGCTTCTTTAATTCTTTTCTGGTTCGAAATTGATTTCAACAATTTTTTGGGTAATTATAGTTTGTGTTATAGATATATCTTTTGATTAAGAATAATTTCATTTTTGATGTGGGTTGATGGGTCTTTAACAAAATCTTGAAGGAGTGGGTTTCCTCTTTAATTAGCTTCATTTATGATGTGGGTTGATGGTTGGATGAAGAAATTTTGAAGGAGTGGTTGTCATTTTATTCTTCGATTTGTTCTTGGGAATTTTGCTTTGTGATGTTAAAAGGTTCAAATAGATTTTCATTCGATATATAATCTATTTGATATTCATTAAGTTCTGTTATTTGTTCAATAGTTCAACCACAAATCTCTGTACATAAAAGAGAAGTTTCAATTATTTTTTGTTATCTTTAACTCTATGTGAACATTTACGCCTGTAATTTGGTTCTGTCCTTCAATTATTAGCAAATTGGCATTGACTTTCGGCTTTGTATAGTCCTCGCTGGGAAATATAATTTCAGTATTATAAGCATCTTTCCTCATTCATCTTACATCTAACAATATATTATAGTGTTCAGTTTGATCATCATACCAAAATCTTAGTCTTCTGAATTCATCCCATAAATAAAGGAATTAATTCCATTTCATACTTGTCTTCCAGTGGATTATGTATTTGGTTAACTTTTTGTTGATATATTCGATGTAAAAGGTGTAAGCAGGTGTTGACCTCACAATAGGAACATAACGGGACCTTAAAATTCTCAGTTAATTGAACATGGCAGGCAGGCCTGTCTCAATAATAGATCAAATAAATAAGGAGATGTTATATTAGAACTCGTCAACTTGTCCCTTTTTCTCATTTAGAAGCTTCTCAGCCGGCTGCTGTTTATGCATTTATAGTCACCCCACGATTATTTTACTGAGGATTCATGATTGCATTAGTAATCAAATGTTGTCAAGCCTTTGAAACTATGTATTTAACTTGATGATGTGATCTGTATTGTTGAAATGCATTTATCGTGTGTTCTTTCAAATGGCAGATTTCTATCACAAAGGTCAAATTATCAGAGGCTAAGTTGCTAATTTGGCTACAGAATATATTTTTTGCTGTTGAAGTATCTCTGCCAAATGAGATGTGTCTACTGTACATGAATTGAGACAGGTTGAGATTACCTTTACTAAATCAGCATCATTAGAAATGCAAGCATCCCAGGAACCTCAAACATCGTCCGGTATCCACAGTTTGTACCATCAACCTATGCAGCAGATCGAGCCATATTGCTTTTCTCCTTTGCAAGTTCTGAACAGCAGTTCAAGTGGTATTGGAGTTAGCCAAGGGACTGAAGTTTCTTTTCAAACTTGCACCGAACAATTCTTCACTTTGGAATCAACACCAGCAACTGATTATGTTATCTACAATTCACCTGCAGCTGGAAGTGTCGCGTCTAACAGGAGCCCATTTTCTCCCCCGTGTTCTCAATCCTACATGTCTGATATCCATCATTCATCTGATAATAATTACGGTTCACCATTGAGTGGGCATTCCGGGGTTAATGATGACAACAAATTGATGCAAGCACTCATGGTATTGAGGGATGAATTGTTGGGACCTGAATCTGAAATGGATGACAGTTGCTCCTTTTACGGTGTACCCTCACAAACTTCTACCTTGAATAAATTCAACCGAATCATAGAAATGGCACCCAACATGGACCTGAAACAGGTGCTCGTTGCATGCGCCGAAGCAGTATCAGAACACGATGTATCAAGTGCAGAAGCTCTGATGGACATATTAGAAAGAAGGGTTTCAGTATCCGGTGAGCCTATAGAAAGGCTGAGTGCATACATGTTGGAAGGGCTCAGGGCAAGATTGTTGTCCTCAGGGAGTATAATCTACAAAAAGTTGAAGTGCAAAGAGATAACAAGTTCAGAATTGATATCTTACATGCAGGTGCTTTATCATGTCTGCCCGTATTACAAGTTCGCGTATATGTCTGCCAATGTCGTAATTGGGGAAGCCATGGAAAATGAGAATAGAATCCACATAATTGATTTTCAGATTGCACAGGGTAGTCAGTGGGTATTTCTTATTCGGGCTCTTGCAGGTCGGCCTGGTGGACCTCCATATATCCACATTACTGGTGTTGATGATTCCCAATCTGCTCATGCACGAGGTGGAGGACTTGAGCTAGTGGGTGAGACTCTGGCAAAAGTGGCCAAATCATGTGGAGTGCCATTTGAATTCCATGCCGCTGGAATGTCAGGATGTGAAGTCCAACTAGAGAATCTTCAGATACGACATGGAGAAGCCTTGGCTGTAAATTTCCCTTATATGCTGCACCACATGCCAGACGAGAGCGTGAGCACTACAAATCATCGAGACCGCTTACTTAGACTAGTTAAGAGCTTGTCGCCAAAGGTTGTAACCCTAGTTGAACAAGAATCCAACACTAACACTGCCCCGTTCCTTCAGCGATTCTGTGAAACTCTAGACTATTACACAGCAATGTTTGAGTCAATTGATGCAGCTCGACCAAGGGAAGACAAGCAGCGGATTAATGCTGAGGAACACTGTGTAGCAAGGGATGTTGTCAACATAATAGCATGTGAGGATACCGACAGGGTGGAAAGGCATGAGCTTTTTGGAAAATGGAGGTTGAGACTCATGATGGCCGGATTTTCTCCAATCCCATTGAGTCAATCGGTAAGCACCGCCATTATGGACATGTTAAATGAGTATAGCCCCAATTACAGAATCGCGGAGAGCAATGGCGCTCTATATCTTGGATGGAAGAACAGAGCTATGGCTACATCTTCTGCTTGGAAATAAAAACTTCTTAGGGATTTGCTTAACTAAGTCTATAGATTTTTTTTTTTTTAACAGAGTTTATTAACTTGTAAATTAAATTTTCTGCTGTGTATTGTACTTTTTCTTGTCGATTGAGCTTCTCTGGTAGGGCTCTACTCCGGCATTTGGACTCTTGTACGGTAGGGAAAGCACTGGGATTTGGATGTACAGTTGTTCTTCGAGATATCCTTGGATGCATTTGTAGCTCTGTATTGGCACATCTCAAGAATCAAAGGCGGCATAAATTAAGGTTTCCCAGTTGGTTAAGTTTCAATTTACGATGTAATAAAATTATTACGACAATTTACTTCTTAGATAACTCGATGGGTCAAACCCAATCAGAGATCCAGATTATTTTTAGATGGTTGTGACACTTCTTTTAGACCTGCACTCTCACAAGAATTCAACAAGGAAAAATAGGCACGCTCGTACTTTAGAAGCTAAACTTTTTTATTTTTCTCGAATAATTCTTCAGAAGAAATTGCATATTTCGAGACGGAACTTGATAAGTGAGGATTCAAGGTGAAACACTTTGGTAGTGCAAAATTCATACCAATCAATTGAATTATTCAACTTTTTATATAAAAGGTTTATAGACAGTTAACGATTTGGTTAATATTATCCAATTATTGATTGAAAGGAATTCTTAGATACCCAATGAACAAAGTAAAAGTATTCAATACTAGTGAATGAAAGATTCAATGAATAACAAAGGAAGTTGAAGTAATTCCCTTCCCATATGATAAGAATAGCTAGAGAAAAAAGAAAACAGATATGATTCTTGTTTTAGTCGAATAAAAATCCTTAAACAACGAACAATTAATTCAAATATTCTTAATCAAGAAAAATTAATCATATTTGATTTCATTCAAATTTTGTATATCCAATGTGGTCAACAGATCTCAAAGCCTTTTCATTCACGCAAACCTGATTCCTACACATTTGGACAAACCATTAATTACACGTGGCTTCCTCCAATGGTGGTGGAATTGGTCACGCGCACTCCAATATACGAGTGTAGGACGGTTTTAGACATGAGCCTCCCATGTAAAAAGGGGGTCAGCATTGGGATGGGTATCAAGAATAATAAAAGAGTAAAGTTGTAAGTTAAGATATTAAACTTGCATTATCCTGAAAATGACACTAAGTATGAACTTTTATAGTAGAAGACGACGATTAAGAGTCATTAGATGAGGGGACATGAGGCCTCATCCCCACAATGGGACCTCTTGTCATTGCCATCAATCAATCGTACACTAAATGCTAGTACCACTTTATTATCCACAATACCTAGCTTGCAGCTTTGGACTTGACATGTGTAGCTGGACAGGGCAATTGCAGTTGTAGGTTGTCACATTAATCACGTACTATAGATTGTCCAAGAAGATTTTGTGCCAAGATCCTTTAGCGGTTCTTCCATGATGCAAGTTCGGTTCTTACCACGAGGGTCAACGCGCATCAATAGGTTCGGCCTTCGCACATCGTCTTGGCCTGTTCACAAATTTGGTCAAACTGCCACAGACTGCCTTCATGGCAGTTTGACACAAGGTGTGGGGTTTTAGGCTTGTTTACCATGTAAGATTTATGAAGTCATATCGTGAGGCGTAACAATAGTTCCTGAAGTCCATGTATGATTATTCATTTAATGCGTGGACTTTTAAGATGACTTCTATTTTTGTACGTCTTTTCTAGAAAAAAAAAAGTGGTAGTGCACGATAGTGTTTGTGGCAGTTTGACACAGGGTATGGGGCCCTAGGCTTGCTTGCCATGTAGGATTTCTAGAACCTTATATTGTAAGGTAAAACAATAGTTCATGAAGTCAATGTATGATTATTCATATAATGCGTGGACTTCTAAGTTGAGGTTTGATATTTTGTGATAGAGAAAATTCGATGTTGATGTTGTTGAAACCTATAGTAAAGCTAAATGAAGAAAAGGAGAGGCCCCTGCTAACAGGGCGAGCCAGTTGATGTAGTTGAAGCCTGTAGTAAGACTGAATGAAGCAAATGCGAAGAGAAACCCTTGCTAAGAGGGTGAGCTTATTGATGTAGTTGAAACTTGTAGGAAAACTAAATGGAGCAAAGGTGATGTCCATGCTAAGAGGGCAAGCCTGTTGATGTAGTCGAAGCCTTTAATAAGGCTAAATGAAGCACAAGTGAGGCCCCTGCTAAGAGGGCTAGCCTGTTGATGTAGTTAAAGCCTGTAGTAAGGACAAATTAAGTAAAGACGAGGCCCCTGCTAAGAGGGCGAGCTTGTTGATGTAGTTAAAGCCTGTCGTAAAGCTGAATGAAGCAAACCCCATGCCTACTAAGAGGGCGAGCCTGTTAACGTAGTTAAAGCTTGTTGTAAGGCAAAATGAAGTAATGGTGAGGCCCATGCAAAGAGGGTGAGCCTGTTGATATATTCGAAGCCTGTGGTAAAGCTGAATGAAGTAAAGGTGAGACCTCTGCTGAGAGGGCGAGCATATTGATGTAGTTGAAGCCTATAGGAAGGCTGAATGAAATAAAGGCAGAGCCCCTGCTAAGAGGGCAAGCTTGTTAATGTAGTTGAAGTTGATGGGAAGCATGCTGTAATAATTTGAAAACATCGTCAGTTTCCAATGTGCAACAATTTAGCAGTTTAGGGGTTTTCGCGCCATGATGATGGTCTGTTACAACTGTATGAGTCGATTCAAATTTCAACAGGTACCTTTTGGTTTTAACATGTTGGATAGGGGTTACAGATGTATACCTGAGATTTCGCAGACGCTTCGTCTTCGTTGCTTATAAAAGGGGTAACTTAGCCATTTTTTACATTTTTAACTCTACAAAAATTCACCAATCGCCTAAAAGATCATTTGCTATTTTTTGACAATTTTTACAGCTTTTTCGATGATCATTTGTATTCAATCTTCCTTTTCGTATGTGCTTGTGAGTTGCGTAAGTTACAAACCCTTGTATTTTTCTTACTGCTTACCCTTAAAAAGAAACTTTCTAATGGCTTCTTCGTCAAAACTAAGTATAATATGGGGGTCTTCTAACAAATTGATATGGCGATCATTTGGGTTGAGGCTGGCTTGCCTCCATTGATCTATATGAAGAGGATGATGGAGGCAATGTGACGCCTTTATAGTATATGGATGATGCAAGAGAGTCTTATAGATTATAGCGTAAGGTGGGGGACTTTACTATGGCCCACCTACATAGAAAAAAGCAAACTAGACACATTCAAGGAGCATCTCTTGATTAGCGAACTTGTTATCCTATGGAGGACTATGCTGCTGTAAGTGAGGCCTAAGTATTGGGATGAAATTGTCCCCACACCATTTTTTAGGTATATAATTGGCAATACAACATTGTCCCTACATAGATTGTGCCCAATGCATGTAGCCAATTGGCAGAGGCCTTCATTCTTTGAAAGGAGGTAACTTTTGGCAAGGATATTCATCCATATGTCTTCCAGAGCCTTTTCCAGCCCCAGGCCTCTAATGGGGAGAGGATTGTAAAATGTGGTATTGCATGAACCCCTGGGGCTGCATTTGCCCTTCATTTTGCACATATCGACCTTAATAAGGAACTGAAAGTTGTCTTGGTTTTGGGAGAGGGATCGTTGGCAGATAGTGGAGGTTGATGCGGTCCCAAAAATAATAGTGTCGACCCAGTGTCACGAGTATAATAAGTTTTTGTTTGCTATGTGTATATTGTTGTATTTTGGTTAGTCGTACTATTAACTTACTTTTTATACAGCTGCAATCAATCGTTTCGAGCTCGAGCCGTCTGAGTAGGCTATCATCAAAGCCATTTACGATTGCTTGTTGAGGAGAGGTATTTCAAGAATGTTGTTGGCAAACGAACCCTCTTCGTTACTCACTTGCTGATGGCCACCAAATGTATGTAGCTTCGTAATTCAATGCATTGGCCTTGTGTTTTGAACAAATATCTATGTGTTTCTCTTTCTAGAACAACATGATAAGAAGAGCATGTCAAGCCGGACATGTTCTTCATAAAGCAGATGGGTTGGGCGAGGCGAAGAATAAAGTACTAGCACTCATGAGTATAAGCATCGAAAGGATAAGTTGGGTCATTTGTCAAAGCTGAACCCTCTGCCGCCTCTAGAAAAAAAAAGAAGAAGTAGAGCCTCAGGCGGAGAAGTCTCAAAATGATAAAGAAGCTAGTTCCGACATCCCCCCCAATCTTCTATAAAAAATTTGATGTTGAGGATCAGTGCAAAGAGAAGAGTGGCCTTATAAAGAAAAAGAGGATGATGGAGGTCAGAATAGGAGTATTCTGATGGAAAAGCTCAGAATTTTCTAGGAGGGAAGTTGAACGAGATCGTCCAGACTGTCATGGAATCGCTTCCCGTTATAGTCTAGGTGGCTATGAGAATTCATCACAAGTACTCTTTATACGTCGAGACCTGCGACTCGGTGGACATGATAGAAGCCAGCCTCATCTTGCAGGCTCGCTCATAAGACTTCTTCCTTAATGCCCAAATAAACTTGAAGAGCTTGCAGAAACTTAATAAAAAGTTTCTTCAGAGGGCGTCTGTTGCAAAGGCTGAGTTGAACAAAGTTAAGAGTGAGAGATCTATTGTCGATGAGGCCATTGAAGCCTTCAAGGTGAAGCAAGTTGAGGTGGAGTCGAGGATGGAGGCACTTTCCAAGGAAAATGATGAATTGAAGAAGGAAGTTCACCTTTGCAAAGCTAAAGTTAATGCTTTTACGAAGTGAGTCGAGAATTTTGATAACCTATAGAGGATCATTTTATCCTCCTTGAAGGCTGTAAATAAAGAGAAATGAGAGTTAAAATCCCAAGTTGGAAAGCTAACTGCTGAATTCACCAGTTTTAGGCAGCAACTGAGTGGGGGGCGGAGAAGACAACTGTGAATGAATATGAGGCACACTTCCATGAAAGGCTGAGTATGATGGCATCAGTAGAAATCTTGAAATAAATGGTTGGGCTATACTCTCAAGTGGACCTAGCTGTAACAAAGGAAAAGTTCCTTCCAGTTGAGCTATCCATCCCTGCAGATGAAGCTGAAGACTTTGTTGAGGAACTTGAAGAAAAACAAGTGGAGCCTCAACAGGATGGTGCCACCACACAGACTTAAGCTTTCCTTTTTGTTGTTTTTTTTTCCATGTTTTGCCTTGTAATCAGCTTGCTTCACATTTATATGAAAAACTCTTTCTTTTATATCATTGCCTTACATTTTCTAAATTTTTGCAAGTGCTAAAGCTTCAAAAGATGACATAAACTAATCGACCTAGACGTAATAGTTTGACCGTAACAAACTTAATGATATCGCACCATTAAAAATTGAGCTGGTGCACTGATTCTCAAAATTGAGATGACATGATGACTTAAGACGGTCCTACAAGAATTGGTTGGATTAGTTCATCTTCTAGCTAAGCATGTGTATTAGAAGTAGGTAGCCTTTTAACCAATATTCGTATAGGCTCGTCGTAATCAGCTTCAACAGAAAACGATTTATGCTTTTTAGAATAGCGAGTTTGTCTCACAGGGTCTTAAAGATGGTGGTATCCTGTCGATAACTTCTTAAGGTTGTATGCTGTTTGTTTATGTCTACCTTGCAAGTTTTAAGGTCGTTCTTATTAGGGTGTTTCATATTTTTCCTTTTGAGGTGGGAGATGTCCTTTGCAAACGGGTGGCACTTCCGTGAAAAAGCTTCTGCAAAATGTATGGACCATACATGGAAGGAATTTGCCTCATGTTTATGAACATAAAGAGCATGATTATTGATAACATAATTACATAAGTTGAGGAAGATCATCCAGACAAAGTCGACAATATGAGCCAACCGATAGTACGCTCTCAGGTGTTCGATGTTCCAAGGGTGGGGGGTTGTGTTTTCCCCATCAAGTCCTCAATCTTGTTGGTTCGAGGCCTTATCTCTTCAAATATGCAATAGGGGCCTTCCGAGTTCGAACCAAGCATCCCCAAACCTGGTTC
This sequence comes from Fraxinus pennsylvanica, assembly GCA_912172775.2. Lineage (NCBI taxonomy): Eukaryota > Viridiplantae > Streptophyta > Magnoliopsida > Lamiales > Oleaceae > Fraxinus > Fraxinus pennsylvanica. The sequence continues at coordinate 32,281,228 of OU503037.1, read as the reverse complement.
TTTGGAAGAAAGAAAAACTCTCCTTAGTAGAGGATTTTCCCTTCGGAATGACCTCTTCTTTACCCAGTCGTTATAATATCGAGCCAGGTTCTTCTAGTAGGTGACAAGCCTCATTTAGAAACCGTCTATCCTTTTTTCAAGGAAATCAAGTTCGCACCTCCTCAACTCATCGTTAGATATTTCATTGAAATGAATTTGACGAGGTGAAGGCAATCTTACCTCGACATGGCTCATAGCCTCAGCACCGTAGGTCATGGAAAATAGGGTTCCTCCTGTAGCAATTCAGCTTGTGGTACGAATTTTCCACAGTGCTGGGGGAGGTAGTCTATAGGCCTCTTTTGATATATCAAGTTTCATTTCAAGAAATGCTTGATGGTCTTGTTATCTATCTCGATCTGGCAATTTCCTTGGGGTGATGGGGTAACTAGAAGTGCTTTTTGATCCTCAGTTCCTTGCACAAGTCTCTAACATTCTTATTTTCGAACTGCCTCCCATTATCAGTTCCTCCAAATAAATTTTGACCTATTGGCCTCGAAGATTTTTGCTAGGGGTTCAGCTTTCACCCATTTGGTGAAATAGTCAAGGTGACAATAACGTAACTAGTACTACCTATTCCGTTAGGTAAGGTTCCTATAAGGTCAACTCCCCATTTAGCAAACGGTCAGGGCTCAAAAAAACAGTTAATTCTTAAGAGGGTTGCCTTTAGATAGCGGAGAAATGTTGATACTTGTCACATTTTCTTGCGAACCGAAGCACATCTTGCTTAAATGTTAACCAATAGTATCCTTGTCTTAGTATTTTGCATACGAGCGTCGGGCCACATGTGTAACTGTCACTTACCCCTTCATACACTTCGCCAAGTACATAATTGGCCTTCTCTTCTCCAGTACACTGGAGAAGAGGCAATGAAAATCCTCTTTCATATAGAATCTCGTCTTAAAGCACGAAATAAGCAACATTCATTATGCGTTTATTGGCTTATTCCTTATCCTCTGGTAGGACCTGATCCTTGAGAAAGGCGATAATTGGCTACATTCAAGATGGGATTCCTTTAATCCACATAATCTCCTCTACTTTGAAAACGGAGGGATTGGCAATGTGTTTAATCGGTACCACTTTGAGTAGCTCTAAGTCTTTGTTACTGCCCAATTTAGATAGAGCATCAACATGGATATTTTCAGCTCATGGAATTTGGGTCAACTTCTTAAAACTTGGTAGGAGAGCCATGACATTCTTGATGTAAGTTGCCATATTTTCGTCCCTTACAGCAAAGTTTCCACTCACTTGACTCACCACTAATTACGAGTCGTTATTAACTATCAGACTTTTGACCTGCATCTCTCTGGACAATCTAAGGACTGTTGACAACACCTCAAACTCAATTGCTTTATTGGAGGCTTTAAACCCGAGTCTCACCACACAATTGAGTTTGTGTCCCTTTGGGCTGACCAATACTACTCTGGCTCCCAATCCCGTTTCTCCGAATGAACCGTCCACAAGGAGGATCTACCAGTTTTATATCCATTTCGACATTGAGAGCATTGGCAAACTCCACTATGAAATCAAATAGCGCCTGATAAAGGTCCTTGATTTGCATACAACGTCGAATTGACTTACCTCTATGGCCTATTTCATCATCATTCCCGAGGTATTAGTCTTCTATAGGACTTGCTTAAGTGGAAAGTCGGTTAAGCCCGGGAAATGAACCGTTGATTATCGAGAGAGGTCCGATGGTGAAAGAGGCGATGAGATTATTAGCTCAAGCTATGGTGGAAGAAATGTTGAAGTTAATAAGATAATGAACAAGTTTCATGTTGGGCTCGGAAGATGAAACCAAATGGATCAACTCGGTTCAAGCAACGAACAAGCAGCGTAGATAAAAGCGTGCATAACTTTCAGCTCATATGTCGGATTTTCGTCCATGAGTACAATCCAAAAATGGCGCAAAATTTTGCACAAGAAAAATGTAATCGCATAGTAGAAAACATGATGCAGCTATATGGAGTCATTCAGCAAATTCCAAGAGCAAGTTCAAATGAACCATGTGGTCGCATAGGCCAAACTCGAGGCAATATTTTTCCTTTTTTTTTTTTGATTTCTGATAGACCCCCAATCCAATTTACTTATGCTCAAAGGAAAAAAGGGTTACCAACTCATTAAAAGTTAGTTAGCAAGGTGGGGGCAAAATAGTAAAGTAATAAGATGAAATGTGAATAAATTGGGGGGAAAGGAAATGTCGAGGATTCATTCTTTTTACATGTAACTGAGTAGTAGGAGGAGAGACTAGGCCTCTCGTATAGCTTTGGAAATTGTTATCATTCCATTTTTTAATCAAATTACAACTTGAGTTCAGTACTTCTCACTATAATTAGTTAGATCCTATCAAATTGGTTTCAGAGCATGACGATCACGAAAAGAGTGGGGCAACTAGAATCGAGGTTTGACAGGTTGCAAAGAGAAGTAGGGGTTATGAGATCGGAATTGTAGAAAGACCTTGCATTAATGATAGAGAAATTCGATTTCATAGTGGAAAAGTGGAGTGAACAGGAAAGGGATAGAAATGAGAAATGGGGAATGTCTGAATCTGCAGCAGCTACTCTGAGTTCGGAAACTCCAAATTAGGAAATGGCCGGAATTCAAATTAACTGAACACCGATTGAGGAGACCGCTAGGCTAGATATTCGGATCCGTCGATTGGAGATGCCATTCTTCAACAGAGAGTCGCCGGATGCATGGATTTTTCATGCAGAGCGATACTTTAGTGTGAATCAGCTCACTAACCGGGAAAAAATGGTAGCGGCGACGGTATGTTTTGAGGGTGAGGCACTGGCTTGGTATCAGTGGGAGAATGGTCGCCACCCTTGATGCATTGAGAGGATCTAAAGTTATGTTATTATAGCGATTCAGGCCGACATAGGAGGGAAGTGTGTTGGAAAAGCTGTTGGCCTTGTAATAAGATGGAACTGTGAGAGATTACCGGCGGTTAGTTCGAATTGTTAGCAGCGCTGTTGACGGATATTCCTGACTTAGTGTTGGAGGGGGAACTTTATTAATGGGTTGGACCCTGTTGTTAGGGCGGAGGTCAGAATGATCAGGCCACAAGGGTTGGGCCAAATCATGAAGTTGGCCCAACGAGTAGAGGAGCAAAATGAATCCTTGAAATGGGCCCTTGCTATGGGATGCCCATTTCGGTATAAGAATCATGCAACCAACTCTCTCAGCCCAGGAGAGAAAAGCCCAAACTAGTGGAGCATATATCCTAAAGTCACCAATCATGTGACCCAAACAAAGCAGAATGCACAGATGGTAGCGAAGCTTCCAGGCGCGACGACCCAACATCCGGTGAGGGGAGAAAGGGCAGTGCCGCCATTTCGGTGCCTGACCGACGGTTAAGTACAGCCTAAAAGGGAGAAGGGACTTTGTTACCGTTACGATGAAAGGTATGTCCCGGGTCATAGATGTAAAAATAGAGAGTTGCAAGTGTTATTGGTGCGAAAGATGAAATTGAGGATTCGGGAGAATAGTCGGCGCGGAATTGAGTGAAATGGTGGAAGAAATGGTGGAGCTGTCGATCAAATCAGTGGTAGGGCTCAGTGCTCCCAAGACTATGAAACTGCGAGGGGCCATTTATGGGATGTCGGTAGTAGTCTGATAAGTGTATTTTTACACACTTATTTAGTACTCTTTGCTTTTAATTAGAATTGAAATTGAGTTGATTTCTACGCATAATGGTGTAATTTTGTATGTTTGTAGGCTTTGTACCCGTATTGACGTAGAAAGGAGTGAAAAGATGAAGAAATGGACTAAAAGTGTACAAATTGGTGAAGTTAGGGACCAAGTTGCACATTCCACAAAGATGAAGGACTAAATTGAAATGAAAGTGAAATTATGAGGACTAAATTGTACAAGAGCCAAAGTTGATATTATCTTAT
>OU503037.1:32264096-32276426 GCA_912172775.2 Fraxinus pennsylvanica | reverse complement strand
TTTTAATCTGACTTTTTATTAGTTTTTAGTCTAACTGTAGTTTTTTTTTAGAAGTTTAAAATCATTTTTAAATCTATGTGTGTGTCGTCGTTAAAATTAAGACTGATAAACGTCAAATTGAATTCCACACTCTCTGAGGGATCGACTTGGATTCTTTAGGTCCACTTTTACTACTTGTTCTCGACCCGTGCACTTGCGGCATAGTTACACACAAGAACATAGTCCATATTGATTGTGGGGCCACCAACAATTTTATCTCCTTTGAGCTAGTTCAGAAGCTGGAACTGAGGGTTACAGAGTTAGCCAGTTATGGAGTTGTAATGAGTACTGGGGTTTCAGTTAGAAGGGGTGGCATTTGTAAAGGAATGGTGGTGACACTACCGGAAATGGAGGTAGTAGAGGATTTCCTACCATTAAAATTGGAGTGTACTGATGTTATCCTCAGAATGAAGTGGTTGGAGACTCTGGGTAAAATGCAAGTGAATTGGAGTTCTCTCACTATGAGGTTCAAGGTTGGTGGGGGGCCAATTATGTTACAAGGTGATCCCATTTTGGAAAAGACCCAAATGTCCTTGAAGTCAATGGTTAGAACCTACAGAAAGGGGGAACATGGACTTCTACTAGAATTAGGGAGTTTGGATGTAGAAACTGAAGCACCAGTGGCTGAGGTACATGATTCTATCTTGGAATTATTGGGAAATCATCAGAGTATTTTTGAATGGCCAACAAACTTTCCCCTATACGAGTGCGTGATCACTCAATTCTGCTGCAACCCTGAGCAGCTCCTACAAGGCCCTACAGATATCCATATGTGCAGAAGAATGAGATAGAGAAATTGGTCGGAGAAATGCTTGCTGCAGGCATTATCCAACCTAGTCAAAGCCCATTCTGCAGTCCGGTATTTTTGGTAAAGAAGAAGGATGGAAGTTGGAGGTTTTGTGTTGATTATCGAGCATTAAACAAGGTGACTGTACTTGACCGCTTCCCAATTCTTGTGATTGACGAATTGTTGGATGAATTGTATGGGTCGCGGGTATTCTTAAAGCTGGACTTGAAATCGGGGTACCATCAAATCAGAGTCCAGCCGGGAGACATTCCAAAGACGGTGTTCCGTACGCATGAAGGCCATTATGAATTCTTAGTCATGCCGTTTGGGTTGTCCAATACCCCAGCTACCTTCCAGCATCTGATGAATGAGGTGTTTTGGCCTTATTTGCGGAAGTTTGTTCTTGTCTTCTTCGATGATATTTTGGTTTACAGTTAGTCGCTGGAAGAACACTTGCGTCACTTGGAGGTAGTGCTGAGAGAATTGCATAAACATCAGCTGTATGCCAATAAAAAGAAATGTATATTCGGCCAAAATGAAGTGGAATATCTAGGTCACGTGATCTCTAAGAATGGGGTAGCAGTAGATCAGTCCAAAATTGCAGCCATGGTCAACTGGCCAAGTCCGAGTACTCTTAAGGAGCTTCGAGGGTTCCTAGATCTCACAGGGTATTATTGCTGTTTTGTACTGAGGTACGCTGAGATAGCCTGGCCTTTGACCGAATTATTAAAAAATGACAATTTCTGATGGGGTGAAAAGATAAAAGCAGCATTTCAGAACCTCAAATCCGCCATGATCAGTGTTCCAGTGCTGGCATTACCGAACTTTTTAAAACAATTTATTGTTGAAACAAACACCTCGGGGCATAGGTTAGGAGCGGTCTTGATGCAAGACAACCATCCGATAGCTTTCTTCAGCAGAGTTTTATCCCAAAGTGTCAGGCAGAGGTTAGTGTATGAGCGGGAACTCATGGTTGTGGTGTTTGCAGTGCAAAAATGGTGGCACTATTTAATGGGCAGACACTTTATTGTTCGGTCCGATCAAAGGAGCCTTAAGTTCTTATTGGAGCAACGTTTAGTGAGTGAAGACCATAAAAATGGCTCACTAAACTTATGGAGTATCAATTTGACATCCAGTACCGACCAACAAGGCTGCCGATGCTCTGTCCAGATTACAACCAGCCCTTAACTATTTGGCTTTAACAATCCTAAAGTGCTTCAGGTCGACAAAATCAAGGAGGAAGTTGAAAGGGATGAGGTGCTAAGCAGAATAGTGAAGGATCTACAGGAAGGAGTTTCTGTCCAGGTGGGGTATACATTAGTAGATGGGTTGTTATGTTGTCATGGGAGAGTAGTATTACCCAGAAAATCGCGGTTTGTGGCACTAATGCTCTAGGAGTGCCATGATACATTAGTTGGGGGACATTCCGGATTTCTTAAGACCTATAAACGTGTGGCGAGTAAAGTATTTTGGCATGGGATGAGATCGAAGGTAAAGCAATATGTGGCCAATTGTGCAACCTGTCGCAGAATAAGTATGCGGCCTTATCTTCTGGGGGCCTCTTGCAACCCTTACCAATTCCAGCACTAATTTGGGAAGACATTTCTATGGACTTTATTGAAGGATTACCGCGCTCAGGGGGTGTTGATACGATTTTGGTGGTTGTTGGCCGTTTGACCAAATATGGGCATTTTGTGGGCTTGAAACACCCTTTTACTGCTCCCATAGTTGCGGAGGTGTTCATCAGAGAAGTGGTGAGACTCCATAGAATGCCTCATTCCATTATATCCAACCAGGGCCGCATCTTTATGAGTTCGTTCTGGACAGCTCTCTAGGGATTGCCCTAAAACACAGTACTGCTTACAAACCCCAAACGGTTGGGCAAACTGAGATTGTCAACCGTTGTTTGGAGACATACCTGCGTTGCTTTGTGTCGAGCAAACCCCGGGTATGGAGCCAATTTTTGCATTGGGTCGAGTTTTGGTACAACACTTCGTTTCACACTGCTACTAAGCACACCCCATTTCTGATTGTATACGGGCGGGAACCCCCTCGGATTCTCTCCTTCGAGAAAGGAATGACATTGAATTCTTCAGTGAAGCAAACCTTACTCGAGCGAGATGAAGTGTTAAAAGAATTGAGGCTGCAACTCACTAGAGCACAGGCCAGAATGAAAGAATTAGCAGATGCCGTCGTGAAGTCCAGTTTGAAGTTGGGGATCTGGTCTATCTCAAGCTCCGTCCATTTCGCCAGAAATCTGTCACTAAAAGAGCGTCTACGAAGTTGTCACCAAGGTACTTTGGCCCATTCGAAGTGGAAGCAAGGGTTGGAAAGGTCGTGTACAGGTTAAAACTTCCACCTACAACAGCAATTCATCCGGTCTTCCATGTGTCTCAACTTTGCAAAGCCATTGGGGATAAGCAGCCATTTTCCTCTTTTCCCCAGCATCTGACCGCCAGTGGGGAATTTCTTTTGAAACCTGAATCTATACTCAATATCTTCTCTAATCTACACTCTGCATCTGTAGGCCCAGATGTTCTGATTAAGTGGAAGAATTTGCCAGAGTCCGAAGCCACGTGGGAGCCTTTTGAGGCCATTCGCCTACAGTTTCCCAGATTTCCCCTGAGGATAAGGTGGATTTCAGGGTAGCGGGTAATCATAGGCCCCCAATCCGATTCACTTATGTTCGAAGGAAAAAAGGGTTGCCAGCTCATTAAAAGTTAGTTAGCAGGGTGGGGGACAAATTATTAAAGTAATAAGATGAAATGTGAATAAATTGGGGGGGAAAGGAAATGTGGAGGATTTATTCTTTTTGCATGTAACTGAGTAGTAGGAGGAGAGACCAGGCCTCTCGTATAGCTTTGGAAATTGTTATCATTCCATTTTTGAACCAAATTACAGCTTGAGCATCTTGCTACAATTAGTTAGATCCTATCAATTTCATAACTACAATAGAATTTATACTTTTACCATAATTTTGCAATCTTTGGAATATTATGCATAATTTTAGCTTGATTTTAGGGCTAGTATAAATCGGATTTTGATTCTTCATTGAAACATACAACACATTATTGAGAATCATTTTGCGAGGTAATTTGCTTTCAATCCATTGTTCTTCATTGGACAATTTGCGAACTTATCAACAATCGTTCTTGTGGCATTCAAATCAACCGTATAAGATTCCCAAATAATCAATCAAAATGGTCAACATTCGATTATATTTTGTTCGTTATTTTGATTCGTTATTTTTCGAATCAAATCCAAAACTTTGGTTCTTTGGCTTTATTAGGTTCGATTTCAATCTATTTGTGGGTTTCGTAGTTCTTCACTACGCGGGTTCTTATCAGTTGGTATCAGAGTTTAAACTCCAAAATCAAGGTTATATCTTTTTCTTTTTTTCGTTTAAGTCTTTATTTCCTATTTCTAGCATTCTACGTGTTCCCATTTTTTTAGTCTTTGATCTATAATTTTCAGGTCAAAAAATTCAAAAGTTGTTTTCGTGCTCATTTTGTATCCAAATCAACTTCCATTTTTTTTGCAGGTGTCGTAGTTGAATTCCGAGTAAAAATAAAGTTCAAAAAAAATCCGAGAACTTAGAAAAATTCAGAAAAAAATTATGTGAAAAGTTAAATTCAAAACAATATTTATATTTGTTAATATTTATCTTGGAAATTGTCGGCCAATTACGTTATTTATTATTTCAAATTCGAGAACCACTTTCTTGAATTCAAATTTCATTCCAATCATCTAGTTCAATTCTTTTTCTTTTTTGAGTCTCCAAAACTTTCAAAAAAAATTTCACTTAAAATCCCGGTTTAAATTCAATGAGAATAATTCATGGTTGAGTTCGAATTTGTCGTTTGAAGCACTTAGGCGAAAGTATTGAGTTTAAAAAGGCAGGGTGGGAGAACAATAGAGGGAAAAACCCGAATTGTGTAATACACGAACGTACATTTGTGAGGCAGAAATAAATTTTAGATTTAGGATGTCTAATGGGGATGGATCAATACCAAGCCGAGATAACAACCAAATCAACATGTCAGATGAGATGATTAGTACGTTTGAACGATTATTTGAAGATGTATGGGATAGATTGGATAGACAAGACACGAAACTTTTCAACTTTCGTAGGGGAGTTTCAAATATACGGAGACAGGATAGGCGGGAGCCTAGGATGGAGGTGAGTGAAGAATATGATTATGGGAATGATGTGAATGATGAGGCAGTAATCGAGGTAGAAATGGGTAGGGTGAGAAATAGAGGAGCTAGGCTTGAACAAAGGAATAAAAACTTGGTTGGAGACGAGGTAGATGGGAATATGGGCAACATAAAAATGTCCATTCCACCATTTAAAGGAATGAGTGATCAAGAGACTTACTTGGAATGGGAGAAAAAAGGTTGAATTGATCTTTGACTGCTACAACTATTCAAAGGAGAAGAAGGTGGAGATAGCGATCCTTGAATCCACCGACTATGCAATCATATGGTAGGATCAAGTAGTGAAAACGAGGAGGAGAAATAGGGAACGATCGATCAATACATAGGAAGGATTGAAAGCTATAATGCGGAAGAGATTTGTACCTAATCACTACTACAGAGAGTTTCATCAAAAACTACTAAGCCTTTGCCAAGGATCGAAGAATGTGGAGGACTATCACAAGGAGATAGAGTTGTTGATGATTAGGGCGAATGTGGAGGAGGATCGGGAGTCACCATGGGCAAGTTTTTGAACAGGTTGAATGGGACATAGCTAATGTAGTGGAGCTCCAATGCTATGTGGAATTAGAAGATATGCTATACATGGCTATAAAGGTGGAGAGGCAATTGAAGTGAAAGGGAATAGTAAGGTACTCATCGGTTGCTAACTCATCATTGAAATCGAAATGGGACATCAACAAAGAAGATGTGGCTGTGTCCAAGGGTAAAAATGAATTGTCGGAGAAAATGGAATCCTAACCATCAAGGAATCGAGACAGCAAATACTTTAGGTGTTTGGGTCGAGGTCATCGCTTCTCAATGCCCAAACAAAAGAGCAATGATTTTGCGGAATAATGGAGAGGTGGTAGTGAAAATGAGAGTGATTATGAAGGCATGCCAGAATCGGAAGAGGCTAATGATGGAAGCATAGTGGAATATGCTGTTGGCGAGCTAGTGATCACGAGACGAGCTCTTAACACTCAAATCAAGAAAGATTACTTGGAGCAGCAAAGAGAAAATATTTTTTATGCACGGTGCCACATCAACAATAAGGTATATAGCATGATTATTGATGGTGGGAGTTGTACAAATGTAGCTAGCACTAATCTGGTGGGAAAATTAGGATTAACTATGCTTCAACACCCTAGGCTCTATAAGTTACAGTGGTTGAATGAATGTGGGGAAGTTAAGGTGAATAAAAGGGTATTGATAAATTTTTCTATTGGTAGTTATCATGACGAAGTATTGTATGACGTAGTACCTATGCATGAAGGTAATATCTTGTTGGGAAGATTATGTCAGTACGATATAAAAGTGACACATGACGTGTATAAAAATAGGTACAACTTTGTCAAGGAGAAAACTCTATTACACTTGCACCATTGAGGAAGAAAATAGATGGAAAGAGTTAGAGGAAAGGAAAGAAATCAGTAAGCAAGAGAGTTACAGAGAAAATAGTGAGATAGCTAAAAGAGAGAAAAAGAAAGGAGCCACATGAGAGAAAAGAATAGGGGTCTTCCGAGAAGAGAGAAAAGTCGAGAACAAATTTCTTTGCAAAAGAGAGTGAGTTAAAAAGAGCGATTGTGGAGAGACAACAAATGATTATGTTGGTATACAAGGTGTCACTACTCAACTTTAAGGAATCTAACCCGCCCCTCCCTAACTTGGCTATTTCTTTATTGCATGAATTTGGAGATGTATTCCTAGAGGACGTGTCTAGTGGGTTACTACCCATTCGAGGCATTGAAAACCAAATTGACTTCGTACCCGCTGCTATCATTCCAAACCGACCAGCTTATCGAAGTAATCTTGAAGAGATAAAGAAACTTCAAAGGCAAGTGGAGGAGTTGATAAGCAAAAGGCATGTGAGGGAAAGCATGAGTCCATGTGCCGTGCCGTCCTACTTATGCCAAAGAAGGATGGAACTTGGAGAATGTGCGTGAATTGTAGGGTCATCAATAACATAACGGTAAAGTATCGTCATCATATTCTTAGGTTAGATAATATGTTGGACGAATTATTTGGTGCATGCATATTTAACAAAATAAATCTTAAGAGTGGTTACCATCAAATTCAAATGATGGAAGGTGATGAATGGAAAACGGCATTTATGGCTTGTATGAATGGTTGGTGTCGTTTGGACTCACTAATGCACTTAGCACTTTTATGCGTTTAATGAACCACGTTTTCATGCATGTATAGGCAAGTTTGTTGTGGTTTTATTTTGATGATTTTTTAATCCACAATAAGGACCTCAATGAATATATCGAAGATTTGTGGTGCATGCTAGTAGTTTTTAGAAAAGAATAATTTTTTGCTAACATTAAAAAGTGCACATTTTGCATGAAAAATGATGTTTTCTTGGATATGTGGTTAGTGCTAAGGAAATTGAGGTAGATGAAAATAAAATAAAAGTTATTAAAGAATGGCCAACACCTAAAAGTATAACCGAAGTAAGAAGCTTTCATGGTTTGGCTAGTTTTTATAGGCAATTTTAAGGAATTTTAGTACACTTGCCACACCACTCTCTGCGGTTGTTAAAAAGAGCGTAGGTTTTAAATGGGGCAATGAACAAGAGCATGCATTTAACACTATTAAGGATAGGTTGTGTGAAGCATCGGTTTTGGCACTACCTAATTTTTACAAAATTTTTGAGATTGAGTGTGATGCATTAGGTATAGGCATTGGAACAGTTTTGATGCAGGATAGGAGGCCGATAGCTTATTTCAGTGAAAAGCTAAGTTGAGCAACGCTCAACTATCCTACATATGACAAAGGGCTTTATTCACTTGTTCGAGCTTTGGAGACGTGGCAGCATTACTTGTAGCCGAAGGAGTTTGTGGTTCACACTGATCATGAGTCACTGAAGCATTTGCGGAGTTAAGGTAAGCTGAACAAAAGACATACTAGATGGATGGAATTTATTGAGACATTTTCCTATGTCATCCGGGTGGCGGATGCGTTGTCTTGAAGGTATGTGCTTTTTACTTCTTTAAGTGCGAAGTTGCTTGATTTTGAGTACATTAAGGACATGTATGTGAATGAATTAGACTTTTCCAACATATATGAATCATGTAATAAGGGTGTGGTAGACACATTCTTTAAGCATGAGGGTTATTTTTTTCGAGAAAATAAACTATATGTTCCTAATTATTCTATGCATGAATTGTTAGTTAAAGAAGTACACAGTGGGTGACTAGGTCACTTTGGGGTTGCAAAGACTTTAGAGATGTTAAAGGACCATTTTTATTGGCCTAAAATGAGGATTGATGTAGAACGAACTTGTGATCGATGCATAACTTGTAAACGAGCTGAGTCTAAGGTTCTATCTCACGGATTGTATACTCCTTTACCCGTTCCTAGTGAACTATGGGCTGATATTTTTATGGATTTTGTTTTAGGTTTACGTAGGACTAAAAGGGGTCAGGATTCAATATTTGTAATGGTCGATAGGTTTGCTAAGATGGCGCATTTCATTCCATGTCAGAAAATCGATGATGCCACTAACATAGTTGATTTGTTCTTTAAGAAAATTGTGCGTTTACACGAGGTTCCTAAGAGTATAGTGTCGGATAGAGATGTCAAATTTCTTAGTCACTTTTGGTGGGTTTTGTAGGTAGGCACAAAATTGTTGTTTTCTACTACATGTCACCGACAAACCAGTGGGTAAACCGAAATAGTCAATAGGACTATGATTCAATTGTTTCGTACTGTGGTTAATAAAAATTTGAAAAGTTAGGGAAAATGCTTACCTTTCGTTGAGTTTGCATACAATAGGGCTATACATTCTATTACTTCATGCTCACCGTTTGAAATTATTTATGGTTTTAATCCACTAATACTATTGGATTTAATTCATTTACCTGTGAATGAACTGGGAGTTTAGATAGGAAAAAGAAGGCCGAGATGGTAAAGTCACTACATGAGAATGTGAGATTGCAGATTGAAAACAAAAATAATCATTATGGATCACGAGCTAATAAGGGTCGGAAAAGCATTTCATTTGAACCCAATGATTGGGTTTGGGTACATTTGAGAAAGGAACGCTTTCTAGAGAAAAGGAAATCAAAGTTACAGCCACGGAAAGATGGGCCGTTTCAAGTTCTGGAGAAAATCAATGACAATGCATATAAGCTGGATCTTTTTGGTCAATATAATGTTTCGACTACTTTTAATGTATTTGATCTCCCTCTCTCTCTCTCTCTCTCTCTCTCTCTCTTTGTGCGTCAAAATCAAGCCAGGAAAAGGATCTGTTGATTACCGAGGGAGGTCAACAGTGAAAGAAGATTGCTTGCTCAAGTTACAGTGGATGAAATGTCAAAGTTAACAAGTTAAGGAACAAGTTTCATGTTGCGCTTAGAAGATGAAATCAAATGGATCAACTCGGTTTAAGCAACGAACGAGCAGCGTGGATGATAGCGTGCATAACTTTCAGCTCGGGTGTCGAATTTCTGTCCATGAGTACAATCCGAAAATGACACGAAATTCTGAACAAGAAAAAAGATGAGTCAAATTTACTACCATACGACCGCATAGTAGAAAACACAATACAGCCGCATGGAGTCATTCAGCGAATTCCAAGAGCAAGTTCAGATGAACCATGCAGTCGCATAGGCCAGATTCAAGGAGCTATTTTTCCTTTTTTGCCGATTTCCTATTTACAATAGAATTATACTTTTACCATAATTTTGCAATCTTTGGAATATTATATACGATTTTAGCTTATTTTAGGCCTAGTATAAATAGGATTTTCATTCTTCATTGAAACACACAACACATTATTTAGAATCATTTTGCGAGGCAATTTGCTTTCAATCTATTGTTCTTCGTTGGACAATTTGCAAACTTATCAAGAATCGTTCTTGTGGCATTCAAATCAATAGGGTGAAATTCTCAAATAATCAATCAAAAGGGTCAGCATTCGATTACGTTTTGTTGGTTATTTTAATTCATTATTTTTCGAATCAATTCCAAAACTTTAGTTCTTTGGCTTTCCTGGGTTCGATTTCAATCTATTTATGGGTTTTGTCGTTCTTCATTACGTGGGTTCACATCAGAAAATATGGCCTCAACTTTCTGGAAGTAGTAACCGAGGTGAAAGCTAGCTTTTCCATATCCCAGTAGCGAGGTTCTGCAGATAAGAAGGATTTACTTACATAGTAGATGGGTATTTGTATGTCGTCTTCTTCTCTTGCAGTAAGGAACTCACAGCCTCAGCAGAAACAGTTAAATACATAAATAAGGATTCACCTTCTTTGGGCTTCGAGTGGAGGATGATTGTCTCAAATACTTTTTCAGCTCTTGGAAAGCCTCATCGCACACGCCTTCCGATTGGAACCTCTTTCCCTCTTTAAGGATTTTAAAGAAATGAAGGCACTTGTCGATGGTTTTCAAGACAAACCAACTCGGTGCCGCAAGCGACCTTTGAGACTTTGCACCTATTTAGGTTTGTTAGGGGGCATCATGTCCAATAAAGCCTTGATCTTTTCAGGGTTTCTCTATTCCTTGTTGGTTAACCATATAACCCAAAAACTTTCTAGAAGTAGTGCCAAAGGCACATAAGTAGGGTTTAGCCTCATCTCATATCTACTCAAAATTTTAAAAGTGTATTAAGGTGCTCAACATGGTTCTTAGCTTTAAACTCATCACCAACATATCCATATAAACTTCCATTATTTTTCCAATGCGATCAGCAAACAATTTGGTTGATAAGCCTTTGTTAAGTAGCCCAGGTGTTCTTTAGGCCAAGTGGCATGACTTTGTAACAACGAAGTTCCCTATCTATGAAGAAAGAGGTGTTTTCCTCATCAGATGGGTGCATCGGAATTTGAATATACCTTGAATAGGCATCCATGAAGCTCAATAGCCCATGTCCTGCAGTAGAGTCCACATGTTGGTCTATCTATGGAAATGGGAAGCTATCTTTGGGATGTATACTTGATCGTCTTGTTAACAACCTCGACCTGCCCATATGTCTGGGGTGATGTGGGGAGGAAAAATGCTTCTTGATGCCGAGTTCCTCACACAAATTTCTAACTTTCTTGTTGTCAAACTGTCTACCGTTGTTACTGAAGTTGTTAATTGCTAATTCATCTTGGATTTCCCATTGCAGTTCATACTTTTAATTTCCCTTTTACCCCATTATAATATGGTGTGCTTCTTTCTTTTAAAAGAATCACACTGTACAATTGACCCAAGACTCTAGTAATCCCTGCAATCGAAAGGAGGGTTCTTGATTTTGCTCTACTTCTTCTGGTTGTTTTTTGTTTTTGTTTCTGCATGGAGGTTTCAAATTCTAAAACGTCCAAGAATGGGCAGGCACCTTGTGAGTATGAAGATTTTGTTCCACATTTTGGAAGTTCAGGATGGGCGAAGATGGCTTTTTGAAGGGTCAATCCCGGACTAATGTCCCTGTGTAAGAATATCTGGAACGATCTAATCATGCTTAACAATCCTATATAGCAATTAGATCAACGCGGAATTGAAGAATTGGACCAAAAACGTACCTCCCGCCATTGCTGTTGTTTCATACACGCTCAAGGGTATTGGAGATGATTTATTGAGGGTCTTCTAAACCTTATCTCTCTCAAAACCGATGGTGTGTTTTCTGAATAGAGAAAGTAGGCTTAGGGATCCAAAACTTAGTTTTTCACTGCCTTTATTAGGGGTGGGCGTGGGTTGGGTTGGGTCGGTTTTTGCCCCAACCCAACATTGTCGATTTGTTCGAAATCCAACCCAATCCAACCCAACTCTTGTAAATGTTGAAACCCAACCTAACCCAATTATGTGTCGGTCGGGTTGGGTTGGGTTGGTCGGTTTAAATCATAAATTTCAATTTTTTTGACACATGTTGAAATTAAATGAATTGAGCTCCTAGCGGGACAAGTAGTATAGCTTGGGAATTGTATATGAACATTTATCAATCTGATGTGAGACTTGAGACACGGCATCATAGCTAATATAGCAAAGACATAAAAAAAATATGAAGAGAACAAGAGTAGTGGGATGTAATTGAAAATCGACATTTATGTTAAATTTGATTATGAAATAAGAATTATCGAACGAAATGACTTGACAAGACAAATATGGATATAGTGCAGTTTTAGATTAGAGATTGAACCAAACGCGAACGCTGGATCGAATTGAAGAAATTCGAAGTCACTTCATTTAACATACTTCATTTTTTGAAATGTCTTGTGATCATCCATAGTGATTCATACTCTATAATGTAATTTTTTATGATACAACGTGACTTTTTGACTTTATTGAATATAAAAAAAACTAGTAAAATAATTACTTAATTTAGC